>BSBK01000697.1:295000-375000 GCA_027943335.1 Chamaecyparis obtusa
GTCATCCCCACCGCAGTTTTTACCTTCTAACAAAGGTTTCTACGTTACCAAAATACTTGTGTTATGTGACTGATTTATTATTGATTTCATGCTATTTAATTTTACAAGTTAATTGAATGAATGATCCATGCAATGGATTCTAGTTATATATGAAGGTTACTACTTTTTGTTGATTAAGTTTTAGAAGTTAAAGTTTTTGAGGGCACTAATTCACCCCTCCCCTCTCAGTACCCTATCTCTCCATTCCAACAATATACATACATACATACATACATACATATATATATAGATGTGTGTGTGTGTGTGTGTGTAAATATATGGTAAACATATGGATTTAGATATGAGTACATGCATTTTTACTTTTGTAGTGTTTATCATCAACTTTGGGTTAATAACTTGTATTAATTGTCTTTTACCTATTATAGCTTCCTTCATGATTTCCTACATATTCTTTACCATTCCATTGTTCTAGGAGTCCTCACCCACAAAGGAGCCCATCACCATGACTACACATCCCAAGTACAAAAAAGATAGATGAGGAAATCAATAATTCAATTACAAACAAATTATACTCTAATATTTAGTTATTTTTATAGTATTTGGAGATAAGATATCTGTGGACAAGGCTTTTGAGGATACCTGTTTTGAAAAGACTCAAGCCAAACAAAGATTAGATGTTAGTCTAAGTATGAAATCAATCCAAAACAAATAAAACTCTAAACTAAGCCACCTTAGATTGAGCCAAAACAGGTGCACCCAAGCACTATTTGATTTTCTCTTACTTAATGGGATGTGGGTGTGCTCTAAGCACTTGGAGCATGTTCCTTATGTATTTTAGGATGGATTCAGATCCATAAAAACCACATAAATGACACAAAAATAGGTATAGAACACCTGATTTGCCCCTAAGGCCTCAAGGATCAAATGATGCTGAAATGAAGATTAAGCTACATGATGTTTATGCTAAGATTGTTTTTAAACCAAATAGAGATGTGATGATGATGATATGCTATGTAAAATGAGGAAATAAACTATGTTAATCCATTATTACTAAATTAGGATGAGCTAAAATGCTTGAAAGTAACCTAGATTAAGATGATTATGCTAAGTCTAGAGCTAAATGGGCATGATAACAATGCTTAAAATGAAAGGTGAATGGATTCTTTTGCTCTTGGAAATGAGGAGCATTTATAGGATTTGGGAAGGAGGAATGAGTGGCTAGGATCAAAATCCTTAAGAGAGGCCAAGATTCATTCAAAGGGGAGCACATGGATTGTGCTAGTTTAGGGCCACCTCCTTGTGACAAGTGTCATAAGGGCATTGGGTTGAAAGATGGGAGGGATGTGCACAATTTGGGAAATGTGCCTAAGGTCAAAGAATGTAAGAAAGGGGTGAGGCGCTTCTTAAATGCATCATAAATGCATGTAAGAGGGGTAAGGAGGCCTTAAATGCACTTAATGCATGTAAGAGAAATTTCTAGAATTTTGTTGACTTTGGGTTAAGCTTAGGAGTGGGCTAGCCTTGGTTAGGGAATGTGACATGATTAGGGGAGGGATTAGGATTAGGATTAGGATTAGGGTTGGACTTTCTAGAAGAGTCTAGAATTTTCTTAGGATAAACATGGATTTTAGGAAATAAATAAAGATTTATTTATTTCCATGGTTTAGGTTTGAGAATATTTATTAAAAATGAATTTAATAAATATGAGGATTAAATATTTAATCTTAATTAAATATTTTGAGTTGGGATTAGGGTTAGGAAATAAAGGGATTAGCCTTTAATCAAAATTAAAGAAGGATTAGAAGATTCTAGAAGAGGTTAGTGGCCTTAAGGAAATTGGCCAAGTTTTGGGCAAAAAATAAATAAATTATTTATTTTGGGATTTTTGGTCAATTTATTAATTAAATAATTAATAAATAAGGAGATAATGTTTAAATAAGATTTAAACATTTTTGGGAAGGATTTCTTAATTAAATATTTTTAATTAAGATAAAGGGATTCAATGGCATAAAAATAAATAAATAAATTAAATAAATAATTAATTAATAAATGATGATGTCATCAGGGATTTTTCAGAAAATAAAAATACTTTATTTTCTAAAGGATTTTTAGGTGTCTACAATATCTATTTAGCATTTGAATTGTTCTTGTGCAGACACCTAGCGAGCCATGTACTTCTTCGAAGAGACTTGATTTTGATGACCCAACATAGTCATAGATATTGATAAAGATATATAGATGTATTTATGGTCTTTAAATGATGGGTAAGTGGACAAAGATGATGCACAAAAATGGGGGTATACTTGGCCACTTTTTTTTTGAAATTAGGTAAACCTAAACTTGGAAGAGATATTTTATTATTATGTACTCAAAATTAGAAGATGTGTTAAGAACAAGAACTATAGTACTCTTAATATAGTTTCTAAAGTACTAAATAATTTTTAAAATGGATAATATTAAGAGGGTCAAATCAATTGTGCACAAAAAATTATTTATGATTTTTTGATAAAAACATAACATAGTGTATGTCGCGTGCATCAAAAAGGATATTGTTAGATTTAGTATTTTGAAAAACCATTTGGAAGAAAGATAGATAAGAGTGAGATCTAGAAGTTATGTATGTTTTTTTAATTTTCTATCAAGTGTTTTATGTTTTATGATTTTTTGAAGATGGTTCATCTTGAAAATTAGGTGTTTGTTCACGCACTAGACATAACTTACATCAAAATAATTAAAAATGAAAACATTTATTTTTAAAGTACATAGAATCAAGTGTAGAACTATAATATATAATTTATTTTCTATTTGTTTAAGTAGATGAAAAGTTATTAAGAAAATGATACACATATGTTTGTGATAACATTAGAGATACTAGTTAAGAAAATTTTACTTTACCATGCTAATGTTGTCCAAAACTAGAAAAAATTATAGGGTTCGAAATCTTAGAAGATGTGTGAAATTATGGTGGTAATTTAAAAAATACTCACTTGATGATATGTAAAGTTGATGATGAAGAAGTTGACAACCCTATTTCAAAGAATAAAACATGTATAAAAGGAGGTAAATGGAGGGAAATGAAGCTCCCAAGCGTCAACCTTGTTATCCAAGCCTATTAAATAGCCTTTGTAATAAACTAAATTTGGTCTAGTATAACTTGAACCCCCTTTTAAATCAAATTGCATCAAATAAAATCCTAAATCTCAAAGGCATATTTACTAGGCATAATTGTGCAGAGTAATCCTTAAAATCCCATTTGCATAATTAAATAAAAAATCTTATATCAAGCTTGTACTATGGTCTTATTTCTAAAGCTTGCACAGTAGTTTAATTTCTATAACGTTACTTTTAATATAAAGTTTCTAAAATTCTATTAAAAAAACACATTCACATGTGTGAACCTACTTAATCTAGATTAATTAGCAATTAAAAGGAATTTGTGCTTTGAAAATTGCTATTTGTCTTATTCTACCTAACATTTCCCTTTTTCCTCTTAATCCTCACCACTCATCTCTACCTAACCTTGTATCTTCTTGCATCTCCTTTTTCCTCTTCATCTCAATCACTCATTAGTTTTCCTCTTAATCTCCACCCTCCATTCTTGAGGTAATTCCTTTAAAATGAATCTCTTCCTTGGCTCAAGGGTGGATTCTCTAGCATTCTAGGTTCCATCTTGATCACTGTTGAATTCCTAATATTGAAATCTTAATCATTTACATTTATTGCATTCTCTTACATTCTTATAGTTCTTTTTCTAATTTTAATTCTTAGTTGGTCATAGCTTAGGTTTATTTCTATCTTAATCTTGCATTGTTAATCTGGTTTCCTTTCTTGCATTGCTTCAATAGTATAGCTCTTGCATTCTCATTCTAGAACACTAGTTTCTTGTATACATTCTTAGATTAATCTCTCTTTCTATCTTATATTTAACATTCTAGCTTCATCTTTAACTTTACATATTTGAATCTTCCATTTTGGAGTAGTCAAATCACTAATCCTTCATGCCAATTTGATAAGCATCATGAGAAGGATTAAACTCACTTCAACTAGGAAGCTATGAGATAATTCTTGAGATTTATCATTTCATGGATTCTCTCAAGTGTAATGGCTCATAGAAGTGTGTCACACTTTTCATCACACATCATTGGCACACATCATGGTGTTGGCTTCTAAAATTTAGCTCCATTTCTTACTTTTTTTGCTTTTTGGAGTTGTAGGTTCATCACTTCATTTTTTCAGGATAGAGAACCATACGACATGTCACATTATATCTGGGTGACATTTCAATATACTACTAGGTGAAATTTATTAGTTTCTAGAATATCACTCTACCTTTTTGAGAAATAACACCTGCTTCATAGAGAAATATCATTTTGCTACTCTGAGGTATATTATTTGGACCTAAAATATCATTCATCTTCTTTAAGGTATATCGTATGATTTTCTTACAAACTAATTAAATGTCATCCAAATTTAATTTCTATCACAGTCTGAGTTTTAGCTACGATTGCTTTTTTTTTTCTTACATTTTCAATTTTTTTTGGTTTCCTAACAGTAACTAACAAGTGATCTTGTAGGGTTATTACTTTCACTTTTCATATCTTGTGTTCCCGAACTTGTGGTTTTGTAGGATTTTCTTACCAAAGAGATCAATATCTTCATGACTTCTAATGTTTTTTTATTTAGGATGCTTGTCAAAGACTCCGTCTTGAAACTACTAATTCTATTTGCCTTTTAGGTTTCCTTGGAGATACAAATCAACATTGTGATTGTTTACATTTTATTTTATAGGCACCTAGATTAATTTGAAGACTTCTTGTTGTAATACCCCAAAAATAGGCTATAAGTTCATTAACCTCCTATATCGACATATCAAATGAAATCGACATCAAAGTCCTAACCTAAGGCACATCTGAACATCATCGAATTCTAATTGATTATCTCAAATTCTACATCGGGGAATATTCCTAGTAATATTCCTAATCATCATAATTATCTTTAATTTAATAGTTATTTGGCGATAAATCCTATTTATCCTATAGTTTGATTAATTGAATATTCTCAATATTTAATTAATTAAGTTTAATTCTTCCACTTAATTATTTAATTAAATTTAATTATATTTATTCCTAATTATTATTATTTAAATTTGACAATAAATCAAAATTCCTATCACTAATTGATTAAATTCTTATTTAATTAATTAAAGAAAGTTGTCATATTTAATGATATTATTTTTGAATAAAAGTTTGATTAATAATTGATTAACCCATAAATCAATTATTTTATTTTTAAAATTAGTTAAGTTGGAAATAAATCACTTTATTTATTTATTTAATTCATAATTATTATGCACACTCAAAAAGTAGTTCAACTTGAAATCATAAAATCAATTCAAGTTGTTTTAAAAATAAACTCAACTCTGATTTGAGTTAAAAAGCTATTTTTGCATGTTTTTGTGAATTAATTATCTATTATTCTTTGATAACTCAAAAATCAACCCGAGTTTATTTGAGTGATTTATGGTTTTTTTTCATGCATCCCCAAAGCCCTGGATTTCTATAAAACCAAGGCTCAGCTCTTCAATTTCACATCTCATAATTTTGCAAACTTATACTGGCGAATTGGTGTCTGAAGAATTGGAGCTTCTTGCAAATCAACCATTTTGGTGAGATCATTTATATTTAGCATATCATTGTAGCTTATTTTGCATATCAGTTTTTCATCTAGAATAGATTCATATCAAAAAAATTTCATCTTATTGCATCTAAAATCCAAAAAAAAATAGATTAACTTGTATCCAATTCATATCTAGATTTTGCATTCAAATCCTTCATTTAGGTGTCATCAAGGTCACTGATCTTGGTCCAATCTAAGAATACATACTCGCATCTATTAAGAGGCAGTAAATTGCCTGGTTAGTTTAGTTTTCAATTATTTTCATGATTTTGATTTTAAGCTAACCTCTAATGTTTTACTGAAGTGTTGTGTTCTACAAATAGGTACAAAATTTACACACACACTTGTCATGTGATTAGTTGAGTAGTAGGAGAGTATGCTCTTTTCCTTTTTGAAAATAAAAAATCTTGACCTACTTAGTTGATCACTTGCAAGTAGTCTTGGGTAAATGAACATGTTCTTGATGTGTTTGGGAGAGACTATGAAGTAGGATAGTATGCTCTTTTCCTCATTGAAAATAAATAATATATACCTCCATTAGCTATCCATTTGATTTATTACATTTACCTTTAGAGGGCCTGGCAAGAGAGTAATCTTATGGGAATGACCCAAGTGGGGAACATGCAAAGCTAGCTACTCCATCCCACTATAATAAAAATGTTCCTTCAATCTAAAGAGAGGAAAGACTTGGATATTTTCTACTTCTAATGCTTCTTCATGTGTAGGGCCTAGTTGCCTAAATCTTGCTAAGCAAGACTACACTTGATTGGGCACTTGTAGGTCCTTCTTGGTCTAAATATTGTCTACAAGACTACCAAGGGAGTACACTCACTTTGTATACGGTCAAGAGGTCTAAATATTTCTTGTGAGACTATGCATTTTGGGTTCTTATAGGGCGATGGGCATTAATTTCACTTGCAAAACTACAAGGGGTACTTATGAACACAGATTCTTACTAAATACCTTAGGACTTGGAGCCTATCATTTTGGTTGTCTAACTTCCTTTGTGCAAGGATTGATCAAAGAGGACTTTACTTGGATCACCCCAAGATACTCACCATATGTACTCCCTTGGATGCAAATATATGACAAAGAAAACATCACTTTGTGTGATGCAAAGGAGTATCAAGTTGTGGGAAAAGGTTGAAACACTTTCCTCTTGACCTTGGGTATTTTTTCTTTATGTTGTTTAATGTGCTAAGACTCATGAAAACATTTGTGGAACATACACTTGATAAACTTGACACATTTTTATACCTCACAAGACCTCACATATGCTTGTATGATCCACAAGGTTTCTTTTTCCCTTATTGGTTTTTTTTAAGACTATTGCCCTACTCACACTACTTGCTTTCAAAAAAAATCTTCTCTAGGAAATTCTCTAAACTTGTCAATCAACATTGCAATCCTTTGAATTAGAATTTTGGACTAAACTTAAACATTGTCAAAATTACTTAATTTTTATCCCTGGCTCATATTTTTATTTGGTATATTCCAACATGTTAGGAATTGTCTTTAGGTAGAAAGGATTACTTTAGTCTCTTGACTACATTTTTGGCTAGTATAATGTTTTCTTGTCCATCATCTCTTTGATCACCTATGTTGGATTCTCTATCCTATCTTTTCTTGTTCACAAGTTTCATACATAGGGATCTACCCATGGCTTGGACATCTTCGTGGAAAGTTATCTTTACTATCTCTTTTATACTTTTACACTTTTGACAAGTCAATACTTTTACTTACCTATTTTGAAGATCAAGTCATCCTAGGTCATCTTTTTGGATTTTGACAACCTTATTTCATGTCGGTCACAACTAGATCTCAGATCCGTGAAGGAAAGAAACTTGAAGCTACCTTTGAAAAATGATCTAAAGAAGATCCTATAGATTGGTGTTTGAAACCTTGTTCTAATATCTCTAGGGAATCTACTATAGATCCTCTCCTAGATTGGCACATAGTGTTTATTACACTCCAATCATGGAAGAATAAAATAAGAGGATTGGGGAATTTATAAAACAATTGGATGACAAGAATTTTGGACTAGAAAACCAAGAGCATCACAAATATGGACATGGCTCACAATATGGATCTCAACATACTAGACCCAGAAACATGGTTCACAAGGTGGTGATTTAGATAATGAAATAACCAAGGAAGATATCTTGTAATTTAAAAAAGATAACTTGCAAAGATTTATGAAGTTGACTCTCAGTCAAAAAAAAGACCAATACTTATTTCATTTGGCCTCGCAAGGATTTAAACTACCTCAAAACTTTGGCATTGATAACTTGATAAAGAAAGAGGAACCATCTAAAATGGAGATCATTAAGAAACAGATGGAAGAAATGATGAAACAAATGCTATGCTTCAAAAAGGAAAAGGAAAAACCAAGCATATCCTTTTCACTTGAGGCTATATGCTCATTTCCTTTTGACAAAGATCTATACATTCCTCCTTTTCCTCTAAAGGTTGAATTTCCTAAGTACAAAAATTATTATGGTAGTAGAGATCCTCATTGATCATATTAGGGAGTTTTGTACACTAAGCATGGAATTCTTGCAAGAACACACATATCTTATGACAATCTTTCTTAGGAGTCCTAGTGGTCAAGCTATGGACCGGTTCACTAAATTATCTCCTCTTGTTTAAATTTATTTGACCATCTAGTGCATAGATTTATTTAGAAATACTCCTTTAATATGCAATATGCTATCACCATGCTTGATCTTTGTAATATCAAACAATGCCAAGGTGAATATTTTATAGTTTTCCTTCAGAAATGGTGAAAGATCTACTCACGCTATCCTCGATAGATTCTTGAGACTGAAAACATTGATACATTCATCAATTCTTTGGCTCTTGAAATAAATTATGTATTTCAAATGCAAACTCATGCTTCATTTGATAAATTGGTTGAATCTTCTATTCGCATATAGGATGTCCTTGTTCATAAGGTCAACATCACTCTTCAATCTAAAGAGCATAAATCCTCTTCTAACAACCAACATAACAAGGATAAGAAAAAAAATGGAACAAGACTAAAGATGTCATCAATGACAGAATTGGAGGTACAACTTTAGGGTCTACCACTCCTAAAGAGCCAAATTTCAATATATCTACTCTCATGAAAGCTAAAAATGATAATCCTTGGGCCTCTAAGCCTAAGAGAAACTTTACTCCTCTTGGAGAATCACTTGAAAATACTTTGAAATTTATTTTGACTAATAAGATCATTACTTTACCTAATAACTCAAGACCCTATGATTGTGAGATAAATCCTAAATGGTGGAATGACAACCACTATTGTGATTATCATCACAAGAAAGTCAAAAAGACTAATGAATGCATGAAGCTTAAGAGTCTCATCTATGATCAAATTGATAATGATACTATTATAGTTGAGCCCCCACATGCGAACAATGATCATAAGGCTTTCCAGGAGACTTTTCCTAAATTTGAGAAAGGGGAGTCTTCTAAGGCAAAGGATAATAAGGCTAGTTATACCTACTCTAAGAGAAATAATGTGATCAAAATAATTGAATCCTCTGATCATACTAAGGATGAAGCTAAAGATGAATCATCTAATAGGGTAACCCATTATAAAGAAAAAATCACTCCTCCAAGAGAAGCTTCATCTTCCTCCTCTTCTCCTACGAAAGCAACAACCTCAATATCTAAGCCAAATACCTTTTCAACTTCACAAGACTACAACCTAGTTGACCAACTTTAATATACCTCAGCTCACATCTCTATTCTCAAGATACTACAAATATCTCCTTCTCATAGAGAGATTCTTGATCTATCCCTTCTTGCAGCTAATGTACCTAAGGACCTAGATGTTGATAAGTTCTAGTCTATGGTCCATCATCTCTCTTCACCTCATTATCTAAATTTATCTTAAATAGATGATAAATCTGTTAGCCATCCTCACAATTAGCCCCTCCATATTTAAGTTTTTATCCATAAGTATAGAGTTATGCATGTTTTGATAGATGGAGGCATGGGTTTGAGCATCAGTACTTTAAGTTTGGTTAAAGCTCTCAGTTTCTTAGAGCATTCTATTGATCCCAAACAGAAAATAACAATCAAAGAATATGATGAAGAGGAACAATCTTCTAAAGGCATTTTAGTCTTACCTTTTTGGGTAGGTCCTATTTAGTGGGAAATCATCTATCAAGTCTTGGATATTCCTTTGGAATACAACATAATTTTGGGTTTCCCTTGGATCCATGTAATGCAAGTAGTTCATTCTATGTACCATTGATGCATTAAATTCCCTCATGATGGAATTGAGGTTACTATTCCAATAGACTCAACATATATCTGTAACAATCCTAAAGAACCATAATGAATGTTTCCTCATAAAAAAGAAGGTTCAAATATTGAAAAAGAAGAAGAAAATTAAAAAAAAACCTCTATCAAACTATGGGAAACAAATACTAGTGAGACCTACTGATATGGGAGAATATCAAGTGGACACTTTTCCCATTTCTTCAAAATATTATGAAAAATCATCTCTTTCATCCATTCCTATAGTTGCAACAACACCTATTATAAATGAAGTTACTAGAATGGTTAAAGCTAAAATTCCCCTAGAGATCAAAAGGGAAGAAATTGTTGTCCTACAAAGACTCTACAAGAGAAATGAATCTGAACAAGAACTAAAACATACTGAAATCCCACCTTAAAATTATGATGTGGGTTACCAACTTATGAAAAATATGGGATATGATGGAAAATGTCCTCTTGGAAAAGGCAAAGGTCTTCTTGAGCCTCTACATGTTGAATTGACAAATCCTAAAGACAAGACTGGTGCTGGCTATCATGAACACAAGTTTGGAAAACCTAGCAACATTACTCACCCATATGAGGACTTAGATGATGAAGAAGAAGAATAAAAAAAATTGATGACATATGAAAGGATCTTACATATCCAAAAATATAATCTAGACTACCAAGGAGAGCCCTATATTTCATAATAAGCTCCTTGAGAAAATGAACCCATGGATATAGAAGAACATGATTTTGATCAAGAAAATATCACTCAGTTTCCTGAGAAAACTCCTACTACTACTATTAATCCTGCTACTACTGAGCATATTGTTGACTCTAATTATAATGCCCCGCTAGGGAACCCAAAAGAAACTAACCTAGAACATGATACTAAGTTTGGAGAACAATTTTTTTTAAGTTAACATTCAAGATATACAATTACATGAATCAATAACCATTATCTCACATAACACACATCGTAAACACAGGTTACAACTCTAATGGGTCCCATGACGTAGTATTACTTACTAACATAACACATTAAATAACATCAACAAATGATTCCATAAAATAAATACAACAATTACATCGCAATGTTTACATTTCATGAATAATTATTAATTCTAATATACATACATCCATTGCACATGTCGCAAGGTATACATTAAACATTCTAACAACTAAATTACAATATCCAGATTAGGTATCACATGTGATACTCTAATACAAGATTTACAATAAAGAATAAGTACATAAGAACATCAATGAAGAAGTAACATAAGGAATCCATCTGAAAAGACACCATCAAGCACTAGTACCAGGATGTCGAATCCTGAATGGTAAAGAATCACTACCACCCATCCATGTAGAACCACAAAGGTCTACCCCACCATGTTGAGGAGATAACATCGGACCCCAATTGGATAAACAAGTCAAATCAGGAAACACCGCTAAGAAAGGAGTCCTGATAGCTTACTATCTCAAGGTCAACAAAAGTAGTGAAAGGTATGACTCACTAATATAGAGGCAACCAACCATGTAGAATAACTAGACTATGTGTAGGAAGGTGTCATCATGTACGTCTAATCCTTGAGTCTCATCCTGGTAATCTCTCTAGATCCTGGCACTCAAGTGACCATAGATGGAATCAATGACCTCTCAAGCTGATGATGCCACTAACTATGCTAGAACACACACCTCAATAGGTGGCAAGCATCATCTCATCCTCATCTTAGTCTATACTAGCACTCAAGCATGGGAGAGGAAACTATCTTATTAGGTTCAATTATTTCCCTTAGTTTAATTTAGGTTATCACTTGTTTACAATAACTTACAATAAGTGGTCAACAACAGCCACTTGTGGGTCTCGATGCTTATTGCAAGACACCTCCTAACACATATCTAGGTAAACTACCCTAGGCTCATAGATCTCTCCTAGATCAAGTCACAGATAAATTACATGTTACATATCCAAAATCATCACAAAAACTAGGATTGACTATTGTATGCACCTTAAAATGGTCGCCTAGACTTTGGGCCCCATTTACTCAATTTGTCAAATATCAATTTTCTGAATCAATGCTTTACAATATATTCAAATCAATTTTCTTGATCAAATCATAACTATTTCAATCATTTCAAAAATCTCCTAAGGTTTAATCATGTCATCAATAATTTTATTTAATTAAAAGAAATATTCTCTCTTAAATAAATAAAATAACCTTATTTAATTGAAAGAAATATCTTTTAAATGAAATAAAATATTTTTTTTAATTAAATGATTTTATCTTATTTAGAATAATATCTCTCTTTTAATTAAATAATGTTATCTTATTTAATTAATAGAGAATCATTCTTTTAAATAAATAAAAAGTCCTCTTAAAGCTCTTTGTGATAAAAAAAGGGAAACAAATAATTAAAAATAAATAAAATCCCTTTTCTCTCCACACTCTCTAAAAAATGAGCTTTATTTCCTCTTTTTGGATTTATCCCACATTGCTCTTGAGGATGCATTCTCTTCCACATTTTCCTATATAAGGATCCCTCTCCTTCTCATTTTGAGGATCCGAGAATTTTCATGTTATTGTTATACTACAGGTTTGGAGAGCAATCTTGGAAGAAGCTTGTTGAGCACATTTGGAGCTTGGATATTTGAGACTTCTTTCATCTTATCTTCTTCTCTCATGCCTTATGGAAATCCATAGTTTAGATTAATATTGCATTCATATAATAGTTTAAATTCATGTTTCCTTTCATAGATTAACATTGTATAAGCATTCATTTCAATAGAATAGTTTATTTCTTGCATTGTTATCATCTAGAATAGTTTCATTTGCATGCAATAACTTTATGATCATGGAGATTAGCATGCTTGCTATTCATCTTTGAATCTCTCATTTCTTGGTGTACTTGCATGGGCATAACTAGGTCAATTTGAGGGTCTCATATACAAACCCCTGCACTCCACGAATAGAGAGCTGTGAATCACTGTTTGAGACCTCATTCTTGAGTTTTCTTGAATGTAATGATTCATAGAAGTGTGACTACTTTGTAGCACACATTTTTGGCGCCCACCATGGGGCAGAAAACATCAATTTCTGGCCTCATTCTTGATTGGTTTTTCAGTTTTAGTGTTGGTTCCAAGCCTTGTACGGCCATGTAAAGCCTGGAAACCTTGTAATATAAAAATGGATGGATAGAATGATGAATCCTCTTTATCATGCTTTTGGTTTGGTTCATTTTTATAAAGAAATGAATAAGTTATGATTATTTTGGTGAAAGTGGGTATTTGCAGATTTGAGATTCTCTGAATATAGCCAGATTGAAACGTCTGGTATGGACAAATTGTAAAGAATAAGTATCTCTAATAATATTAATTGAGAAGCTAAATGAATTATATTTCATTTCCTTTTGGTTTGAGTCATTTTTATGTAGATTTACGAAAGTTATGGGTATTTGAGTGAAAACTAGTTTTTAACAATCTGTATTAGAGTTGCAGGCAATGATTTATTCTTAGAAAATGATTTAGGAATGAGAAAAATAAATGTCTTACATATTTGGAAACTAGATTAATTAATGGTTACTGTGAAATTGGTTTGGTTTCATTTGGATTCTTTTTGAGAAAGATATGTGATTCTCTAGGCAGGGTTTGGTGTTTTAAATCTAGTTTATGATAGAAAAATGGCAGTCTGAAAAGGTTATTGGTTGAGGAACCAAATTGAATCATAAGACCTTGTAATTTTGGAAAATTATAGTTCTTTATGTTGGCTAAAAACTTCATTCTTTCTATAAATTTTAATATTGTGATTTTATGGGTCAAATAAATCAATCTTTAAGGATTGTCTTGAAGACAACAATGTTACATATCTTACGGTTTGCCATTGATTTGTCTTGATTCTATACTTTTGGATGTGTGCTAAATGCTGGATTGTAGATCTTTGGACCTAAGGAAAGTTCTTAAAATCTCTATAACACTTAGTTTGGGTATAAAATCAATCTCTCATGTGTTTGGCTTGAGTGTTACATGCTTTTATAGAACACATTTTTGATGCTCTTAATGTAAAATGAATGAACATAGATTTTCTTTTATACAAGTTTGTGTTTAAGTGAATGCTTGTATTTAAACATTAAGTAATTCTTGGTTTCAAATATCAAAACATCTCATTGAGTAATCTATGGCATGGATTCATTCCTAGTTTACATGAAGAGTTAAATGCACCACTTTGTGGACTCACTTCATGTTTACTTGGAAAGTTAAATATTCCATGATTCAAACCCTCTTGCACTTATGAGTAGTATTGATTAGTAGTCTTAGATTACTTGTGATTGATCTAAATTGCTATCTTGGGTTATTGGACTCGCTAATATATCAGCCCCTCATTTTCGCCCTGTGGTTGCAATCTCAGTGTCATATTAAAGGGGAGGGGTCTATAGGAAAGAAGCGTTAATTGTTCCACTAGGCAACCCTTTTGTGCTTTTTGGAACTCACTTGTTTTCTAAGGTGTGGACTCACTTTGAGTTTGTGTGAGGAGTTAAATGCACCACTTTGTGGACTCACCTCACATGTTCTTGAAGGGTTAAATGTACCACCTTTAGTGCTTTTCAATACTTTTTGATAGAGAATTACTTACTTTTCATTTTTTAGAAGGCCTGCTTGGGGATTTCATCACCTCAAGGGACAACCTTAACTCCTGTGTTCCGGCAGAGTATAAATATCAGGAGGTGAATCCAAAGACACCTCTCTTGGGAATGAGTTATATTTCACTCTTGGCTAAGCCTCAAAGAACTTTATACCTTTGAGAAGTGAAGGAGGAGATTTGGGTTACCATCTCCCCCTGGCTGTGTGATTTATGATTCTTCTCATTTATGGATTTGTGTCTCACGTAACTTGCATATATCGAGGACACCCTTTATAAAAGTCATGTATATCCTTCTAGACAGCTTGCTAAGATGTTGTTATGTTCTACATGCCTGCTAAAACATTTTCAAGAACATACACAAGTAGAATCTTTAAGGAGTAGCATACTAAGTGACTATTCTTGTTCATGTGCAAGGTTGCTTTGCCCCTTGCTCATTGCTTGAAGACAATTGCTTGCTTGAACTCCCTAATTATTGTCTTATGTGCCTGATCAATAATAAAAATCTATTGATGTACTTGATCTTTTAAAATGAACATAAAAACTGAGTTCCTGAGTTGAAGCACCAACCTTTTTACAGCTTGCTTGATTTTCTATCTTATCATTAGAGACCTGTCTTTGTCCTCTAGGGATAGCATCATTTGGTTTACAAAGTCACCTTGGAAATAATTGTCAAGTTGAAAGAAAATTCTTGGTGAGAGTTTATCTCTAGAATTGTTAGCCACATTCTTGGAGAATTTTAGTACTCTTTTTGTCTAAACCATTTCCATCAAATTCAATTTCAATAATATTTTAGCCTAGTCCAACCTCCTGATTCAAAAGTGCAAGGGTAGTCACCCTTTGATTTGAGGTACCTCTTTGACAGTGTTGGTAATGCCTTTTGCAATTTCTATCTTACCATCTCCCTTTGGACATTAGAGAACTTTGATTATCCTACTTTGGTGTTGACATTTTGTGAGGCCATCTTATCACCAAGCATCTTAAATTCTCAATCTTCCTTGGTCAATCTAGGTTAGATCCTAGGTGTTGTCATGTCGCTCAACATCCAAACAAATGTTAATGGTATCAATTACACAAGATGACTCTTGGTCTTCTTTTTTCTTCTTCCCTTCCCATATTTTTTTTCTAAAGTCTTCTCTTCACATGGGATATTCTTCTCGTCTTCTTGATTATTTTCCTCTTATTATCTAGTCTACCTTCTTCTATTCATCTCTTCTATTCATTTCTTCCATGCTTGATTCTTCTTCTTCTAGAACCATGAATTTTAACTATCTTGCTATGGAACCTATCTTGAAAATAGATGATCTTGAACTCATTGCTCAATTTGAAGAGTATCATTCTTCCAAAACTCTCATGGATGGTAAATTTATGAAAAAAATACAAGAGCAATCAAGTAAATCATAGGCCTTTTCTAGAATCATACTCATGATCATGTCATGACCCCCTTCTTTCAAACATTCTTCATCTTCGAAGTCTTATCATGAATCTTCTAAACATTATTCATCTTCCTCACCTTCCAAGTCTTGCCATGACTCTTCTAGAAACTATTTGCATTCATCATCTTCCAAGTCTTCTTCCTCCACTAGGTCTTCACTTTCCTCTTCTTTACAATCTTGTTCCTCTTCTACTTCTCCCAAGAGTCTTACTCCTTGTCTCAAGACATACCATGATGAGCAATATGATAGCCCTTGTGATACCTCTCCCATGAAGAGTGACACACCCATCTTTGATGACTATGATGATGGACAATCTAATGATACCTATGAAACCCCTATTCCTAAGAGTCCTCCTCGTCGTGTGCTCGTGCTTACTGGAAAAGGGTCATCACATTGGATAGATTGTGATGGTGATCCATATGACTCTAATTTTGAAAGAGACTTTGATGATTTCTGTGAACAATACCTAGATTATACATCTACTTCACTTGAGGAAGACAAAGCTCAGTGCACTGATTATAAATGTAAATACTATAAGAATGTATCCTCTAAGAACTCTCATTCTAAAAATAAAGATTTTACTCTTGAGCAAGACCATGTTAATGCTAGACCTTTGTCTTGTGATGGTTCCATTCTATCCCCTACTTCTTCCAATACCCCTACATCTCCTAAAGTCACCAAGTCTTCCAAATCTTTCACAAATCCTGCATCTGACATAAATTCTAATGCTTTCCATGCAGTTCCCTATAGTTATCCTCAAGGGCCATCTCTTAAAGATACTCAAGCTAACCTTCACTTGGCTGAAAATACTTCCAATAATGCTAAATCTAAAGAGCCTAAGCCTTTATGTGCTATAATGCCTACTTCAGCTATTTCTTCACCATCTTTGCTAAAGTCTTCCATACCCATACACCTCCAACCTGCTTCCTTGTCCTTAGAAGTGGCTTCATGTCAAGAGGACTCTAAAATTGATACAGAAAAGAATATAAAGAAAGATCAAGATCAAGAACCCTCCATGTTATCCACTCCTTTTCATGATGTTTTATAGATCCATGTCATGGTTCTTTTGATCCTTTACGCCCTTCCTCATTTATTCCACCATGTCTTAAGTCTTCTCTGAAGAAAGATCAAGCTACTACCCACACCGTTGAGCTTATTGGTAATGAAAATGAGCTTACCACACTTGCACTTTCCAAAGATGATACTTCCATTAAGGTTATTAAAAATGGTATTGTTACTTCTGATGTTAAGCCTATTCAAGAGACAAATTCCGCACTTGTGCTATCCAAAGATCCTTGTCAAGATCAAAGTCTTCCATCTTCTTGTTCTACCATTCCATGTTCACTTCCACTTTCTACTCTTCCTAAGTCTTCGCAAGCTTTGAATGATCCTATCAAAGAAAATGCTCTTATTCAAGATGTCCAAGATCCTATTAAAAATTCTAATGCTCACTCTGAAGATGCTGATATCCTTGGTTGTCATATAGATGTTGATGAACTTATTGATTATCCTTTTGCATCTTCCACTTCCATCCTTGGACCTCTTCCACCACTACTAAAGGCTTCACATCTACCTTCCATCTTGGGTCCTTATGTCCCTTCACTTTCCCCTCCTAACTCTCCTAATTCGCCATCCATATTGGGTCCTTACATCCCTCCATCTCCTATCTTTCCTCAAGATCAACATAGATGCATACCTTTGAATCTTTTTGATCCATCCACTCATATAAACTAGTCATATTCTCCTTCTTCCACAAGTCCCAAGTCTTTTAGAAGTAACTTGAATTTTCAACACAAGAAAAAAAAGCAATACAAGAATCCATCAAAGAAAGAAGATCACCATGTCTCCTCTAATCGACATGGGGGCATAAAGTCAAAAGAGATATCTAAGAAGAAAACTACAAGACAAGTATGGGTTCCAAAATCCATCATTCAAGATATTCTCTCTAAGTCATCAAAAGGAAATAAAGAGCCTAAGGCTATATGGATTCCAAAGTCTCTTGTAAGAGAGTCTCATGTTGAACAAAAAGTGAAATTGACATTGAAGCTTTCAAAGACTTCCACCTCATATTCTTCCAAAAACATTCTTCCATTCTAGGCACTTGAACCGCAACCTCTACTAAACATTCACCATATTCCTTCATGTATTCCTTCATTCAAGTTTCCTTCATCCTCTCACCACCCTCCAAAGTGTGCATCGATGCTGATCTTGCCTTCCTTTCCATCTACTCTTTCATAATCCTTCCATTCATTATTCTCTTGCCTTCTATCATTTTTCCTCATTTGCATATTCCTCATATCTTCCAGCTCCACTCGCTTTACATAAAACTATATCCTCCATTTTTCTCTTCCATCTTCCTTTCCCTATTAGCATCTTTGAGCATATAATTTTGAATTCTTGGCATATCATGGTTTATCCTTTCAAAGAGCATTATCTAAAAGCTTGCCTTCTTTCAAAAATTATAAAAAGAGAAAAAAAAAAAAAAAGAGAAAAAAAAAATGAAAAAAAAATTGAAAATGTGCCTTGGTGAAAACCTGGAAACAGGCGCCTTGGTAGCAAAAGTAAAGAGAAATAAATTCATCCTATGGTGAAAAACACTCCCTTGTGGCACCTTGGATAAGTACCATGATGAAAACCTGGCAATTAGGCATCATGCGTAGTTCTTCTGCATATCTCATCCATTCCATCTTCTCTCTTTGATCTTGACAAGGTTGATCTATACACGTACATTTGGCTATCTCAAGAGTGATCTTACGATGATCCTACTTTCATTTCTTTCATGTCTAGCCTTCATATCTATTCTCCTCCATTCATTCTAGTCTTTCGCTATCCTTTTCACCTTTGGTCTTGATCTAAAAAAAAGAAAAAAAAAAGAGTAAAACATGATGCTATGAAGCCTCTTGACACATCTACTCCTTTGGACTGCATCCTTTCCTTCTTTTTCATTACACCTTTGAGGCTTATCCTATGCTAGTCTTTCATTGCTTGTCCAAATGTGCTTTACATGACAATTTTTTTCCCTAGCTTGGGTACTCTTGAGGAGTTTGACCTTGAGGATTTCTTCCCTTCGTTCGCTTTCATTCTCCTTTCCTCCATCTCATTCACCAGCTTGCTAATCCCTCTTTTTCTCCACCTTGCTAGACTTTGGGACTACACGATGTGATCTTACTTGGAAGTTTGATGCCCATTCTGTGTGGGGGCATCCTTTGTACATATTTATTGATCCTCAAAAAATACCAAAAAAATTCATATATGATGCTGAAAAAATTTTAAAAATCAGAAAATGTCCTAAAAAAATTATCATCTTAGTGAAAACCTAGCAATAGGCGCTTTGATGTATCTCAAAAAAATTATATATTCCAAAAATACCAAAAAAATTAAAAATTCAAAAAATTCAAAAAAAATAGAAAAAGTGCCTTGGTGAAAACCTGGAAACAGGCGCCTTGGTAGCAAAAATACAAAAAAATTATAAAAAGTCCTTAAAAAAATTCTTGTAGTGGTGAAAACCTGGAAACAGGCACTACTTGAAGCCTTTGCACCCCTATTTCTTAGCATGCGTCCTCGACACTTAGCCTTTCTCCATCATACCTTGTCCTTGTTGCCTTGGTTTGGAATTGTTCTTTGTCTTTGTCTAGGGGGCATCACTATGTTAGCTTTGGTCTCTTAGATATGCTTGTCTTTAGGACACCTCACAAATGGTGTTTTTCAACACCAACCCAACTGTGTTTTTCAACACTTATTAGTTTAGTCTTATCCAGTTTGGTCATGTGATCTTACCTGCTAGCAAGCATTCGATCCTTATCCTCGGAACTTAGTATCAGTTTACACACTTAAAATTTTTAAATACAACACTTAATGCTTGAGATATGTCATGATTTTTATTTTTTTGTGTCCTGACTATTATTGATTTTCGTTGAATGTCCTTGTCTAATAAGTCTCTCCATGATGCATCACTAGATGACTTGGGGCATGGGGCATGTTTTTATTTTCTTTCTGCTTGTGGGTGTTGTCTTGAGCCTCTTTAGTGTCTCTTGTTGTCTCCTTGACACACTCAGGAGATTTAAGGCATCATCTTTGACTATTTTTTTTTGCACAACTGCTCTCATGGTCATCTTGGCGTTTATGTCTTGATGCAAGCATGGTTTTGCTACATTAAATTGGCTAAGCTAACATTGCAGTCATCTTGACCTTTATGCCTTTGATGCTCATGTTAGAATCTTTCCACATTCCAATCCGATATCAATCACATTCATATCTTCACAGTTGCATTTGTGACTAGTGATGATTGTGTGATCATCCGATGTTCAGTAATAATGGCCCTATGATGAAAATAAGTTCCTTACATTCTCTAATGAATGAAGAACACAAAATCCTATGTTACCCTATTGCAAGTACACCTTTGCATTTTCATGTAGCTTGCATTATTTAGACTTCATGTTAAATTTGCACTTTTAGGCTACATTATGAGTTTGAGAGGGTTTCCTTCATCTTTCTTGTGGACTTTTAGTCAACTGTGGTCACATTTTGATCTTCATTTCCTTACCTTTTTTCATGATCTCAATCAAAATTCCCTATCTTAAACAGTTGATTGATTTTGGGGCATCTTCTTTCTGGAGGCAAATTCTCTTTCTTCTCTCCATTTCTTTCCATTTCTTCCAAACTTCTATCTTCCATTCGCTTTCACCCCACTTCTTTTCTTCTAATTCAACCTTGGGGTATAATCTTTCTTGCTGATCTACCTTGGTTCTGTGATTTTTTTTATCTTTCATCTTATGTCAAGAACCTTATGTTTAGTTCAATTTGATCAAATTTATCAATTTATTGTTTCTAACAAACATCTGGGTTGTTTTGTGATCCTTGACTATTTTTTTGCACAACCATTCTCATGGTCATCCCGATGTTTATGCCTTGATGCGAGCATGGTTTTACTACATTAAATTGGGTAAGCTAACATTGCAGTCATCTTGACCTTTATGTCTTTTGATGCTCATGTTAGAATCTTTCCACATTCCAATCTGATATTAATCACATTCATATCTTCATAGTTGCGTTTGTGACTAGTGTTGATTGTGTGATTGTGTGATGTCCGGTAATAATGACCCAATGATGAAAATAAGTTCTCTTACATTCTCTAATGAATGATGAACACAAAAAAACCTATGTTACCCATGTAAGTACACCTTTGCATTTTCATGTAGCTTGCATTATTTAGACTTCATGATAAATTTCCACTTTTAGGCTGCATTATGAGTTTGAGAGGGTTTCCTTCATCTTTCTTGTGGACTTTTAGTCAACTATGGTCACATTTTGATCTTCATTTCCTTACCTTCTTTCGTGATCTCAATCGAAATTCCCTATCTTAAACAGTTGATTGATTTTGGGGCATCTTCTTTCTGGAGGCAAATTCTCTTTCTTCTCTCCATTTCTTTCCATTTCTTCCAAACTTCTATCTTCCATTCACTTTCACCCCACTTTTTTTCTTCTAATTCAACCTTGGGGCATAATCTTTCTTGTTGATCTACCTTAGTTCTGTGATTTATATATCTTTCATCTTATGTCAAGAACCTTATGTCTAGTTCGATTTGATCAAATTTATCAATTTATTATTTCTCCTCTATCTCATTTTGATTTCGATCATGAGGGGGCAGTACCTACCAAACTTCATTGCTTGATTCAGCTTTATCAAATTTATCGATTTCTTCTCTTGGGGAAACCTTGCTTGAGATTCTTATCTCTTATTTGAGACTTGACAATTACCTATTCATAGGTGTTGGCCTTGTCTTTTTTAGTCTGCTTATCTATGTCCTGATGTGTTCCCATCCGTCGAACACACATCTGGGTTGTTTTGTGATCCCAAATCGATCTCACACTTCAAATTCATTCTTTGATTGCATGTGATCCCGATTCGACCTCACATTAGTCAAAGAGGGGCAAATGTATGCACCTTAAAATGGTCACCTAGACTTTGGGCCCCATTTACTCAATTTGTCAAATATCAATTTTCTTAATCAATGCTTTACAATATATTCAAATCAATTTTCTTGATCAAATCATAACTATTTCAATCATTTCAATACTCTCCTAAGGTTTAATCATGTCATCAATAATTTTATTTAAATAAAAGAAATATTCTCTCTTAAATAAATAAAATAACCTTATTTAATTGAAAGAAATATCTTTTAAATGAAATAAAATCTTTTTTTTAATTAAATGATTTTATCTTATTTAGAATAATATCTCTCTTTTAATTAAATAATGTTATCTTATTTAATTAATAGAGAATCATTCTTTTAAATAAATAAAAAGTCCTCTTAAAGCTCTTTGTGATAAAAAAAAAGGAAACAAATAATTAAAAATAAATAAAATCCTTTTTCTCTCCACACTCTCTAAAAAATGAGCTTTATTTCCTCTTTTTGGATTTATCACACATTGCTCTTGAGGATGCATTCTCTTCCACATTTTCCTATATAAGGAGCCCTCTCCTTCTCATTTTGAGGATCTAAGAATTTTCATGTTATTGTTATACTGCAGGTTTGGAGAGCAATCTTGGAAGAAGCTTGTTGAGCACATTTGGAGCTTGGATATTTGAGACTTCTTTCATCTTATCTTCTTCTCTCATGCCTTATGGAAATCCATAGTTTAGATTAATATTGCATTCATATAATAGTTTAAATTCATGTTTCCTTTCATAGATTAACATTGTATAAGCATTCATTTCAATAGAATAGTTTATTTCTTGCATTGTTATCATCTAGACTAGTTTCATTTGCATGCAATAACTTGATGATCATGGAGATTAGCATGCTTGCTATTAATCTTTGAATCTCTCATTTCTTAGTGTACTTGCATGGGCATAATTAGGTCAATCTAAGGGCCTCATATACAAACCCCTGCACTCCACGAATAGAGAGTTGTGAATCACTGTTTGAGACCTCATTCTTGAGTGTTCTTGAATGTAATGATTCATAGAAGTGTGACTACTTTCTAGCACACAACTACATATCATGTTCACTGAATCACATAGTACAACCAGAGCCTATAACGTCAACTGGAAAATATAGAATACACACTAATGCCAAACATGATAAACATCATGATCAAAAGACAAATCCCAGGACTCTGTCTTTCCTAGGTCATCTAGATCCCATAACACTGATAACCCAAACATACAGGAAAAATAAAAACCATATGGTGAAAAAGAACCAATTTCATTATAAAATAATGCATGTACAAATGAGAAGGAAAATCATACGTTTACAACATTGAGTAAGAGTCCAATTTGACCATAATAAAGCAACACACAATATTCTTTACACTTAAACTAGATTGAATAGACAATCATAATTTATTCAATTGACTAAACCTAATTAGTTACCCATAGAACACAAGGTATATTTTCTAATAAGGCAATATTTATTTAAATAAATAATAAATAAAATAAAAGAGCAATTAATAAATACTATTAAACATCCAAGTTTAATTTCCACAAAAAAGATTTGTTAATAAAATTTATTACACTAATTAATAAGTTCATTATTAACAAAATAAAATTATAAAAATTAATTAATAAATTCATTATTAACAAATTATAGTTATTAAATTTATTAAAATAAAAATTTAATATAACTTTTTCTTAATAAAACATATTTCATAAAATAAAATTTTATAAAACATATTTTATAAACCAAATTCAATATATATAAAAACCGAAAAATGAAATAACATTTACAACTTGGGGGGGGGTCCTTGCGAACCCCACACCCCGCGCCCTATACCGCAGCCCTTTGCAAATTATGTGTAGGTCGGCCCGCGTAGCAGTGGTACTGCTATGTCAGTACCACTACCGTAGCTGTTGGTACTACCATAGCAGTGCTTTGCTACGGCCACCGTGCCCAAAGGGAGTGGGGAAGGTGGTGGCCCCACTTCCCTTTATACATTGTTTAGCATTTTTTTTTAATTAATATTTTTTTCATATATTACAAACATTTTTCAAAAAGTGCGACAGTCAAGATGAAAGGGGGGGGTACAGTATCAAAACCCATGCCCTCCCTCCTGTTATTAATTAAATTTATTTTTTTGAAATGTGATTTTTTTGTCAATACATCACTTCTTTGAATACACATATTAAAAAAAATAAAATAAAGTAAAACTAGCACATTTGACCAATAAGGATATATATATATTTTTTTTAAATGCTAATTTCGAGAGTCTAAAGGGAATATTCTTTCCAATGGCTTTTTCCAAAAATAGAAAAACACACAGGCTTGGAAAATTTTCCAGAATAGGAAATTTTTCATAAATTTCATTTTGTCCTATTCTATTTGTTAATTAGTTTGTATTCTAATGCAATACAAATTTTCAACAAAGCATGCTAATATTATTAACTGGTGTAAAATATTCTTACTGTCATTTTTCACAGGGAAGGTATTTTTTTGCCCAGAATTCATTTTTTTCAAACAAAAATCATTTTCCTTCCCAACCCATTTATTGAATTTCATTTCTCTATAGTCTAACTATACCAGATTTGATTTTTCATTTTATGAGAGTTCTAGGTTGAATTTTTTCCCAAAAAAATTTGCCAGCATTTACCTACTGTGCCAAGTAATATTAAAATATAGAAAAAGCTTTTCTAATAGCTTTTAGAATCCTAAAAATGAAAGCTTAACCAAAATTACTAATTTAGCCTTTAGATTCAACAGGCAAAGCATATTACTTAATTTCTACAGATAATAATACTGGAAAAACTCATCAAAACCCTACCTCAATTCCAATGCTATAATTCTGATGTAGAATTGCTTGTAGGATGCTGAATCTCTCAAATCTGATAATGTAGAAGCTCAATCCTGCAACTCTGAATTACAGCTTTGTAGAATTCCAATTCCATATGCACACACACTTCACCCAGAAAAATTCATACACCAAATTCTCAAGAACACAAGAAAGCACAAAATATTCCAAAAAATGCTCTCTCTCCCCAAATTGAAAATTCCAACAAAACCTACTTTTGCAAAATGAATGCAAATTTTCCCCAAATAGAAAATCAAACCCACCTATCATGCAAATCCTAATGAGTCACCAGACAACTCCTTCTCAAACTCCTCTTTTTTTTGAGTTGGGGGAAAATTTCAATTAATAATTATAAAATATATTATTTATGCACAACTCCCATAGAATTCTTTTACAAGTCACTTTATGAAATCAAATTTTACATAAATCAATAAAGCACAAGTAATATAAAATTCCACATTTAAATTATTTAATAATTACGACACAATTATATCATGCACTAATTTTCAACAATTTAATTAAAACATATTAAATCATAAATTAGCACAATTAATTAATTAAATTCAAATATTCTCATATTTGATTTTTAATTAATTAATAATTATTCAACAACATAAGAACTCCTCTAATCATTATTACCCACTATATTATTAATTAAGATAACCATAGCAAACAATTAAATCAAAGCAATATTTCAGAAACCTTCATGCAACATACAATCTCAAAAGACGGGATCCACAAATTAGGTCAACTTGACCAAACTTGGGCAAGATAGTCAACCGATACTTTATCCAACAATTAGGATAAATAGGCTAAGGATTGGGTTTTGGGTCCATCTATCATCTCCCCTCTTTACCATTGAGACGAGTATTTTACGGGCATGCTCACTCCTACCAATTCAGAGAAGACGATGCCCTATACCTGCCAACCTATCATCACAGAACAAAGCATGTACATACAACATATAACAAGCAATGATAGGGTACAGCCAGTCGTGTGGATCTCGACAAATTGAGTAACTACGCCTCTGCCCTCTACCATAAAGACACATAATACAGATAAATACATATGAACACCATACACATGCTAGTATGGGGTAAGTATATCATAAACCAACTGAAACATGAAACATCACATCATAATAACATAATCATCTAAATATGAATTCACATAACATCATAGCATAAACATAATCCAAATAAATCCACAATCACTAAAACAATATCCATAAATGCACACATGCAATGTGGCCTAAAAGAGTACGACACTGATAAACTGAAAGAAAAATATGGAGGTACTACACTAATCACATGTATCCTTATTGGGGGAAACTTTTTGATATCTCCCATGTCTTGGATATGCCTCATTGTATGCCTATTCTATATTATTCTACTGCTACTACTATTAAACAAGATCTCCTTGCTGGAAATATACCTCCTACGACAGAAGAAAGTGGTGATGAAAATCTACCTCCTACAATAAATATAGTTGATTACATCAGAGAATATCACAATAATGAAACAAACTCACATGAATATGAGTGGGACTCATTATCAGATGCTACAATGGAAATTCAAGTTGATATCATACACAGATATGCTACTGCTAAAAACTCTGAAAGAGGAGAAAGCTCCAATTCTTAAGATCAAGCATATGATGAAGATACTTTTCATCCTTTTGTGGAAATCCTTCCTATGGCTCCTGGGCCATCTACTCATAATCACAAAAATACTTCAAATAATCAAGAAAATCATGGGTATACAATATGTCATCCTATAAAAGATTCATGGAGTTTAGGAAGGTATATGATTGACCTGGTTCCTATTTGCACGCTTCTTCCACAAGAACATAGACCTGTGTGTGTGAATTTTGTACCTAGCTATAGACACAACACTTCAGTAAAACATTAGAGGTTAGCAAAAATCAAAATCATGTAATGAAATGGAAATTAAGCTAACCAGACAATTTACTACCTTCTAGTAGATGCAAGTATGATATTCTCAGATTCGAATCGAGATCAGTGACAATACAACATCTAAATGGAGGATTTGAAAGCAAAGAATTGAAAAACTATATGAATGCAGATTTAATCTATATTTTTGTATTTTTTGTGCAATAAGAGTGAAAAACTGTATGATTCTAAGCTAAATGAATGAAAATAAAATTGAATGTAGATTTAATCTAAGAATGCTATGAATGATATGAAAATCTATGATATGAAACTATGCAAAAGCTAATGATCAACTATGAAAGATCTCACAAATTGCCTGTCCCAAGTGTTTAATCCTTCAATCACCAATTTGCCAGAGTGATTGTGCAAATTTGAGTGTTGATTAGCCAGCCAGACTTTGTGAAGAGTTGAGCCTTGATTTTATAGAAATCCAAGGTTTTGAAGATGTAGGAGAAAAGCCATAAATCACTCTTGATAAACTCAGGTTGATTTTTGAGTTAACAAGAAATTAGAGATAATTAACTCACAAAAATCATGCAAAAGAAGTGTTTTACTCAAAATAGAGTTTAGATCAAATTTCAACTCATCATTAGATGTTGAGTTTCAATTTTAAAATTGATAATTAATTTTTAGTTGCCTGCTTTTCTGATTGTGCATGATTTAATTATAAATTAATTTAAAAATAAAGTGATTTATTCTCAACTTAACTTATTTTTGAATTAAAACAATTGATTTATGGGTTAATCAATTATTAAATCAAACTTTATCCCAAAAGCATATTATTAAATATTGACAACTAACATGAATTAATTAAAAAATAATATAATCAATTAGTCATAAGATTTTAGATTTACCGTCAAAATAAAATAATACAATTTAGGAATAATTTAATTAAATTCAATTAAATAATTAAGTGGCAATATTAAATCTAATTAATTAAATATTTAGAATATTCAATTAATCAAACTTTAGGATAAATAAGATTTATTGCCAAATAATTATTAAATTAAAGATATAATTAGGATAAATAAGAATATTGCTAGGAATATTCTCCGATGTAGAATTTAGGATAATCAATTAAATTTGATAATGTGCAGATGTGCCTTAGGTTAGGACTTTTGATTGTTGATTTCATTCAATTTGAAGATGTAGGAGGTTAATGAACCTATAGCCCATTTTGGGGGTATTACATTTTGCTCCTCTTTGAATCACTGTGCAAAGCATTGTGGTTCAAAGAATAGTCTGTGTTTGATGTATGGAACTGATTTGAAAGATTAACTAATTTTGAGACAGAAACTGATTGAAAGATTTAAAGATGTAAGATTTGAAGATTCAAAATTTAAGATTTAGGTCCTAAATGACCAAAGATAATGTCAACTATAGCAACAATGAACCGATGATTACGGAAAAGTGCCAAAATGCCTGATTCTGAACCTTATGATTGTGAAGAAGTGAGTGACCAATTCCAGACCTGAATGTCCTTGTATGAATCATATTGGTATCACATCCTGAACCCATCAGTTACAAAGAAATAAGGAAATGACGTGAATGAACCGTTGGTTACGAAAAGTTGATACAATTTACAAGATAGATTTAGGATACTAGATTGATATGGATCTCGATGAATCTGATATGCCCCAAGAGATGATAGAGTTTTCCCCAAGCGACGAGGACTTTAGATGAACCAGTAACTAGACGTGGTTGTTGTCTTGATTATTGAGGAAAGATTGATTACATATTTAGATTTACAGACTTGAATGATGTGCAATACCATGCCTCCTTCAGGATTAAAATTGAAATCTGACAAGAAAAGTCAATGTTATATAGTTTAGAAGCATGTTAATTGATTTGAGAAGTGGTTGTACATGTTTGCGAACATGTTCTGCATCATTTTAGAGGTCTAGAAGACCAAGTTTGACTAGGTTTGACCATGAGTTGACCATGGTTGACCAAGTTGAAATTTTGATAGTTTGATGTAAGATAATCAGTTAAGTTAAATTCTAGATTTCTGTCATGATTGAAGGTCGAATATGCAAGTAGTTAATAATATGAACAATCTCAGATTTTGATTTTGATCCTAAAAAAGGATTATACTTGTTGTTTCATTGGAAGGACCTTCATACAATGCTTAGTCCTTGCTTCATGTTTAGCATTCTTGGTTTTGAAGAATTGTTTGAGTGTTCAAGCAATTTGTGAGATCATGCAAAGTGCAAAATGAAATGCAAACCTAGGACCTAGGACCTAGTCACTGATCATGTGTCGATTCATTCTCATCATTGAATTTTTTAGGTAACCAAAAAATCAATACAATGTCCACTAGTTAGGAAACTATAGACATATGAATATCAATTTTTATGCTCAAGAATCAATACAATGACCACTGGCTAGACAACCATGGACATATGAATATTGATTTTGTTTTTAGAATGTCAGATTAGATATAAGCACCAAGGCATAAACACCAAGATGACCTGAATATTATGTCCATTTTGATATAGCAATTTGTATAAGCATCAAAACATAAACATTGTGATGACCAGAATATGCCTTGCAAAACAAACACATCAAGCAGTCAAGAGATCCTTCTAAATCCAGTGTGAATTACCCATAGTGATCCTTTATGATTCACATCCTTAGGCAAGATTGCGTTTCAGAGTAAGAGAAAGAACTCACTCAAAAAGACAATAGTTAGGTCAAACTTCTTTGAATTTTTTGGTTATCAATGGTCGAGGTATGCATGGCCATCCAATACGAGATAGAGGCTCTTACAGACGGACACCATTTCAATCCAGAATTTCCAAAGTTGTTAGATTTTCACATACAAGTAGAAAATAAAGAAAATATTATGCCCCCAGTCATCACTCTCTAAATCTGTAAAGGACATCATCAAAGAGCTCGAAAAGACACAATATGAAAAAATCTCAATGTGAATCAGTAAGCATACAAGGAGATAAAAGCATGAAGAAGCATAGATTGTTTTCAGTTTGTGTTGATGTTTGATTGCATTGTTGTAGATGCAAAATCCTTTCTAGAGAAGAGACTGACTGACTGACTCGGATGAAGCTTCAAAGTACCCTAACTAGATATGACACATCTGAGATACTGAGGACTATAGGATATGACTTTGATTGCCCCCAAGTGTTAGGCATTGATATGATACAAACACTTGAGCCAATTGGTGCACATACTGAATTTATTGAAACAAGGATATATACAGACTAAAGTAGACTTAAAGCAGGGAAAGACCAAGATTGCACTGATAGATGGAGCATTTTGCACAAGTGGCACCCATTTGTCAAGTTTTCACCAGCTTGGCAAAGATTCTATTTTTGCTACCAAGGCACGTGTTCCTAGGTTTTCACCAAGGCACTTTTTTTTTTAATTTTTTTTTTTTGTATTTTTTTTTTTTTCAATTTTTTTGTACTTTTGATATTTTTCCATTTTTTTGTGAATCATCAAGGCACCCATTGCTAGGTTTTCACCAAGATGATCATTATTCAAGACTTTTTTAGATTTTTAAGATTTTTTCAGGATATTTTACCATACACTGAATGCCTTGGGCATATAATGTCTTCAGATAGAGAATGTTGATTGGTTCTCAGAGTTGTTCTCCTTTAGTCATTGAGAGTTGATAGGCACCAGAGCCAAAAGTAGCAGTGATAACAAAGGGACCCAACCAGTTGGGTTCAAACTTCCCCTTACGCTCTCTATGTGATTGATTTTTAGGATTCTCTCTCAAGACTAGATCACCAACCTAAAATTCTCTGTGTCTGACTTTCTTGTTGTAGCCTCTAGACATTCTCTTCTGATACACTCTGAGATGATCATACATTGCTTGTCTGCATTCATCTAGTAGTTCAAGTTCTTGCAATCTAGACACTCTATAGTCATCATTAGTTACTAGACCATACATTCTGATTCTTAGTGATGGGATTTCAACCTCAATAAGTAGTACCACTTCAAACTCATATATTAAAGAAAAAGGTGTAGCCCCAATGGGTGTTCTGATACTTTTTCTATAGGCCCAGAGAGCTAGATCGATCATGAGATGTCAATCTCTTCCTGTCTTATTAACTGTATGGTGCAAGATTTTCAATAGATTCTTGTTAGAAGCCTCTGTTTGTCCATTCCCTTGAGGATAGTAGATAGATGACCAATGTTGTGTAATTTTGAATTTGGCACATAAATCATCTAGGTCTTGGTTTTTGAATTTTCTACCATTATCTATGACTATAGAATGTGGAATACCATACCGGCATATGATGTATTTCAAGATGAGCATATATATTTATTTTCTAGTTGCTTGTATCAAAGGGACTGCTTCTACCCATTTTTTGAAATAATCTATAGTTGTGATATATGGGTATGCCCATTAGAAGAATGAGGATGTATGGATCCTATAAGATCAAATGCCCATTGGTGAAAAGGCCATTGTGTAGTAAAGGGAATTAGATCTCTCCCTAGAACATGAATTAAGTTACCATGCACTTGACACTTTTGATAGTTCTTAGCAAACTTGATAGATTCTTTTTCTATTGCAAACTCCCAAGGAATATCATATTGTGCAGTCCCAATGTCTAGAAAGGTGGAGAATAAGAGGGATTGGCAAGCTGGTGGAAGAGATGGAAGACAAGAGAATGAAGGAGAATGAAGGGAAGAGATCCTCAAGGGAAAACTCCTCAAGAATACCCAAGCTAGGAAAAAAATATCATGTAAAGCACATTTGGACAATCAATGAAAGGCCAACATAGGATAAGTCACAAAAGCGTAATGCCAAAGAAGGAAAGGATGTAGTCCAAAGGAGTAGACATGTCAAGAGGCTTCATAGAATTGTGTTCCACTCTTTTTTTATTAGATCAAGACCAAAGGGGAAAAGGATAGCGAAAGGCTAGAATGAATGGAGGAAAACAAATATGAAGGCTAAATAGGAAGAGAACGAAAGCAAGATCATCGTAAGATAGCTCACAAGATAGCCAAATATTCATGTATAGATCAACATTGTCACAATCAAAGAGAGAAGATGGAATGGATGAAATATGTAGAAGAACTATGCATGATGCCTAATTTCTAGATTTTCATCACAGTAATTATCCAAGGCACCACAAGGGAGTGGTTTTCACCATAGGAAAAATTTATTTCTCTTTACTTTTGCAACCAAGGCACCTTTTTCCAAGTTTCCACCAAGGCACATTTTCAATTTTATTTTATTTTTGTCTTTTTTTTAAATTTTTTTTTTTGGAAGAAGGAAAGCTTTTTAGATAATGCTCCTTGAAAGGATAAACCATGATATGCCAAGGATTTAAAATGATATGCTCAAAGATGCTAATAGGGAAAGGAAGATGAAAGAGAAAAATGGAAGATAAAGTTTTATGTAAAGCAAGTGAGGTTGGAAGATAGGAGGAATAGGCAAATGAGGAAAATGGATAGAAGGTAGAAGGATAATGAATGGAAGGATTGTGAAAGGAAGGAAAGATCAACATCAACACACACCTTGAAAGGTGGTGAGAGGATGGAGGAAATTTGAATGAAGGAATATGTGAAGGAATATGGTGAATGGATAGCAGATGTTGTGGTTTAGGCGCATCGAATAGAAGAATGTTTTTGGAAGAAGATGAAGTAGAAGTCTTTGGAAGCTTGAATGTCAACTTCACTTGTTGCTCAACATCAGACTTTGTCAAGAGAGATTTTGGAATCCATATAGCCATAGGCTTTTCATTTCTTTTTGATGATTTAGAGAGAATATCTTCAATGATGGATTTTGGAACCCATACTTGTCTTGTAATTTTTTTCTTAGATATCTCTTTTGACTTTATGCCTCCATGTTGATTAGAGGAGACATGGTGATCTTCTTTTTTTTATGGACTCTTGTGTTGCTTCTTTTTCTTTTATTGAACATTCAAGTTACTTCCAAAAGACTTGAGACTTGTGGAGGAAGAAGGAGGATATGACTGGTTTAGATAGGTGGGTGGATGAAAAGGATTTGAGGGTGTGCGTCTATGTTGATCTTGAGGAAAGAGAGGAGATGGAGGGACATAAGGACCCAAGATGGATGATGAATTAGGAGTGTTAGGAGGGGAAAGTGAAGGGACATAAGGACCAAAGATGGAAGGTAGATGTGAAGCCCTTAGTAGTGGTGGAAGAGGTCCAAGGATGGAAGTGGAAGACACAAAAGGATAATCAACAAGTTCATCAAAATTTATATGACAACTGAGGACATTAGCATCTTTAGAGTGAGCATTAGGATTTTCAATAGAATCATGGACATCTTGAATATGAGAACCTTCTTTGATAGGATTGTTCAAAGCTTGCAAAGACTTAGGAAGAGTAGAAAGTGGAAATGAACATGGAGTGGTAGAATAAGAAGATGGAAGACATTAATCTTCACAAGGAGCTTTGGATAGCACAAGCATACAATTTTTTTCTTGATTTTCAATAGGCTTAACATTGGAAGTAACAACATTAGTTTTAATAACCTTAATGGAAGTATCATCTTTGGAAAGCGCAAGTGTAGTAAAGTTATTTTTATTGTCAATAAGCTCAATGGTGTAAGTGGTAGCTTGATCTTTCTTAGGAAAAGACTTAAGACATTGTGGGATGAATGAGAAAGGGTGTACGAGATCAAAAAAACCATGGAATGGATAATAGACATCATGAAAAGGATTGGATGACATGGAGGTTTCTTGATCTTGATCTTTCTTTATATTCTTTTCTTTATAATTTTTGGAGTCCTCTTGATATGGAGCCACTTCTAAGGACAAGGAAGCATGTTGGGATTGTATGGAAGACTTTGGAAGAGATGGTGGAGGACTAGATGAAGTGGGAATTATAGCATATAAAGGCTTAGGCTCTTTAGGTTTAGCATTATTGAAAGCATTTGCAGCCAAGTTAAGGTTAGCTTGAGTTTATTTAAGAGGTACTCCTTGAGGATAACTATAGGAAATTGCATGAAAAGTATTAGGACCTTTGGTGGATGAAGGACTTGTGAAAGATTTGATAGGCTTGGAAGCTTTAGGAAATGTATGGGTATTGGAGGAAGTAGGGGATGAAAGGGAACCATCACAAGACAAAGGTTCAACATTAACATGATCTTTCTTGAGATTGTAATATTTATTTTCAGCATGAGAGTTCTTAGAGGAGAGATCCTTATAGTATTGATGTTTATAATCAGCATGGAAAGCTTTCTCTTCTTCAAGAGAAATAGAGGGATCGTCTAGGTATTGTGCACAAAAATCATCAAAGTCTCTTTCAAAATCAGAATCATATGGATCACCATCACGATCTTTCCAATGTGACGTCCCATTTCTAGTAAGCATGAGCACACGACAAGGAGGACTCTTAGGAACAAAGGTGGCATAGGTATCATTATATTGTCCATCATCATAGTCATCATAGTCTTCAAGGATGGGTGTGTCACTCTTGGTGGGAGAGGTGTCATAAGGGTTATCACTATGTGCTAGAAAGTAGTCACACTTCTGTGAATCATTACATCCAAGAACACTCAACAATGAGGTCTCAAATAGCGATTCACAACTCTCTATTCGTGGAGTGCAGGGGTTGTATATGAGGCCCTCATATCAACCTTTTTAAACTCATGCAAGTACACCAAGAAATGAGAGATTCAAGGATGAGAAGCAAGATTGCTAATCTCCATTGATCATCAAGTTATTGCATGTTAAATGAAACTAATCTAGATGATAACAATGCAAAGAAATAAACTATGCTATTGAAATGCAAGTTTTACTCTCCTTTACTAATTAACTATGTGAAGATTAAGCTAAAACAATGAAGGAAACTAAGCTAAGATGCTATGAAGATTAAGCTAATGTAGATATGAAAGCTAGAATGTAATAATCTTCAAAACTCCAAAATATCACCAAGAAAACCTATAGCATAACAACAGTATGAAAATTCAGGATCTGAAATGAGAATGAGAGGGCTCCTTATATAAGAAAATGTGGAAGATAATGCATCTCCAAGAGCAATGCGGGATAAATCGAAAAAGAGGAAACAAAGCTCATTTATTAGAAAGTGTGGAGAGAAAAGGAATTTTCTTTATTTTTAGTTATTTGTTTCCCTTTTTCATCACAAAAGAGCTTTAAGAGGATTATTTATTTATTTATTTAAAAGAATGATTCTCTTTTAATTAAATAAGATAACATTATATATTTAAAATGGAGATATTATTTAAACAAGATAAAATCATTTAACTAAAAGGGATTTTAATTAAATAAGATTATTTTATTTAAAAGATATTTCTTTCAATTAAATAAGGCTATTTTATTTATTTAAGAGAGAATATTTATTTTAATTAAATAAATTGATCAAACCTTAGGAAATATTCAAATGATTGAACTAATTAGGATTGATCAGAGGAATTGATTTGAATTTTGCAAAGTATTGATTCAGGAAATTGATAATTTAATAAATGGGGCCTAAAGTCTAGGCGACCATTTTAGGGTGCATACATTTTCCCCTCTTTGACTAATGTGAGGTCGATTTGGGATCACATGTAGTCAAAGAATGGAATTGAAGTGTGAGATCAATTTGGGATCACAAAAAAATCCAGACATGTGTTCGACGGATGGGAACACATCAGGACAAAGATAAGCTGATTGAAAAAGACAAGGCCAACACCCCTGTAAATAGGTAATTGTCAAGTCTCAAGCAAGGTTTGACTGATAGGTTTGATAAACTTGAATCAAGGATTGAAGTTTGATAGGTACTACCCCCTCGTGATTGAAATTGCAATGAGATGGAGGAGAAATAGTGAATCGATAATTTTGATCAAATCAAATGAAAGATAAGGTTCTTAATGTAAGATGAAAGATATAAGTATCATAGAACAAAGGTAGATCATCAAGAAAGATTATGCCCCAAGGTTGAATTAGAAGAGAAGAAGTGGGGTGAAAGTGAATGGAAGATAGAAGTTTGGAAGAAATGAAAAGAAATGGAGAGAAGAAAGAGAATTTTCCTCAAGAAAGAGCAAGCCCCAAAATCAATCAACTATTTAAGATAGGAAATTTTGATAGAGATCACGAAAGAAGATAAGGAAATGAAGATCAAAACATGATCACAGTTGATTAAAATTCCACAAGAAAGATGAAGGAAAATCCTCTCAAACTCATAATGCAGCCTAAAAATGCAAATTAATCATGAAGTCTAAAAATGCAAGCTACATGAAAATGCAAAGGTGTACTTGCAATAGGGAAACTAAAACATAGGATTTTATGTTCATCATTCATTAGAGAATTTAAAGAACTTATTTTCATCATTAGGCCATTATTAACTGACATCAGAAAATCACACAACCATCAGTAGTCACAAGCGCAACTATGAAGATATGAATATGATTTATATCAGATTGGAATGTGGAAAGATTCTAACATGAGCATCAAAGACATAAGGGTCAAGATGACTTCAATGTTAGCTCACCCAATTTAATGTAGCAAAACCACTCTCGCATCAAGGCATAGATGCCAGGATGACCATAAGAATGGTTGTGTAAAAAAAATAGTCAAGGATGATGTCTCAAATCTCCTAAGTGTGTCAAGGGAACAACAAGAGACACTCAAGAGCTTCAAGACCATACCCACAAGTAGAAAGAAAACAAAAACATGCCCCATGCCCCATGTCCTCTAGCTATGCATCATGGCAAGACTTATTATACAAGGACACTCAATGAAAAATCAATAACAATCAACACACCAAGAAAGTATCATGGCATAGCTCAAGCATTAAGTGTTGTGTTTAAAAATTTAAGTGTGTTCACTAATACTGAGTTTCGAGGATAAGGATCAAATGCTTGCAAGCAGGTAAAATGTCATGACAAAATTGGATAAGACCAAACTGATAAGTGTTGAAAAACACTCGATGTTAGGGGTTGTGTTGAAAAACATAGTTGGGGTGGTGTTAAAAAAACACCATTTGCAAGTGTCCTAAATACCAACATGTTGGTACTCTAAAATTTGGATTGATTTCAGAGTTATGTTTCAGAGAATTTTCTTAGGCCAAGGTTTGTGACCTCAAAGAGCAGTTTAAAAGGACCTAGTTCAAGAGGATATAAAAATGAGCCTGATGAATTTCATGAAATACAACTTGGGAATCATTTTTAACATCTTTCATTTGACATATACAGTGGGTTCCAACTCCTAAGTTTCAAATTTGATGTGTTTAGGGAGTAGTCATTTTGAGGTGTGTTGTTTGCAGAAAATTGAGAGGCTGGGTATACTCCAATGGGGTGTTGTGCTCTATACTATTTGCAGATCTCTAGGCATGCACCATGTATTTTGAGATGAAAACATAAAGGGAATGCGTGAGTTTTTTTAGGATATATGTAGCATACACTGAATTCATCGCAGAGAACATAATGGAGGCTGCTAGTAATCCTCTTTCTCCCTCACGTGTTGTGTTTTGGGTGTGGAACATATGTATTATGGGATGTGTAGATATGAGGGTTGTATACATTGTGGAGTATGTGCACTCTACATTTTCCAGGGCTGCACAATACTATGTCTCACACACCACTTGAGAGTGGTGTTGTGCACGTGGAGATGGAATCTGTGTTATGCATGCTCACAGGTCTAAAGGAAGGGGAATAGGAGTATGTCTTTGGTTTCAAGGTGAGGTATAGGCTTTCCTATGTGTGCACTAGTGCCTAGCCAAGGGATAAAATAAAACATTTGTAGGGAATCACATCATGGATGATAGTTGAAATCACGTATTATGTTGGGGGAATTATACCACATGCATTGGTTTGATGCAATTGCAAATCTTTAAAAAGAGCAAAGCTAATATATGATGTAAAGAAAGGAAGTTGGAGGAGGTGGGCCAGCTGGGCACACTTAAAGGATGCAAGATTGGAGTCCTTTCATATGCATAGAAATCAAGATGCTTAGGTGGATGGTGATGTGGATTGTGAGCCCCATTCGTGAGTAGAGTATTTTGAAGAAATGTGTTGATATGCAGGTTGACTCCTCGAGATGTGTGCCCAGCATCTGACAAATGTTGCTAAAGTGCTAAGATGGAGATGCACACCAATTACCGTCATGCTTCAGTGACATGATGACATGTGGCACCATGATGACATGGAATGATGTTTTAGTTTGACACCAAGGTGGATCTGCGGACCAACTAAAATGTGACACTTGGCAAAGGATAGTGACAAAGTAGGGTCAGCCACCTTGGGATGCATGTTGATCAAGTGATCATCACTAAAGTGCAAGATTGAAGATGCTCACTAGTTAATCATTTTGGTATGGTGACAATGCGACATGTGTCCTGAGTGTGCTGTCGGGTGGATGCACGGTCAACGGTAAAAGTCAATCGGTGAGCGACATGTGGCAAAGGTGTGACATGGTAGATGAGATGGACCAATGGATGAATCAAGTGATGCTAAGTGGCATGGAACCCACCTCAAAATTTGAGGTCTACATAAAGTTATTAAATTCGAATTTGAATGGTCAAACTATATCAGAAATTCAAAAATTTAAATAATGGAGACTATTCACGGAGAATAATGTTTGAGGGCTTTATTTTTACCCAAATATGTAAGTGTTATATGTTTTTGGAATTGGCACAAAATGAGCTTTCCATTGGTAGTGCTAAAAATCAGATTTGACAAAGTTGGTGAGAGTAGTAATGGACTATGTATTTCAGGTCTAGATTTGGGTAAAGATGCAAATTTTTGTAAAAGAAGTTTCTACATTGTAAATGATATCAGATTTTTCTAGGATATTTTTGAGAGTCCTAGGGTTGACTGTGTTGCCCTAAAAATGCCCTAAATTATATTTTCTTATTGGATCCTTGTTCCTATAAGAGGATTTTTGGATCATTTAGAAGTGCTAGTTGGAAATTCTTGGCACAGGAAGCTGAAAAGCTAAGTGTGTATCCTCAGTCAAAATTGTAATATATTTTTCTAGTTGTATCAGTAAAGGGGAAAAACCTTCAAAATACTTTGCACATTGACTAGGTGTTGTATTCTAGAATAGTTTGTAATACAGGAACTTGAGCTCTCATACTTAATACAGTTTTCAATTTTCAGATCTCTCCTTCTGTTGTGTTTCTTGGGTTTTGAGTTTTCTAACTCTTTGCATAGGGTTTACTTGTGTATATGTTTTATCTGTTAGTCTTGATCTAGGATCAGGTTAAAAATCTCTAAGGGAAGCATAGATTCATTTGGTTCAATCAAGAAGGATGCTTGTAAGAAGTGTATGAATCTAGTTTATTGTGTTTATGGCTTGGAATCTATGTTCTTATATTCTGTATCTATTTCAGATATATTGCCCAATGGATAAGGCACTAATCATAAACTAGTATCCCCTATGTTGTTACAAGTTTGGCATGGTTGTTTACATTCTTCAAGAAATCACATAATCATTACTAGTCATTTTACTTTTATTTACATTTATAGTTGTTCTACCCAGTGATGGAGAGTCAATGAGTAATAGGTTGTTATTTATTACTTTCTCACTATCATCTGTTGTAAGATCTAGTAATAGATAAAGAATAGAGTTATATCTCTTGGATCACGTGTACCCACCTTGGTTTTGTAGAGCCAGAAGTGAAGAGGGCAATCTTGTCCCTATAGGTTGTCTAGTTGCTTATAGATTTCCCACATTTGGAATTAACCACTCCTTAACATCAGTCATTAGCATATTGGTATCTCATGGAGAGTAAAATCCTATCCAGGAACCAACAAAATGGTGACTCTGTTGGGGATAGAGATGCAAGGTCATGCTAAATCCAGTTCAGATCTCTAGTATTATAAATTTGTGTGAAATATACAGGTTCCAAGTCAAGCTGGACTCCTGACCCACCTATTTCAAGCAGTTGATATCTCTATTATTATAAATCAGTTATAAATAACGTGGGTACGAGTAGAGCTTTGACTCTTGGCTAGCTTATTTGTTATCCAGTGGTTTGCATTGAAGTGAAAAGAGTTAGTTTGAAAAGTTTTAAAATCATCTCACCAAGTTGTGAGTGGTGACTCTGAGATCCTCTATTTGATCAGTGCATGATTAAAGTAAAAAATGATGTATTTTTAGTACTAATAAACAGTTTCTATACCCTGTTGAAGTTTGTTGTGTTGATGGAAAGAGATACAGAAAGAGTTTTTAGTGGTTAAAGTGTTTGTCCTCTTCAAGGAGGTGGTAGCTCTAAAAAATTTTCAACAAAGCAAGTTTCAGATTCAGAGGCTTTCCATTCAGCAAGTTGAGTTTCAACTTCAACACTTCCAGGTATTTTTGATCTTTATCTATTTTTCATAAGATCAGCTGTGAAGTATTTTGTTCCCTATTAAGTGTTTCAGTAATAATAAAAAGGGAAGAGTGACATAGAATAGTTTCATGTTTCCATGTTAAATATCTTGTCATGAAACTTTGAATGCTATCATAGAGGTTTAAATGTTTCAGTATACCTCTTTTAAAAGACAAAACAAGATGAATATTTGCCATCTTGTTTCAAACCAATGGATAATCAACAAAGGAGCCAGCTTAGAAGATTTTGTTTTAGTAGGCTGGATAGAGCTATAAGTTGTGATCATGTTCATGGATCCCCCAATTCTTTTCCTAGTGAGCTTTTTGATTTGATTCCAGTCTTTGATGATCAGTCTAATTCAGCACGTAAACATGTTCTAGCATTCTTTAGATTTGTTGTAAAATATCAGATTTATGAGGAATATGTCAGCATGATGTTTTTTGGGAGATCCCTCAAAGGGGTTGCAGTTGATTGGTATTTGAGTTTACCCCCAAAATGCATCTCCTCATTGACCAATTTCAAATGGTTGTTCTTAGAAGAATTTGCTGATGATAATGAATGGAATAAGTTAGAAAAAAATCATCCACAAAGAAATAATACAGACAATTTTCTAGAATAGCTCATGTTTAATGATGAAAATGTTTCTCAGAATGATGAAGTCATGTTAGAAGAACATTCAGGTTGTAGTAGTGATAAAGAATTAGAATCATTGTATGCAAGGTCTTCTACTGATTCAGAGATGTCTAAATTTGAAAATAAAAACTATTTGAGTGAAGATTTTGATAAAGATACCAAGGATGAATTGCTTCCAGACTTGTGTGAACTGGTGCTAAAAAATGAGGACCACATTTTTCATAATTTCAAGATTCACAGTGATTATGATTTTGTACCGAGTAATGATGTATGTTCTTCTGGTAATAGGAATGATGAGAATTTTGATATGAACACTACAAGTACTTCTAGTCATGAAGAGGAAATGCATATGGATGAGTCAGGTTCTCCTTCTGTTAGCAGTGATGAGATCTCTAATTTGTTGACAATTGAATATAGTAAGGTTACACATCTATTTAGTTAGCAAATGTCAAGTGTTGCTGATTTTTGTTTTGATACTGAAAATGTTGAAGAGGATTTATATGAGTGTGAATCCTTTGATGAGAATGATCAAGGTACAAGTTCTTGTGGTGATCATGAGATGGTTACAGATACAAAATCAGATTGCGAGGATATGATAGAAAGGTTTTCTTGTGAGAAGCTCTATGCAAGTAAAATTGATAATGATGTTCCTTCTTGTGCTAACGATGTTGGTTATGAAGCTGATAGTGAATTTAGTGAATATGATGATGAAGAAGAGGAGTTCATAGTTGATAATGTTTCTATTAAAAGGTTTGTAGACCTCTCCTTTTATCAGCATAAGAGAACAACTCTGTTATCCCAATATAAGAAAAGTTTGTGCAAATAGAAAAGGGATAGATATGATGCAGATGAAAGTTGCTGCAATGATAATTTGATCCAAGAGTTTACAGTCCCTATTTCAAATAAGAAAAAAGTTTTTAGCATTGAGCAAGAAGCCAAAGAAGATGAAAATGAAATCCAATGCACACTAAGCAATGAGGAAATCTCAGACCTCTTAGAAGCTGACTTTCAGAGGTTAAACATTTTGCAAGATTATAATGCATATGAGTACAAAGAACATAGGAATGACATGTATGATGAATATGAGGATACATATGATAGTGTGGATTCAGATTTTGATGAGCCTAGTGTCAAGAATCACTAAGTAAGTCAGAGCACTGAGGAGAGTAATGAATCTAAATGTGATCTCTCAGCCCTACAAGTTTTAGAAGAGACATTGTTTGATCATCCAGATTCATGTGTTCAGGACTTTGATAGAGGTTGTGAGGAGAGTGTTGGCTTTCTGTCATCTTATGAGGAAGTGATTCTCATTAGTTTGAAAACTAATCTTGTAACTGAAAACATTGCTTTTTCAAAAAATAATGAGCATGCTTCTTTTTCAATTTCTTTCCTTCCTTTTGATGGATGTCATGATGATGATTGTGACAATGATAAGGACAACAACTGTATTGATAAAAATGATGTTATAGATCGGTTGTCCTTGTGTCATAGTATCTATGAAAAGATTTTTCACTTGGTTCACAATCCAGATTGTGAATATATCCTTGACAAGCCAAGTTTCTCAGTGACTAAAGTATCTCATACAAATAAGGCTAAGGATTTGTTTCATTTTCAGCCAGGTGAGTCCCTAGTAATGCATATGGATCATTATATTTTATCTTTTGATGTACTACTAGATAAACCTTATATTTTCAGTCAACATCAAGTAGAGATAAAGGATTTTCCATATTTTATGGAGTATGAACATGAGGATGGTTGTGACAGGAAAAGTGTGGGTTGTAACAAGTGTAGAATTACCTTTCAACTCAAAATTGTTCACATATGTAGGCAGTGAAATAGTCATGATATTTTCAAATTTCTTGTTTCATATGGGGATGAAAATCATTTGTTTGACAAAGGTAAACAATGGTTTCAGTTTTGAGGTGTTGAGCCTTTGCAAATAATGTATATATTGTACAGTTTCTTTCTTTCAGTTGTGTGGTTTGTTTCTTTCAGTAAAGTTCCCTATTTTTAGGAGAGAAAGTAGTAATTTTCCTTTTTTGGTCGTCTACTATACCAAAGATCCTAAATTCCATGCATGCCCACAAGGGGGCATGCATCCCCAATTAGAGCCACTATTGGTAGTCTAAAATTTGGATTGATTTCAAAGTTATGTTTCAGAGAATTTTCTTAGGCCAAGGTTTGTGACCTTCAAAGAGAAGTTTAAAAGGACCTAGTTCAAGAGCATATAAAAATGAGCCTGATGAATTTCATGAAATATAGCCTGGGAAACATGTTTAACATCTTTCATTTGACATATACAATGGGTTCCAACTCCTATGTTTCAAATTTGATGTGTTTAGGGAGAAGTAGTTTTGAGGTGTGTTGTTTGTAGAAAATTGAGAGGCTAGGTATACTCCAATGGGGTGTTGTGCTCTATACTATTTGCAGATCTCCAAGCATGCACCATGTATTCTGAGATGATAGCATAAAGGGAATGCATGAGTTTTTTCAAGATATATGTAGCATACACTGAATTCATCACAGAGAACATAATGGAGGCAACTAGTAATCCTCTTTCTCCCTCACGTGTTGTGTTTTGGGTGTGCAGCGTATGTATTATGGGATGTGCAAATATGAGGGTTGTATATGCTGTGGAGTATCCACACTCTACATTTGCCAAGGCCGCACAATACTATGTCTCACACACCAATTGAGAGTGGTGTTGTGTGCGTGGAGATGGAATCTGCATTATGCATGCTCACAGGTCTAAAGGAAGGGGAATAGGAGTATGTCTTTAGTTTCAAGGTGAGATATAGGCTTTCCTATGTGCACACTAGTGCCTAGCCAAGGGATAAAATAAAACATTTGTAGGGAATCACATTGTGGATGACAGTTGAAATCAAGTATTATGTTGGGGGAATTATCCCACATGCATCGGTTTGATGCAATTGCAAATGTTTAAAAGGAGCAAAGCTAATATATAATGTAAAGAAAGGAAGTTGGAGGAGGTGGGCCAATTGGGCACACTTAAAGGATGCAAGATTGGAGTCCTTTCATATGCATGAAAATTGAGATGCTTATGTGGACGGTGACGTGGATTGTGGGCCCCATTTGTGAGTAGAGTATTTTGAAGAAATGTGTTGATATGCAGGCTAGCTCCTCGAGATGTGTGTCAAGCATCCAATGGATGTCACTAAAGTGCTAAGATGGAGATGCATGCCAGTTACCATCACACTTCAGTGATGTGCTGACACATGGCACCATGATGACATGGAATGATGTTGCAATTTGGTGCCTAGGTGGATCCGTGGACCAACCAGAATGTGACACTTGGTAAAGGGTAGTGACAAAGTAGGGCATTGAGCAGATGGTCGACCACCTTTGGATGCATGTTGATCGAGTGATCATCTTTAAAGTACAAGATTAAAGATGCTCACTGGTTAACCATTGCAGTGTGGCGACAATGTGACACATGTCCTGAGGTGTGTTGTCGAGTGGATGCACGGTCAACAGTACAAGCCAATCGGTGAGCGACATGTAGCAGAGGTGTGACATGGCAGATGAGATGGACCAGTAGATGAATCAGGTGATGCCAAGTGGCATGGGGCCCACCTCAAAATTTTTGTTTTGCATAAAGTTATTAAATTTGAATGATCAAACTATATCAAAAATTCAAAAATTTAAATAATGGAGGCTGTTCACGGAGAATAATGTTTGAGGGCTTTATTTTTACCCAGATATGCAAGTGTTATATGTTTTCGAAATCGGCGCAAAATGAGCTTTTCAATGGTTGTGCTAAAAATCAGATTCAGAAAAGTTGGTGAGAGTAGTAATGGACTATGTATTTTGGGTCCAGCTTTGGGTAAAGATGCAGATTTTTGTAAAAGAAGTTTCTACATTGTAAATGATATCAGATTTTTCTAAGATATTTTTGAGAGTCTTAGGGTTGACTATGTTTCCCTAACAATGCCCTAAATGATATTTTATTATTACATCCTTGTTCCTATAAGAGGATTTTTGGATCATTTAGAAGTGCTAGTTGGAAATTCTTTGCACAGGAAGTTGAAAAGCTAAGTGTGTATCCTTAGTCCAGATTGTAATATATTTTTCTAGTTGTATCAGTAAAGGGGAAAAACCTTCAAAATACATTGCATATTGTCTAGGTGTTGTATTCTAGAATAGTTTGTAATACAGGAACTTGAGCTCTCATACTTAATATGGTTTTTAGTTTTCAGATCTCTCCTTCTATTGTGTTTTTTGGGTTTTGAGTTTTCTGACTCTTTGCACAGGGTTTAATTGTGTATATGTTTTATCTCTTACTCTTGATCTAGGATCAGGTTAAAAATCTCTGATGGAAGCATAGATTCATTTGGTTCAATCAGGAAGGATGTTTGTAAGAAGTGTATGAATCTAGTTTATTGTATTTATGGCTTGGAATCTACGTTCTTGTATTCTGTATCTATTTCAGATATATTTCCCAATGGATAAGGCACTGATCATAAGCTAATATCCCCTATGCTATTACAAGTTTGGCATGGTTGTTTACATTCTGTAAGAAATCACATAATCATTACCAGTCATTTTACTTTTATTTACATTTATAGTTGTTCTACCTAGTGATGGAGAGTCAATGAGTAATAGGTTGTTATTTAGTACTTTCTCACTGTCATCTATTGTAAGATCTAGTAATAGATAAAGAATAGAGTTATAACTCTTGGATCAGGTGTACCCACCTTGGTTTTGTAGAGCTAGAAGTGAAGAGGGCAGTCTTGTCCCTATAGTTGGTCCAGTTGCTTATAGATTTCCCACATTTGGAATTAACCACTCCTTAACACCAGTCATAAGCATATTGGTATCTCATGGAGTGTAAAATCCTATCCAGGAACCAACACAACATAGCCTAGAGACCAAAGCTAATATAGTTATGCCCCCTAGACAAAGACAAAGACCAATTCCAAACCAAGGCAACAAGGTCAAGGCATGATGGAGAGGGGATAAGTGTTGAGGATTCATGCTAAGAAACAAGGGTGAAAAGGCCTCAAGTAGCGCCTATTTCCAGGTTTTCACCAAGGCACATTTTCAATTTTTTTTTGAATTTTTGAATTTTTCTGATTTTGTTGTATCTTTGGAATATATAATTTTTTTCGAGATACATCAAAGCACCTATTGCTAGGTTTTCACTAAGATGATCATTTTTTCAAGACATTTTTCAATTTTTAGAATTTTTAACAATATGTAATTTTTAAAGATTTTTTCAGGAATAATAAGTATGTACAAAGGATGCTCCTAGATAGAACGGGCATGATGGATAAAACTTCTTTAGGTGCAAGACATTCATAGGCTCAGGGAGCTGCTCCCCCTCTTCAATGGATAGTAAATAAGCACTTATACCAAAAGCTACTATGATGATGTATGGTCCAAGCCAATTAGGTTCAAATTTTCCCTTTTGTTCTCTATGTTGTTGGTTCTTAGGATTTTCTTGTAAGACAAGATCTCCTACTTGGAATTCTCTAGGGAGAACCTTTTTGTTGAAGTCTTTGGACATCTTATTTTGATAGACCCTCATATGGTAAATGACGCTTTACATTTCTCATCTAGAAGTTCTAATTCTTGCAGTCTCATGGTGCGGTAGTCTTCATCTATAACTAGACCTTTGAGAGAGACTCTAAGTGAAGGAATCTCAACCTCTAAAGGTAACACTGCTTCAGTGCCATAAGTAAGGGCAAAAGGAGTAGCCCTTGTTGGAGTATGAATACTCATTCTATAAGCCCATAAGGCCAGATTTATCTATGGATGCTAATCTCTACCATTCTTATGAACTATTCGATGGAGAACTTTGAGAATGGTTTTATTTGAAGCCTCTGCTTGTCCATTTCCTTATGGGAAGTAAATGGAGGACCAATTTTGTTTTATCTTAAATTTCTTGTAGAGTTGTGTAAGGTCCTTATTTTTAAAATGACCTCCATTGTCAGTGATTATCTCAGATGGCATTCCATATTGATAGATGATATGGTTCAAGATAAACAAAGAAACTATCTTGCTTGAGGCAAGAGAAAGTGGAACAACTTCTACCCATTTGGTAAAGTAGTCAGTAGCAATGATGATAAATTTATGTCCACTTCATGAGTTGAGATGAATTTGCCCAACAAGATCAAAGGCCCGATGCTAAAATGAGCAATGAGATATGGAAGGAATGAACTCCCTGCCTGGAGCATGTATTAGGTTACCATGTTTTTGACATTTTTTGCATGATTTCATAAAAGATACTGCATCCATCTACATGGTAGGCCAATAGTACCCCACCCTAAGCAACCTTCGAGCCATGGAAAGACCATTAGAATGTCCCCCATAGATGCTCTTGTGAATATCAACTAGCGCTTGATTGGATTCCTCCTTTTCTAAGCACCTAAGAAGTGTCCCATCTAAACCCCTCCTATGCAAATCACCAGAGATGATGGAATGGTGAGAGGAGTTTCAGGTAAGGTTTCTTCTTTTAGATTGGTTAAATGTATTAGGGATGATGCCATCACATAGGTATGAATAAATGACACTGTATCGGGATGACTCATGACCAACAAGGGTACATATGATGTGGCTTTCTTGGGAGTCATAGATGGGATAGTGTAAATCTTCCACCAGAAATTCAAATCTCGACTCATGCTGCTCTAACTGAAGAAGTGAAGCAAGTGTGGCCATAGCATCAACTACTTTATTTTCTGCTCTAGGGACTTGTTGAAATGTGATGAATGTGAAATACCATCTCAATGAATCAACCATTTTCTTATAAGGTACCAGTTTCTCATCTTTGGTTTGATATTGTTCATTAACTTGGTTAACTATCAATTGTGAATCCCCATAGATGTGTAGTTCTATGATATTCCATTCAATAGCCATCTTGAGTCCATTTTTCAAGGCTTCATATTTAGCAATATTGTTTGTGCATGGGAACAATAGTTTGTAGGACTTAGGAATTGTGTACCCATGAGGAGAAACAAACAACACTCTAGCTCCTGAACCATTCTGCATAAAAGAGCCATCAAAGAACATCTTCCATGTTCTCTCAGTCATGTACATTAGGTACTCATCTAGAAATTAAACTTGAATAGGCATGCTATCTTGAATTGGGAAATTGACCAATTGATCTGTAATGGCTTGGCCTTTTATATCTTTGTGCTCAACATACTCTATGTTAAATTCTGAAAGAACCATCATCTATTTAGCAAGTCTACCTATGAGGGTAGCCTTACCGAGCGAATACTTGAGAGGATCAATTTTTTTTATCAGGTGTATTGTATGCGCAAGCATGTAATGTCGCAACTTTTGGGAAGAAAAGACCACAGAAAGGAAAGTATTCTCAATACTAGTGTAATTGACCTCATATGCAACAAGGGTACAAATGGTGTAATATATGGCTCATGCTTTCCCAGTATCATCAAGTTGAGCAAATAATTCCCCCAAGGAAGATTTTGTTGCTAAAACATATAGTATGAGAGGTTTTCCTAAGATAAGAGGTATCAGAATTGGAGGATTTGCCAAGTATTCCTTAATCTAATCTATGCTCCTTTGACAATCCTCATTCCAGACACATTTGACCCCCTTATGCAAGTTCTTATTGAAGGGTTGAGCTCTATCTGCCAATTGTGAAATGAACCTCCTAATAGATTGAAGATATCCTTGCAGACTCCTCATTTGGCTAATGTTTTTGGGAGGTGGCATATCCAATATTGCTTGAACTTTCTCTAGGTCTATCTCTATTCCTTTAGCTGAAATGATAAATCCTAGAAGCTTTCTAGAGGTGACTCCAAATGCATATTTTTTTGGATTTAATCTTAACTTAAATTGCTCCATATGATCTAGAATGACTTCTAAATCACCTAAGTGTGTGTCCCTTTTCTTTGACTTAGCCAGGGTGTCATCCACATAATCTTCCATATTCTTATGCATCATGTCATGGAAAATTGTTTTCATAGCTCTTTGATATGTAGCTCATGCATTTTTCAATCCAAAAGGCATGATGTTCCAATAATAAGTACCCCATGTGCAAGTAAATGCAGTCTTTTCCTAGTCCTCAGGAGATATTTTAATCTGATTATATCCAGAAAAACCATCCATCAAGGAATAGATCTCATAACCCTCCATCATGTCCACTATCATGTCTATGTTAGGGAGTGGAAAATAATCCTTTCGGAATTCTCTATTAACATCTCTAAAATTTGTGTAGATTCGAATGGATTTATCATGTTTTGAAATTGGTACAATGTTGGCTATCCATTCTACATAGTCAATAACCCTTATAAATCCTGCACTAAGGAGTTTTTCCAGTTTTGCTTTGACTAAAAGAGCAATGCAAGGATGCATTTTTCTCAACTTTTGTTTGATTGTTTTAACACCTGGAGCTATGGATAAGTGATGCATAATGAGATTAGTGTCCAACCATAGCATGTCTAAATAAGTCCAAGAAAATTTGACTTTCTTTCTTTGTAGGAACTCAGTGTAGGCTTCTTTCTCTTGAGATGATAAGGATTGAACCATATGTACAATCTGTGGAATCTCTTCTATACCCAAATTAAATACTTGTGTAGGTTCAACAAGCACTGATAATCTGTCCTAAAAATAACTGGGGAGATGATCAAGTACCTCATCTGTAGGTGCCTTTGAGAGGTTTTCACCTTTGGATACATCATTTATTTTTACTTTTTTCGGTTTTGACACCACCACACAGTGGTTTTTTCCATCAAAACTCCTATTTTTTTTGTTTTCTTTTCTCTTTATTTTTCAACTAAGGTACTTGATGTCTGGTTTAGTCATACTGGTAGTCAGTTTGCTGGTGGAAGAGACTATAGGTTCAATAGCATTTAGGTAATAGGTTATCTCATAGTCATTCTGGAAAGTTAAGAGCTCAAGCTCTTGATAACATTTGGATGAATCAATGAGATGAGGATTAGCAAGGGGTAAGTCAATGGCTAGTTCAATGTTGTGGATATGGATGGTATCATCTTTGGTGACCAAAGAGTTAGAGTATGTGCAGTATTCTTCTAAGTTACCCAAATCAGGATTTGGCCTAACAAGAAAAGAATCATCCACTAATGCAACATGTGGGTTCCAATCCTCTATCCCTACACATGATTTGTCAGCTAACTTAGGTTGAGAACTATAGGAATGGATGACATCAACACCCATGTCAATTGTGGAACAATCAGAGAGAGAGAGTCCCACTCATACTCATGTGAGTCTATTTCTGAATCCCAGCTGGAATGTTTACACCAGAAAGGCTTGGGACACCTTGATGTAGAAGCTTTGATGTCATGAAGGGTAACACCTTCTCTTGGGTCAATTTCTGATCCATCTTGTTCTATGCTTGCAATTGTTGCATGAGTGGTTGGATTATTTGAATCTCCCCAAAGGAGAATAGTAGAAGGAATCCAATCATCACACGTGTCTTGGTGATCTATAAAATTTGGTATGTACTATGCTTCATCCTCAATATCTGACTCATCAAGGATAGGAACAGTACTCTTGTTATTATTTTGAAAACCTAGGCCAACTATCTTCTTAGACCTGCATCCAAAAAGAGCATGATTGAGAGGTTCAGCTCTAGTGTCTAATCTGTGACTAAGAGAGCCATGTCCAAGATAGCCCATTTGTTTGACCAATGTATATCCTCTCCCATAATCCTTAGGAGAAGGAGAGAAGTTCTCATTGTGCATATACTTGTCCTCTTTGTAGATCCAATCTTTAATAACTACTTCTTCTTTTTCATCCTAGATAGGCACTGAAGACTTGATAAATGTGTCAAGCAAAGTCATGGCTAAAGAAGAAGGTCTCATCTCTTCAGAAGGCTTACCATAAGACCTAGGGGAAATGGGCATCTTTGTAGAGGAGTTAGTTGGTATCCCCCCATACCAAGGCCTATTGATTTGAACTTATCTTTTCACTATGCTAGAGTTTCATTGAAATCCTCTACTTCTCTATTGAGGGGAACATGGGTCCCTGCTGAAATGGAGTTGATAGATAAGGTTCTATCCCCAGGTATAAAAACTTCTACTCCATTGTAGGGGAACTTAACACACTACTAGTAGGTGGATGGTACTACTTGCATCTCATGGATCTAGGGCCTACCAAGCAAGATATTGTATGCCAGAGGACCGACATCAACAATTTGGAACAAAATGTCTCTCTCAACAGGGCCAATCCTAACAGGAAGAACATCCAACTGCTTGGAACTCCTTTTTGCCTCATCATAGGCTTTTATAGTGATCTTCTTTCTAGTATTGATCACTTCCTTAGAATAGCCCAAAGTTTTTAACAGACTCAAAGAATAGATATTGAGCCCAGCATCCCATCTATCAACACATACCTAACATGGGTTTTATGGATCATGACTTTGATGTGAAGGGGGAGATTATGCAGGTGGTTCAAGGCTTTGTCATCATCTTCTCAGAATGTAAGGTAGTGAGGGTTGGTAATATGAATGACCATGCCTTGTAATTGGTTGACATCTAAATTGTTGGGAACATTGTCTGTGAGAAAAGCATCCTTAAGGACCTATTTGTGTCTTAGAGACAACTCTAAAAGCTCCAAGATTGAAATCTAAGCTTGTGTTCTTTGTAACTAATCAATAAGGTTATAATTCAGCTTGGGGTTGACAACTGGTTTTATGGTGGCATTCTTGGATACCACTAACTTTGGTTTATTGGGATGACCTAAACTAGGCCCTCTAATGACAACAAGGCCTTGACTTCTTGTGAAAACATTAAGAGCCTGGGATGACATCCTAGAGTGAGGAACCCTCAGTACCACAATAGATTCTTCATCAAAGATAGGGGGAGAGTTCACATAGGAGTCATAACCATAGGGATCCTTATTCCTCATAATGTTGACACTTTCCTCCACAACTTCAAGCATGTTGACCACATTTTTGGCAACTATGTAGGTGTAGTTGATTGCAGCCTCGCCATCCTTGGTTTTAGAGGTTTCCCCCTTCTCATACTTAGGCAATGACTCTTTAAATTCTTTATGATCAACATTGGTGTTTAGACCATCCACCTTAAGCTTTCTATTTTCAACGAGATCTTGGATAATGTGCTTGAGTTTCCAAAAATTCTCAATGGTATGCCCAATTCCATTATGAAACTTGCAGAAAGCTTTCTCATCCCACCAATGTGGTTTGACATCAGGAATATGGTGCTTTGCAGGATCTTGAGGATGTGCAAGATTGTTGGCAATAAGCATTTTGAAAACATCCTCATAGGAATCACCAAGCTTTGAAAATTGTCACCTCTCTTTCCTGGGCTTCTCTTGGTACCTTGGCTTGCTCTCTTGTTGAGGAGGTGCATTGAGCTTCATACCTTGAACTGCACTAGACAAGTGAAGGACACATTGATCCTTAGGTTGGGGAGAATCCACAACTCTGTCATTAACCACTTTCTTATTTTTGTTCCAATGTGCATTCTTCCCTTTATCTTTGTTGGAATTATTATTGTTTTGACCATTGTTGTTACTATTGCAATGTCTGGTCAAAATTCCTTTCTCTTTTAAGACATCCTCAATTCTACACATGGTTTCAACCATGTTATCGAAGCAATTGAAGATCATCTTTTGAACCTCATACCACATTTCAGGCACCAAGTTGCTGACAAGGATGTCAATTTTCTCATCTTCATAAATGGTCCTAGGATAACGAGAGCACTGTCACCTCCACCTTTGCAAGAATGAGACAAAGAGTTCCCCTTGGTTTTTCTTTAGGTTGCATAGGTCCAACATAGTGATAGATCTTGAAAGATTGTACGCAAAGTGTTGAACAAATCTATAGACAAGCTCTTTGAAAGTCTTGACAGGGGGAGTTATGTTGGTAAACCATTCCATTGCTTACCCCTTAAGACTCCTTGTGAATAACCTCATCAGATAGGAATCATCTTGGTGAAACTCAAATCTCATAGTGTAAAATTGGTGCACATGATCATGTGGATCACCACTACCATCATATTTGTCATATTGAGGGAGTTCAACCCTTTTGAGAAAATCCTTCATGCTCACACTCTTTTTGAAAGGATTAGGACAAATCAAGTCCAGTGAGAATGAACTCTTAGGTGCCAAAAGCTTCTCCATCATTTTCTTCATTTGTCTGATTTCCTCTTCTTGTGATGGATTTTGTTTCTTGATTTTGTTATCTACATCAAAACTATAAGGGACTCTTGCACCCTTGTTGATTAGAATTTCAAGGAGCTTATCTTTTTTTTGTTCCAAGTACTTTTTCACATATTGTTGGAAGAGTGGCTCTTGGTACATTCTCATGAAGTCCTAAGAATTAAGATCAAAGTCTGAGCTACTGCCCCCATGTTGAGAACTATGATGAGCATGCTGTGAAGGCTGCCTCGAGTGCCTAGCAGGTGTTTGTCTCCTATAGTGAGCATGTTGTGAAGTCCTTCTTCCTCTAGGACTAGGAGATCTTGAAGGGGTTCTTGAACGCCTTCTACTGTGTCATGTTTTGGAAGGAGTGGAGGAAGGAGAGTTGTTGCCACTATTGGCACCCCTATTGTTAAATTGGGTATTATGTTGTTGGGCTAAAAGCCTATCTTGCTCTTCTTGAGAGGTTTTCCTTTCCAATTCCAACAAAGCTTGTCTCTCCACCTCAATTTGTCTAAAATTTTCTTGCTTCGCAACTTGCTCATCTAGAAAGGCTTTCTTCTTGCACTCAATCCTTTTAAGCCTTTCACTTGTATACCTTGAGGTTGCTTGAAGTGGAGATTTTGGTCTTAACTATTTGTACAAATCATTGGTACATGTTGCATTGACATGAGCATCAGCAGATTCATTGTCTTGGCCTTCATTCTATGGTCAAATATGGGTTCCTTTCCCTTATGATTTTGATGAGTTTGGACTGGGGGTAATTGATTAAAGACAACCTGAGTTCATTTCCCTTGACTCACTTGATACCTTGTCATAACTAACATCAAAGGAAAAGCACTCAGTGATAAGATGACCCTAAGATATGTTCGTATCAAACTAGGATAGTAAAAGTGTTCAATTGTCCAAAAGAGAGATGGTGAGATAGAAAATTGCAAAAGGTGTCAATCAACACTACCATAGAGGTGCCCAATTAATGAATAAGTATCCTAGCACATATGGATCAGGAGGATGATTTTAACTGAGTTATATCTAATTGAAATTAATTTTGGGTGGAAGTGAATTGGACAAGAGACTACTAAGACTCTCTAAGTATGTTATCAAAGAATCCAAGGATGTATCTACTCAACAAAGATGATTTCTGACTTACCGATTCCAAGCAAGGTTACTTGTAAAATCAAAGGTCACTAATTCAAGAGGTCAAAAATACAAGAATCCCAAGTGAAAATAGGTTTCCAATAGTAGGGTGAGTAGCTTGATCTGATCTGGATCAACTAAGGAGGACTAAAAATGACATAAAATAGCTCACTATTTTGACAGACCAGGGTACAGGTTCACGTGAGGGAATGTAGTCCCACGTGAGGAAACACTAGTGGTCATACGAGGAAATGAAATCTCACATGAGAGAATACCAGGCTCACGCAAAAATGTGCATAGCCAGGTGACAAAATAGGATCAGGTTGCTTAATTAGCAAGTTTGTAAACTCAGGAACTCAATTTTTTGTTCGTTTTAAAAGATTAATAGGCATATTAATAGATTTTCAGCATTTATCAAGCACATAGAACAAAAACCATGGAGTTTCAGCAAACAAATGTCTTCAAACAATTAGCAAGGGACAAAGTAACCTTTCTCATGAACATGACTATTGACTTAGTATGCTATTCCTTAAAGATACTACTTGTGTATGTTCTCCAAAATGTTTTTCCAATCACACACATAGTCTTAAAAAGAGAAATTTGGCTACACTATGGTTTTTAATAATGGCTTGACTCTGCAACTTTTAAAATTTCAAGAAGTCAAACTCCAATCCAAGCGCATTGGGGTTTTGACACATTTCAAGAACTTAATCAATCAAAGATGCTGAGGAGATTTGACAGCCCATCAAGAAATTGTACCCATGGATATTTCTTCCAGAAGGACATTTGTATAGCGGTTGTCACTACCACGACAAAAGTGGCTATTACTACTTGAGGTTCCATCAATGTGGTTTACCCAATGAAGGGAATGTCCACTATGGTTAACCCTCTCTAAAAGGTGACTCATAACAAGGACCACATGGGGACTTGGCTTAGATCCAAGGGTCTAAGTTTTTGTTACTACCCAAAAAGGGAGTAGAGCATAATCCTCTATCCTTTTCTCTTCACCCAATCATAGAAGATAGATTCGTTCTGACATGCTAAGACTAAAACTATCTCACCAAGATTCGTAATGTCAATAAATCATGATCTATCAACCTCTCCGAAGAGAGAATGCATCAATTGAAAAGTCAAAGACTACAAATCTAGTAGAACACAAAGATAGTTCTAGTAACCTCCCTACCTACAAAGGTTCTCTTGTTGAGAAGAGTTTCACTGGAAACTTACTCTCTCAAGAACCATGAATAGTGTTAATAGGGCCTACTTATCTATGTGGAACACTTATGCAAGAAATGAATCTATATTCTTTTTAAAGTCCAAAATTGAAATGTGGTTTATGAAAGTGATAAATCACTCAAGCCAAACACATAAGAGATAAATTTTATGCCCAAAACCAAGTGTTATAGAGATCAAAAAATTATCTTAGGTTCCAAGAAATGTGAGGTCACTGATGTGTCATCTTAGAGAATCAAAATCCAGAACAATTTTAGCAATCTAGAAAGGTTAGAAAATAGGAAATAGCAAGTAAAACTAGCAACTCTATAATTCTAGGTCATTGTTGTTATGGAATTCTGCACGAGACAGTACCCAAGGTCGCATGAGAAAGTACCAAACCATGTGCGAGAAAAAAGAAGTAAGACTCTTGGGAGAATTAGAAGAGGAACAAGATCATGGAGAAGAGGAAGGTGAAGACCCAGTGGAGGAAGAAGACATGGAAGATGAGGAAGAATGAAAAGACTTAGAAGATGAAAGATGTCTAGAAGAAGGAGGTCATGATAGGATCATGCATATGATCCTAGCAAAGGTGTCTGAATCAATCAATTTTTCCTTTATCTTTTGTTAGAAATAGGGAATACTAAGAGAGGGGGGTGAATCAATATTCTAAAAACTTCATCTTTTGCCCAATTATGGATATAACAGATTATTTTTATACATGCATAACATAAGAAGCTAAACAATATACATAGCAATAGAAATAAAGAAATCATAACACATGATATATTCTCGAGGAAACCTTGGCCAAGGGAAAACCCTGGTGGGGATGGTACCCACAAAGATCCACTAATCAAAAGTATCTTGTTAAGGATGTTGACCCTATTAGGAGTCTATTACAAGCATATAGTGTATCGGTCCTGATTAAGGGACTATATGCCTTGTTAGAAGCCTCAACCCTGTTAGGAGTTGTCAATACAAAATCTGATTACCAGATGAGCCCACTGCCCAAACAAGTAATGTACAATGTATACTGATTAAAAAAATGGATTTAGGTACATAACCCTATGCTGCTTGTATCAATATCTTTTCACTGCTCTTACATTCACATCACCACATATATTATCTCTATTTCTTCTTACAATTTACAATTACATATATACAAGTTATTAAGGATAATAAATTTACATGGTAAGCTTGCATATATCTTTATCCAAGAGTTAAAATCTAGGATGTTGTCCCTATATATTTTTAAGTCATTATTTTGATAAACAAAATAATCCCTTAACTCTTTACCAATTCTGCCTTCATATTCTATCCCGTCGGCTTAACACTATCTTCGATAAAACTATCATAGCTAATTCCGTACATGCCTTACTGACTTGCACTCTAAGATGGGTCATCATTAGTCATCATAGATTATATGTTCAAGTGCACAAGCATTGAACTTACTCCAGTCAATGTCACAAACAAAAACTATATCCTGGTGCACTAGTGAAAACATTGTCTTACACTTAAACAAATTTGCAATGTGCTCTGCTATACTTTCTCTCTGACCTGTGTGATCTTCATGTGGATCATATGTTTCCATAATGACAACATATATGTACTCACTTCAGTCAAATTTCCAACAATCTCCCCCTTTGTCATTGGTGGCAACATATGAGAAAATTGGCTAAGTGTACAAGTCAAAATCTCAAAATTGTATCAAAATTGTGGCCATAGTATAGAATATGTATACTATCCTTATAACTCCTCAAAATATAATCTCTAATACAATTCTCCCCTTAAGAGTATCAATCATTATCAAATATATCAATTTTCTACTCTAATATCTCTCCCCCTTTGACAACAATGACAAAATAAGGTAGGGAGGATTACAAAATTGTGTCCCAAAAAGATTATACCTTCATTTTCTTATTGGAAAGCTAGTAGGCTTGCAAAACAATATGAAAAATAAACCTTCATAGCTTCTATCTCCTTCTCCCATGAATTATTTATGGAATCTTCCACATTGAGTAATGTGCTCAGTCCATAAGCTGCTATTTGACAAGCTTGGAGGTTGTCAAATTTGAATTTCTGAAAGGATGTCTTAGCTGTAAGACATTCTTCTAACTGTTCTTCAATGATGCTCAACTTCATAGAGATGTGTTCTCTCAAAAGAGTGAGTCTCCTCATTTTTCTGTTCCTCTCATCTTGCAATATTCTTATTTCATCATAAAGCTTTTGAAATTTCTTTTCAGTATCACATACCTTCACATTAGGTCTAGAAATAAGGTTACATTCATTCTGAATCTCAACTTCCTTCAACTTGATCTTTTATTCCTCTTCTGTTATCAAAATCTATGGTTTTGTACACTGTATGTACAATGATTTTCCTATCTCCAAATGTTTCCTCAAGTTCTTGATAGAAATATCAAGACTGCTAATATCATTCCTGATATTCTTACTGATGTTCAAAAGCATTTCAGCTTCATAAGCTGCTTGAGCTCTCACTTTTGTAATATCAGATAGGTTAGTGAATTCATTCTCAAAAATGCTCATTACCTTCTTAGGTTTCTCCAAAGGGTTTGCCTCTATGATTTGTGTAGTTACAATGCTTTGTAACTTCTTAGTAAGGTCCTTCAGACTCCCTTCAAGATTCTTCACTTTCTTGTTCTTGCCAATGATTTTATTCAAAGAAGTGATCAGTTCCAACTGATCATCATTATCAACTTCCTTTCCTAAATTTTCAAACAAAGATCCAATTTCTTTCTTCTTTCTAGTCTCAGGAGTAAGACTGATGTCTTATGTGGTAGGAATGGGTGCTTGAATCTCAGTCTCCTTAGGTTCTTCACTGATAGATTGAGTCTGCTCTGCTTCTTCAGTTCTATCTGGTTCATCAAGAGCTGAATTGTCAACAATGTTTGATAAGTTCTTGAATACATTGTCATCAGTATCTAAGGTGACCTTACTACCTTCTATATTAATAGTTTCATCTTCAATGTTAATAGCTGAAGGAGAGGGAATATCCTCTTGTTCAGCTTCAACTAATTGCTCTGCTACAACCGATGGCTCTCCAACATTTTCTGCCATTACCTTGATTATTGCCTACAATGTATCTGAATTAACTTCTTCATATCTGCCTCCCATAATCAAAATGGTTCTCCTTTTGGTTCTCAAATGGGTTCTTAAGGCCTTCACTATCTACTTCAAGTGTTCATCATCTCTCACATCACAAAGCTTTTTCACAAGATTCTTTCTAATATTAGTGTATTCTTCAATTTCTCTCTGCTTTCTATTTACAAGTTTGGTATACAACTCATTAGGTATTTGATCTTGAATAGAATCAAATTTCTTGTCTGCCAAAATCATATGCTTCACAATAGAATTCTCCAAATTTAGTCTTTTTGAATAAAAATAAAGTTTTTAGTACTTGTTCATTTTAGTGAAATTTCCATATTGTATGATTTCTTCATTCACTCTCTCAACTCTCAGTTTTCATGTCTTCTTCTTAACTATAGTGTCATCATCCTTTACTTCTACAATTTCTCTTGGTACTGGTTGAACTAAAGTCTTCTGTCTCTTTCCTAGTCCAATAGAAATTTCTTTCATTCTCTTGCTAGCTATGGAGGAAGTGGATCTAGTTGTTACTTGTTCCTTTTCTGGTTCCTCTACTTTCACCTTGACTTGTGTAGGTTCTTTTTGTACTGCACTGGATGACAAGGGTGGTACAATCAAGACTTCTTTCTATCCAATATCCCTGATTGCTGCTCCTGTCTATTTTTCTATTAAGAATTATTGTTCTGACATTCCTGAATCTTTTAGTATTCTCCTGATAGTGTTGTCAACTCTCTTCTTAGATTTCTTCTCTTCAGTTATAGCTTTTTCTGAGTTGAAGTTCTCTTCAAAAGTTCCAAATCTGTTGCACTGAGTGTCCAATTTGCATGTAAGTAATCTACCAACATATTCTTATGTTTCAGCCTCAGATATCTCATAGCCAAGAGGGTCTATGAACTCAATTCTAGGTTCCACTACTTCAATATAGGTAAAGTTAGTGTCAACCATGAAACATATATCATTTTTATACTTCTTCACAAGTGACTGTGGAATTCTTGATCTGCTAGTTACCATGTTCTGAAATGTCTTCATTACTAACATAGCACTCTCATTTACTTTGTCAATAATATGTCTCAAATATACTTTATTTATCCTTTCCATAATAGTCTATCCATCATTCCAATCATTTGCAATGGTGTATGGAAATCTTCTCAATGAGTGGAAAAACATGTATGTGATTAAGGATGAAAATCTAAATTGTGCATACTTAGATTTCTTAATCTTCTCCAAGTTTTCAAATAATTGAATTCTCAAAATTTCACACATATCAACTAGCACCTTGTCAACACACATTAAATAGGCAATATGTACCATTCCAGCTACCATATCATCTTCTCTAGAATTTTCACAAAACTTAGTGGTTAGGATCTTGCATAGGTATCTCACATCATCTTGTTTGATTTTGCTAATCACAATTCCTCTACCATTGTAGGATGAACCTGTGTTGTCCATGACTATTTTTCTCATTTAAAGGAATAGCAACAACTTTAGATAAACCTATGACTTCATGAATCAAGTCAGCTATAATGTCTATCACTCTATCCTCTAGCCAAAACTTCCCATTATGAATTCTGCTCAAAATAATCTTAGTGCATTCTTCATTGTCAAACTCATACTTCAAAGCATACTTAACAATCTCATTATCTTTCAAATGTTCATATCCTTGTTTCAATGACATATCATGGTTGTAAATATTTTGATATTCATTGGTAAAATCACTATCATTGAGGGTTTCTAACTTGCATCCAAGATAGCTCCTTACATTTTCTAAATGCAAAACTCCATCTGGTACAGATGATAATGCTAACCTAGAATCATCTTCTTCCAAGGGTTCTACTACTTCCCTCTTCATTTTAGGTCTATTCTTATCTCTAAAATTGTGAATTAAGGATACATCCATGACTACTTTAAATTCCTTATACCAATTCAAAGATTTGCCAAGATAAATACCTCAAATTCATGATTTTAGGGCTTTCGTAGATTCGGCACTCAAATCTTTCACCAAATCACTGCAAAATGCTTCCAATCTTTGTTCTTTTCTCTCATAAACACTTCAATTTGCTTTGATGATCAAATAACTCTGATCATAACCTTTTATTACTTCAATCTCACTTAGATCTGACATTGCATTCAATTCTTTTGTTCCTTCTTTCCAAAAAGTTGTTTTTGCTATCCTGCAAAACTTAAAACTTCTTGCAATCTCGCAAAACATAATATTTTATTTTGTGCTCTTAACCATAGCATTAGTACACCATAAAATACCTTACATTAACTGTGCAAGACTTAATTCATCAAAAATCTACTTCTACACTAATTCTAAGTTCCTAATCTACTACAATTTTCATAAATTAAGTGCTTTGAGTTAGGTCAGGTAACGATTCATTCTTACCACTTGATACTTCACCTTTCTAATTACCTTCAATGTTGAATATATCTCCTTGATTTGTGCCTTTAACAAACTTCACTTCATCTGCATTACTACAACAACCTTTCTGTCTATTACCTGCATCTTCATTTCTTCTTGCATGATTTCTAGGGTTAGGGTTAGGATTGAAAACTCCATTGTTCATTCTGCAAAACCTTTCTATATGTCCAATCTTGTTACATATCTGACAAACAATTCCATTGTTCCCATATCTTGGTCCTTGCTGATTGATTTGTGATCTGCAGTTTCTAGCAATGTGTCCAATCTTGTTGCATCTATAACATACTACTCCATTTCTTATGTTCATATCTTCAATAGGTCTCTTATCTGCATTGTTAGTATTCCTAAACATTCTACTACCATAATTATTCTCAATAACTTTAGGTCTTCTACATTCAATAGCTCTATGTCCAAAACCATGACAATTATAACAATAACCATTAAGAGGTTTAAATTGTTTACCTGTGCAATCTCTCTTCATGTGACCAATAGTATTACAACCAAAATATCTACCTTTGAATTCTCTTTGCATACCTTTGGGTGATTCCTCTTGGTTTGGTGGTTCTTCTTCTTTAGGTGGTTCTTCTCCTTTAGGTGTGTCTTCAGATTTTTTGATCTCATCTAACTTCTTCTCATCTATGCTTTCAGATTCTTTCAAATCTAGTTCCTTGCTTTCAACATTTGTTTTGAATATATTAAATCCAAGTCCAGTCTTATCATAGGATGGTTTTCCATAAGATACTTGTTCATTGATCTTCTCACTATTTGAATATAGCCTTTCAAGTTGTTGTTTGGATTGAGCCAATTCACCTTTCATAATCTTATTGTATTTCTCAAGTTCTGCATGCTGCAAATTTACTTTCTCAAATTTAGATGTTACTTTGCCAAGTTTAGATTTTAATTCTTCATCCTCAATCTTCAACCTTTCATTCTAAGATCTCAGATTTGCTTCATTTTTTGTCATTTCCATCTTTCAAACTAAGCTTCAGATTTGCTATCTTCAATTCATGCTTAAGGATCACATTTTCTTTTTCTAAATTGTCATCACAATTTTCAATAAGAATTTTGGATTCCTTTTCAAATTTCAAATCTTCTACCTTGTTTTTTAGTTTCTCAATAAGGTTCTTTGCATCATCATATTTCCTTTTCAGAGTGTTTCTTTCATCAGTAATGATATCAATCTATTCAAGAGCTTCTTCAAGATTCTTTTGTAGTTGATCCATATCCATAGAGATCTTACTCAAGCTGCTAGGCTTTCCTTGAATGATTCTTCTCTGAGTAACTAAGCTCTGATATCAATTGTTAGAAATAGGGAATACTGAGAAGGGGGGTGAATCAGTATTCTACAAACTTTATCCTTTTCCCAATTATGGATATAATAGATTATCTTTATACATGCATAACATAAGAAGCTAAACAATATGCATAGCAATAGAAATAAAGAACTCATAACACATGATATGTTCTCAAGGAAACCCTGGCCAAGGGAAAACCCCAGTGGGGATGGTACCCACAAAGATCCACTAATCAAAAGTATCTTGTTAAGGATGTTGACCCTGTTAGGAGTCTATTACAAGCATATAGTGTATCAATCTTGATTAAGGGACTATAGGCCTTGTTAGAAGCCTCAACCCTGTTAGGAGTTGTCAATACAAAATTTGATTACCAGATGAGCCCACTGCCCAAACAAGTAATGTAAAATGTATACTGATTACAAAAATGGATTTAGGTACATAACCTTGTGTTGCTTGCATCAATATCTTTTTACTACTCTTACATTCGCATCACCACATATATTATCTCTATTTCTTCTTACAATTTACAATTACATATATACAAGTTATTGAGGCTCATAACTTTACATGGTCAGCTTCCATATATCTTTATCCAAGAGTTAACATCTAGGATGTCATCCCTTTATATTTTTAAGTCATTATTTTGATAAATAAAATAACCCCTTAACTCTTTACCAATTCTGCCTTCATATTCTATCATGTCAGCTTAACACTATCTTCGGTAAAACTATCATAACTAATTCTATACATGCCATACTAACTTGCACTCTAAGATGGGTCATTATTAGTCATCATAGAGTCTATGTTCAAGTGTGCAAGCACTGACTTTACTCCAATCAATGTCACAAACAAAAACTGTATCCTAGTGCACTGGTGAAAACACTGTCTTACACTTAGACAAATTTGCAATGTGCTCTGCTATACTTTCTCTCTAACTTGTGTGATCTTCATGTGGATCATATGTTGCCATAATGACAACATCTATGTACTCACTTTAGCCAAATTGCCAACATTTTTCTCATAAATTTACCACTCATGGGTTTTTTGGAATAATACTCTTTGAGTTGAGCAATGAGTTCGAGATCATCCATTTTAAAGAGAGGTTCCATAACAAGATAGTGGAAATTCATGGTTCTAGAAGAGGAGAAATCAAGCATGGAAGTGATAGAAGAGATTTATAGAAGAAAGAAGACTAGATAATAAGAGATAAAGAATCAAGAAGACGTGAAGAGTTTAGGAACAAGAGAAAGGATGGAAATGAGAGACTAGGAGGACATGGGAGATGTGGAAGGAAGAGGTCCAAGAGTCATTTTGTGCAACATGATACCATTTAAGTTCATTTGGATGCTGAGCAATAGTGGGGGAAGTGACCTACTATAATTTGGATCGATCGAGGAAGACTGGAAGCGATAGGAATCAACTGATTGTTTTGCCAATTTTGGAATAGTCTCGCATGAGGAAGTGTTGTTTCGCACAAAGAAGTACCAGGTTGTGCATGAGAAGGTGCTATCTCATGTGAAATAATGCTTAGGAAGCTGAAATCTCACACGATAAAAGGACATGGTTTGATTTTTTTAGCACAAATTTTGAGGCATAGATTTTGAGACATAGCACTAGCTGTTCTCTGACAGAATATTCAGTTCTCACACCAGAAAATGATTTTTGTTCATATTTTGCAATTTTTTAGTGTTTCAATTATCATATTGTTATGCAAATTTTGAAGATCCCTATAACAGTTTGTTTCAAGTAACCAAGAAGATATCAAGCATGTAAAACAATAAGGGAAGAAAGCAATAGTCTAAAAATAATGAAAAAGGGTAAAAGCAACCTTGTGCATGAACAAGAAATAGTGACTTATTGTGCTAATCCATAGAAATACTACTTGTGTATGTTCGAAAAAGTTTTTCAATAACGCACATATTTCTAGAAAAAAAAAAATTGGCCTCGCTAGGGTTTGTAGTAATGGTCTGACTCTACAACTTTTTTGATCTCAAGAGGGAAAACTCTAATCCAGGCACACCAGGGTTTTGACACAGTCTGAGAAATTAATCAATCAGGAGCTGCTAGGGAGATATGATAGCCCAACAAGAGACCACAGCTGTGAAGATTTCCTCCACAAGGACATTTATATAGGGGCTGCTGCTACCACGGTGAAAATGGCTATTACCGCTTGAGGTTCCATCCATGTGGTTGACCCAATTAAGGGAATGTCCACTATGGTTAACCCTCTCTAAAGGTAACTCAAAAAAGATACCACATGGGGACTAGTTCTAGATTCAAGGATTTGAGTTTCTGATACTACCCAAAAAGCGAGTAGAGCATAGTCCTCTAGCCTTTTTACTTTTAACCAAAACAAAGAAGACAGATTCATCTAACATGATAAGACCAAGATTATCTCACAAAGATCTATGATGTCAACCTCTTATGATCTATCAACCTCTCCGAAGAGAGAATGTATCAATCAAAAGTTGAAGACACACAAATCTAGTAGAACATGAGACGCTCTCAGTACCTTCCCTACCTACAAGGGGATCCTTCATCAAGAGGAGCTTTGCATGAATAAACAAGTGAAAGACGCTCAATATCTCAAGATCATCCACAAATAGCATTCATAGGGCCTATTTACTATGTGTAACAGATATGCAGAAATCAAATCTACGTTTGGTTTATAGCCCAAAATAAAGTCTGTGATATGAAAGCGAGAAAAGTCACACAAGCTTGACACGTGAGAGTTTATTTTAATCCAAATTGAAATATTATCAGCTTGAGAAGAATACCTTTGGTCCAACACTCTGCAATCTAGAATTTAACACACATCTGAAAGTACAAAATAAAGACAAATCAATAGCAAACCATAAGCATTAGAAATCAATAATCTGAAAGTGCAAATCTACAAATGTGTGTGTGAATCTTGTACCTAGCTGTAGACACAACACTTTAGTAAAATATTAGAGGTTAGCAAAAATCAAAATCGTGCAATGAAATGGAAACTAAGATAACCAGGTGATTTACTACCTTCTAGTAGATGCGAGTATGATATTCTCAGATTAGAATCAAGATCAATGACAATGCAACATCTAAATGAAGGATTTGAATGAAAAGAATTGAAAAACTATATGAATTCAGATTTAAAAATAAATATTTTTATATTTTCTATGCAATAAGAATGAAAAACTGTATGATTCTAAGCTAAATGAATGAAAATGAAGTTGAATGCAGATTTAATCTAAGAATGCTATGAATGATATGAAAATCTATGATATAAAACTATGCAAAAGCTAATGATCAACTATGAAAGATCTCACAAATTGCCTGTCGCAAGTGTTTAATCCTTCAATCGCCAATTTGCCAGAGTGCTTGTGCAAATTTGAGTGTTGATTAGCAAGCCAGACTTTGTGAAGAGTTGAGCCTTGATTTTATAGAAATCCAGGGCTTTGAGGATGCAGGAGAAAATCCATAAATCACTCTTGATAAACTTAGGTTGATTTTTGAGTTCACAAGAAATCAGAGATAATTAACTCACAAAAATCATGCAAAAGCAGTGTTTTACTCAAAATAGAGTTTAGATCAAATTTCAACTCATCATCAAATGTTGAGTTTCAATTTTAAAATTGATTGTTAATTTCTAGTTGCCTGCTTTTCAGAATGTGCATGATTTAATTATAAATTAATTTAAAAGTAAAGTGATTTATTCTCAACTTAACTGATTTTTGAATTAAAACAATTGATTTATGGTTTAATCAATTATTAAATCAAACTTTATCCCAAAACCATATTATTAAATATTAACAACTGACATGAATTAATTAAATAAAAATTTAATTAATTAGTCATAAGATTTTAGATTTATTGTCAAAATGAAATAATACAATTTAGGAATAATTTAATTAAATCCAATTAAATAATTAAGTAGCATTATTAAATCTAATTAATTAAATATTCAGAATATTCAATTAATCAAACTTTAGGATAAATAGGATTTATTGGGAGATAATTATTAAATTAAAGATATAATTAGGATAAATAGGAATATTGCTAGGAATATTCCCCAATGCAGAATTTAGGATAATCAATTAAATTCAATAATGTACAGATGTGCCTTAGGTTAGGACTTTTGATTATCGATTTCATTTGATTTGAAGATATAGGAGGTTAATGAACCTATAGCCCATTTTTGGGCTATTACAAGACCTAGTGCTCAAAATAGGTCATCTTGGTTAGATTCATGTAATATCCCTCTAAACTCCTCTGACTCTTCTAAGAAAACTCGAGATCAACAATTCTTTATGGAGAATAAATTTCTTGGTATCTCTGATTTAGTCATGAATGAAGAGGATGATACCAACATCTTTGCACTTGAACCTATTGAACCTTTATCCCTTGTCCTTCCTAAGTTAAGTGGATGGACCACTTCCCATCCATCCCTCCATCTAGACCTATCATGTCAGCCTCATTCGGCCATAATTCTTGAGTCTTTCAGAAGAAATTTGGATATGAAACATAAAAATTATAAATACAAGAATACACTCACACATTATAAAGATCACCATGTCTTATCAAATTGAGATGTGCATACAAAGAAAAAATTAATATTCAAAAGACTACAAGGGTTCTCAGACAAAAAAAGAAAATCAAGGAAAACATGGATCCCAAAATCCATCATAAAAGAATTGTGATCAAAATAGCCTCAAAGTAAAGAATGATCAAAGGCTATGTGGATTCCCAAGTTTCTCTTAAAGGACTTGGATAAAAAATCAAAATCAATGTTGACATTCCAACTTTTGTCTCCTTTCTTTGACTCATTTAACTCCCAAATTCTCTACACCATCATTACCTCCCATACCTCATGCTACTCTCCACTCTATCATTGCCTTCAAAGAAGTGCATCTTGGTATCTACTCATCCATAATGAATTTCTTCAGATAATTCTAGATGGTAGTCTCCTTAGGCCTTTATAATGAAAGGAATTTGAGAAATCATTAAGAGAGATCTATGAAGGTATTTATGTATCTCACTCGAATGATCTTTCCTTGGCTACGAAGCTCTTGAAAGATAGACACTACTAGTTGGATCCTTCTATCATTACTACAACATCAAGTTCTAAAGCTTATCAACTGACTACTACAAATAAAATTTTTCTCAGAGATCCTCTTAATGCTCTTCAACTATAGAGACTTTACAACTAAGCATTATGCTTCTTGTACAACAATCTATGATCCTAAAAAATTCTAAAAAACATATAAAGTCCTGAAAAATTCCTAAAAATTGTAAAATGTCTTGAAAAAAGGATCATCCTAGTGAAAACCTAGAAACCTACATCTTGATGTATCCAAAAAATTTAAATACAAAAAATAATAATAATGAAAATAACAAAAAAAAAAGAAAAAATGTGCATTGGTGAAAACCTTGAAATAGGAACTTGGAAAATAGGTGTCAGTTTTAATCAATGCTCCATCTATCAACTCATGGCTGAGCTTTTATTCTTCCATTAGCCTCCCTACATCCATATATCTCTCTATTTTCTTGTGCCTTCATGGGATGGAACTATTTTTAGTCTTGTCTTCAGTTCTTGTATGTCGCCTGGGGGAAATCATACATCGATCTGAGTTGTCAATGCTTTATCACTTGGTCAATCTTTTGAGCTTAACCTGAGTGAATTTATCAATCCTTTTGGATGGAAACTCTATCACTAACACATCTCTCTTTGTGTTTCTCAACACCTTAATCCTTTAGTGTTTCTTAACACTACGAGTCTGGACATCGCTATGTTCTTCAACACATATCAGCTCTTGCACTTTTCACTACACACTTACACTTTGACACTAGTACAAAGGTGTTTCCTCAACACCCAACACCAATTACATTGTAGAAAATTGAAAATATCTTAGATATGTTGTACACTATTTTCTTGTGCGGTGACTTTTATCATTGATTTTCACTTGAAATATCTTCTAAGGTTTCTCGACACTGTCTACTTGACTAGAGGTTCATGACTGGGGTTTAACAATGTTTTCTTTGATTTCTTCTTATGGCATGATTTCAATGATCCTACATTGTCTAATAAATTTGGTGTTTGTGGTAAGAGCCTCCATCACGATTGGAACACTGCACATACCTATACCCACTTTATTTCGACACTTAGGTGAACTTTGAATTATCTCCTTGTTTATTTCTTGTGTCTAGCACAAATGACAACACTCATGGTTATCTTGGTATCTTGTACCTCAGTAGGAGTATTTTCTTACAATATTAACTTGGAAATCATGTTCACATCATCTCAACGCTTATGTCTTGATGCTTACGTGTGTTTCCTACATCTTATCCAATAAGATTGTATTCATTATTTCATAGTTTCTCTCACATCAATGAAGGTTGTACTGACCTCTCATGTTCTAAATGCTCCAATGATGAAAAATAAATGGCTACAAGATCAGCGACTTGACTACTCTCTTGTCTTAGGCAATATTTCATTCTAGGGATGCATTTAGCTTTGCATTTCTATTTCCCTTGAGATTTTCTTTCATTTTATCCTTCCTTTCTCTCCTTCGAGGTATTCAACTACAAATATTTATTATGATCCTATTTTTGGGATCAAAATTGAAATTCCAAATCTCCTAACATAGTTGATTACTATAGATATCACTTCTCACTAGCTCTTTCTATCTTTTCTTGGACTTCTAAGAATACAATTTTCCCCTTGTACCTCATTTCTATTTCAATCCTAAGGGGGCATGACAACACAAAAAATATTTTTTTCAATCAAATCTCCTAATCTGCAAATCTAGCAACTAAATCAAATCTTTATTGATCAAGTCAATCAAGACTAAACATCATCTCTTGGGACATCTCAACTTCATCACTTCATATCAAGTTGAGATTCTCCACATCTCCTTTCTGAAAGATTGTTCTCATCACCTCATATCAGTTCAATTGAACAATAATTTCTTTTTGATCTCCTAGGGAATATCAAGTTCATCAAGACCCATACCAATATGGTATTGTCTCTCAAATGATTAGATATCTCAATCTCCTTGGAAAAATATCCAGTCTCATCACTTCATATCAGGATGGATACTCTCATCTTTCTTATCAGTCTTTGTTCAATCAAGTTTAGAGTCATATCTATCTATCAACTATCTTGACATCATCATTATTTAACTCAATGTGTTCTTAGATCACTCACACATTAGTCAAAGAGGGGAAAATATAATCACCTAAAATTGGTCTAGTAGAACTTGAAACCCCTTTTCGATCAAATTGCCTCAAATAAAATCCTAAACCTCCAAGGAATATTTACTAGGCATAATTGTGTAGGGTAACCATTAAAATATCCTTTTCATAATTAAATAAAAAATCTTATATCAAGCTTATAATATGATCTTATTTCTAGAGCTTGCATATTTATTTAATTTCTATAACCTTAATTTTAATATAAAGTTTCTACACTTTTATTAAAAGAACACATTCACATGTGTGCACCCACTTGATCTTGATTAATTAGCAATTAAAAGGGATTTGTGCTTTCAAAATTGAAATTGTTCTTATTCTATCTAACATTTCCCTTTTTCCTCTTAATCCTCACCACTCATCTCTAGCTAACCTTGCATTTTATTGCATCTCCTGTTTCCTCTTCATCTTAATCACTAATTCTTTTGCCTCTTAATCTCCACCCTCCATTATTGAGGCAATTCCTTTAAAAAGAATCTCTTCCTTGGCTCAAGGGTGGATTCTCCATCATTATAGGTTTCATCTTGATCATTGTTGAAGTCCTAATCTTGCAATCTTAATATTTACATTTCTTGCATTCTCTTGCATTCGTAGAGTACTTTTTCTAATTTGAATTCTTAGTTTCTCATATCTTAGCTTCATTTCTAGATTAATCTTGCATTTTTAATCTAGTTTAATTTATTTCATTTCTTTAATAGTATAGCTCTTGAATTCTCATTCTTGAACACTAGTTTCTTACATACATTCTTAGTTTAATATCTCATTCTAGCTTAAATATAGAGTTCTAGCTTCATCTTTCTCTTTCCATATTTGAATCTTCCATTTTGTAGTAGTCAAGTCACTAATCATTCATGTCAATTTCATGAGCATCATGAGAATGATTAAACTCACTTTAACTAGGAAGCTATGAGCCACTTCTTGAGATTTCCCCTTCCACAGATTCTCTCAAGTGTAATGGTTCATAGAATTGTGTCACACTTTTGATCACACAACCTTCTCATTGGCTTATTCATTTACAAAACCTAAGCCTAATTTGGTTATTTGAATATAAAGTTAGTCGATCATGCTAGGAGTGTTTTGTTAGTTCTTGAGTGGGTGGCCACTTTTTTGCACATCTTGCTGCACTTACCTTGACATTTATATTGTATATATGAAAGTTGACATAGTAGATGTTGGAAACTACAATTGAAACAATTATTGTATTGTCATTGATGTCAAACCTTAACTAGTAAGATAGTTGCTATCTAAGAAAGTACTATATCTATTGGTTGATGCAAAGGATTAGGGAAAGGGAGATAACAATAGCACCTAGGGAAGGTTTAGTTATATGATACTTCAATGAGTACTTGATTATTTGGCACTATGATAAGATAATGCATTATTTATCTAAGTAAGAAGAAAGACTGAAGAAGTAGGATTAACTGAGAAAAAGTGAAGAAATCTAGTTTAAGCTGAGTGATGTTAGTGTCGACCGAGTGATAGTATATAATGAGTAAACCTAGTGTTGACATAACATAAGTATATGCCAAGTGTCAGGAAATTACCGAGAAAGATAGTGTTAGCCGAGAAAGACAATTTGAAGAGCTGACCAAGTTATGTAATGATGACTGAGGAGATGAACACAATATTAACCGAGTGTTAGCAATTTACATTTGGAGGAAGAATTCAGATTTCTAGCCGACACAGTTAAATTCTTGGGTTATGTAAGTCATGTTGACTTTATCAGTTGCTTGTATGGAGAATTCCATCCATAGTAAATCATTTTACTATGGATTCAATAAGGATATTTAAGATGTTTCTAGAAGGTTGGATGAAGAACTTAAATGATGTAAAGATCTGATGGATCTGACCTAACCTAAGATCAACAATGGAGATAAAGTGGAAAAAGATAGATCTACCTATCTAGAGAGGTATAAAGAAAACCTAATTGTGAGATTACAAAGTATGCTGGTGATGTTGATGTTATTGACTGATAAGTCTAAGAAAAAGGCTGAAGGTGACGATCATAGTTGTGATTTCTTGAAGTGAATTCCAACAAGATTAGTGATGGAGATGGAAATGGAACTCAATCATTAAATTAGCATATATGTGGGAATTGGATTTGATATCTACAAAGTGAGTTGTATGTTTTATAGATCAGAAACTACTTATACTTTTAAACCATTGTAATGATGGAATATGGATGAAGTGACTGAGAGGGGGGGGTGAATCAGTCAACCATAAAACACTTCACAATTATTTCTTTCCAGATCCCTTAGGATATCTTAAAGAATGTTATCTATTTTAGCACTCGGTAAATAGATTGCAGTAACTTTGAAGATGCAGAAAGTATTAGCAAAATTATCTTTTAGATATTCATCAGTACTAGTGTATGATTAAGATAGCAATTAAGAACACAAGAGACACAAGATTTAACGTGGAAACCCAATATGGGAAAAACCACCAATGTATCTAGATACTGATTTTCACTTTTTTGAAGTGATGTCCGGTTAGAAGCCAACCCAGTAAAAGGTTACAAAACACATTGTTAGGTGTGACCTTGTTAGAGGATTTAATCACCCTGCTAGGAGTGGCCTGGTAAGAGGTCTTGAAAACAATTCAATGGAATTGTCACCTTGTTAGAGGATTTACAATATGGTTGTTAAACCAACTCGGTTAAGAGATTTAGAATTCACTGTTACAATGATAAGAAGGTAACAATGAAAATGACCTATATAATAATGCAACTACCTTGCTGATTACAGATCTCTATTTTGCATAAGTGTGATCCTTCCTGATCGAATAAATCTCTGCTACACCTTAAGGATATCTGAACATCCTTCATAAATTCGCACACACCTTTCCTGTCTTTCTTCTGTAAATCTTCTGCTATATTTCTTATTTATTTTTCACATTTGACCTTTTATTTATATGATTTTAGATTTGTCAAATTGACATTATTTAGTATAACAGTCGGCTGAATTAAGCAAACTCTATTTGCAAAAATCCTTCAAGGGCCGACAGTGCTCAGTGACCATAACTTTCTACAATCTTTCAGAGACCGAGGGAACTCGGTAAACACCGACAATCCTTTACCTTCAATAACCGACTGAACTCGGTAAACACTGAATTTCCTTTGACGACCGACTGAACTTGGTAAACATTGAATTTCCTTTGACGACCGATTGAACTCGGTAAACACTAAATTTTCTTTGACGACCGACTGAACTCGGTAAATGCTAAATTTTCTTTGATAACCAAGTGGACTCGGTAAGCACTAATCTTCCTATCTGGCAGACCGACTGAGCTCGGTAGGAACTGATTGCTGTGGACTATGACATTGTGTGACATCAAAGACAATACATAATTTGAGTAGCAATTTCAGACAATTGTTTCCAACAATCTCCCTCTTTGGCATTGATGGCAACATAATATGTCATAGCATAAGAAATTTGAAAGAATTAGCTCGGTTCAGATTCAAATCTCCCTCTGTCAGCAAAATTCCTTTATCCTAAAAATTCTTCCTTCTGACTATTGAAAATTTCTTGAAGTAATAGCAAAGACATAGCAAACACTCCCTCTTTGACAACACATGCCAAAGACAATTCACATATTACCGGTGTAAATTAATGTACCTCAAGTACTGATTCATATGCAATGATTCCTTGAATATGCTGCATCAACTGGTTGATTTTCAATCATGTTCTGGTTGATGCATCACTAAAACTGTATTTAGTGAGCCTTGGATAGGGGAATGACCCCTAACTTACCTCTTAGATACACAAATGCATCCTTAGGTAATGGTTTGGTAAAAATGTCTGCAATTTGTTCTTTTGTATGAATATATTCTAATCTGATTTCCTTGTCCTGCACCAATTCTCTGACAAAGTGATATTTAATAGCAATGTGCTTGGTTTTGGAATGCATCACTGGATTCTTCGAAATGTTTATTGCACTGGTATTGTCACAAAATATAACAACTGGTTCTTTGATTTCAACCTTCATACCTTCTAATAACTGTTTAAACCAAACAATATTTGAAAAGTTTACTGCAGCAGCAACATATTCTGCTTCAGCTGTGGATTGAGATGTGCAATTTTGCTTTTTACTAGTCCAGGATACCAGTCTTTTTCCAAGAAAAAATGCTCCACCACTTGTGCTTTTTCTGTCATCAATGTTCCCTGCCCAATCAGCATCAGTAAACACTTTTAAGTCTAGATTGCCTCCAAATTTATACCACAAACCATATTCTTCAGTTCCTCTTAAGTATCTTAAGATTCTTTTGATTGCCATCATATGATTTTCCTTAGGTTTTTCTGAGAATCTAGCTACTATACCGACTACTAAGGCAATATCAGGTCTTGTATGTACTACATACTGCAATTTTCCAATCATAGATCAGTATAGGGTCTGATCAACTTCTTTTGAATCATCATTTTTGGTAAGTTTCAGTCTAGTACACATGGGTGTACCAACTGGTTTTGAATCTTCCATACCAAAGTTCTTAAGTATTTCCTTAATGTATTTAGATTGAGTAATGTATATACCATTCTTGCTTTGCTGAATTTGAAGACCAACAAAGAATTTTATTAAACCAAACATAGACATTTCAAATTCTTTGTTCATTTGCTCTGAAAATTCTTTGCACTGATCCTCATTCCCTGTAAATATAGTATCATCTAAAAATATTTCTGCCAATACAATTTTGTCATCCGGTCCTTCTTTAATATATAGATTGCTGTTATCATTGGCTCTTTTAAAATTAATCTGAATCAAATAGTTATGGAGTCTTTCATACCATGCTCTAGGAGCTTGTTTCAAACCATACAATGCTTTGTGTAACCTGTAGACCATGTCCTTTTTATCTAGATCAACAAAACCTTCAGGTTGTTCAATGTAGACTTCTTCATCAAGAATTCCATTGAGAAATGTAGATTTTATATCCATCTGATATACCTTAAATCCTTTGTGTGCTGCATAAGCAAGTAGAGTTCTTATGCCTTCTAATCTTGCAATAGGAGCAAAAGTTTCTCCATAATCTATACCTTCTTCTTGAGAATAACCATTACATACCAGTCTAGCTTTGTTTCTAGACACTTGACCATCTTCATTCAGCTTATTCCTAAATACCCATTTTGTTCCAACTACATTCTTATCTTTAGGTCTAGGTACAAGAGTCCATGTTTTGTTCTTTTGTATTTGTTCTAATTCTTCATTCATTGCTTCAATCCAACTTTCATTTTCCAATGCATCTTTGATATTTTTAGGTTCAAAGTCAGTAAGAAGACATGTACCTTTTAGCTTGCTTCTTGTCATAGTACCATCTAATTTGTTTCCAATAATTTGATCTGGTGTATGATGTCTTCTGACATATTTGGCTAGTATAGGTTCCTTTCTTTTTGAATGATTCATGTTGTTGTCTTCTAGGATCTCTTCTTTAGGTTGCTTGGGTTCGGTAGATATTTGCTCGGTAACTTCAGGCTGAGACTCGGTCTGAATTTCTTCCTGTGACTTAGTTTGAACTTCTTCCTATGACTCGATTTGTGACTCGGTAACTGTGCTTGGCTCGGTAGATATAGTTTCCTCATTGATAGTTGTGTCTGCCAATGTTTCAAGTTCAATGTAAATGAATCTTCTGTAGTTCTCAGGTTTCGTTTTGCTTTCTTCTTCAGTCTTTTTTGCAAACTCATCAAATTTTACATGTATACTTTCTATGACTTTGTGAGTAGATAAGTTCAGACATTTGTATGCCTTGCTTTTGCTAGAATATCCTAGGAATATTCCTTCATCACTTTTCACATCAAATTTATTTCTTCTGGATTCTTTTAAGATATAACACTTGCTACCAAATATTTTCATGTAACTTACATTGGGTTTATAGCCATACCATAATTCATAAGGAGTTTTGAATGTGTCTTTCTTCAATTGTACCCGGTTCAAGGTATGAACTGCAGTGCTAATAGCTTCCTTCCAGTACTTTATAGCGATGTTCTTTTCTATCATTAGAGTCCTTGCACAATCCATAATAGATCTGTTTCTTCTTTCTGCTATTCCATTCTGCTCAGGAGTTCTAGGAGCTGATACCTATCTTTTGATTCCTCTTTCAATGCAAAAGTTGTTAAAATCATGGGGGATGAATTCACCACCTCTATCTAATCTTAAGCATTTCAATCTTTTGCCTGTTTCCTTTTCCACTCTTGCTAAGTACCATTTGAACTTTTCAAATTCTTTTGATTTTTCTCTTAAATACATAACAGTCATCATTCTAGAATAATCATCAATGAAAAGAATAAAGAATTTATCTCTAGTATAGCTTTGTATTCCAATAGGTCCACATAAATCAGTATGCACAATTTCCAAAATTTCTTTAGACTGATAGTTCTTACTCTTGAAACTAGTTTTACTCATTTTGCCAATCTAACAATTCTTACATAGACCAGTATCCGGTTTCTTCAAAGTAGGAATGCCTCTAACCTTCTTGAATTTGCTTATTTTTATCATGTTATCAAAATTCACATGACATAACCTTTTGTGCCATAGCCAACTTTCTTCAATTTGAGCAATAAAGCATGAATATTCACTGAGATCAAGATAAAATAAGTTACCTTTTGTTTGTTTGCCTGATCCAATGAGTTTTCCTTTTTCATCCAGCAGTCTTGCTTGACCATTCATGAATTCAACCTTGAAACCAGTGTTGATTAGCTGTGCTACACTTAGAAGATTATGTTTTAGTCCTTCAACCCAATAAGCATTATCACATATGAGTTCTTTGGTTAATGAGATTCTTCCTTTTCCTTTTATACAACAAGGTTCATTGTTTCCAAATCTTACATTGCCACTATCACAGTCTTCTACATATTCAAATTTTGTCTTGTCACCAGTCATGTGGTGTGAACATCCACTGTCTATTACCCATATATCATCTTTGCTTATATGAGAAATAAGTGCCATCTTATCTTCATCATCATCAGATTCATCTTTTATAGCAATAAAGACAATTTCTTCTTCACTATCATCAGAATCTTTAGCCATAAAACATGTTTTCTTACCTTTATCCTTGAATGATTTGAAATTCTTTTTTCCATAGTACTTGTGACTTCTCTTCTCTTCCTTGACTTGCTTGTTTGGGCACCTAGCTGCAATATGTCCAATTTCTTCACATGAAAAATAGATTAAAGGAGTTTTACCTTTATATTTACCTTTCCCTTTAGAGTACTTATTTGCAAGTAATGCTTCTACAATTTCAAGATCACTATCAGAACTTTCTTCTGATACTTCTTCACTTTCTGACTGAACTTCTTTAATTTTCTTGTTCTTCTTTAGTGAAACCTTGGCCTCAAATGCTGATTCAATATTTTTGGAATTAGGAACATAGTTGTCATAGTTGTCTAATTCAAAGGCTGTCAATCTTCCAACTAAAGCATCCAAAGTTATATTGTGGTTTGTTTCACATCTTCTTTCTTGAATAGCTGATACTCTTATTGCATAGATAGGGAGTAATGTTCTGAGTACCTTACTTATAACAGTTTCATCTGAGATTGTTCCTCTAGAAGCTCTAATTACACTTACACTTGCTTTGATTCTTTCAACATATTTTGCAATGTTTTCATCTTCCTTCATATTCATCTTGTCAAACTGTCCTCTTAGGCTTTCTGCTTTGGCTCTTTTCACATTTGCATCACCACCATATATTTTCTTCAGTGTCATCCACATTTCATATGCAGTAGTGCATTCTTTAATATCATCAAATTCTTCATAGCTAAGAGCAGATGCAATGCCTATCATCATGGTGTTATGAGTCTTTTTCTCTGCAATGTCTTCAACAGTTAATGCGCCAATAGGAATTGTGTATTCTTCATCAATGTATTTGCATCCTGAATCACCAATGGAAGCTAGATGAAGTCACATGAGACCTTGCCATGCTAAAAAGTTATCTCTGTTGAGCTTTGGAATTTCCCTCTTGTAAGACATCCTGATCTTTAGCTTAGGTCCTTGAAACCCTTCCTGCAAGCACCAAAAGCTCTGATACCAATTGATGGAATCTGGATGAAGTGACTGAGAGGGGGGGGTGAATCAATCAACCATAAAACACTTCACAATTATTTCTTTCCAGATCCCTTAGGATATCTTAAAGAATGTTATCTATTTTAGCACTCGGTAAATAGATTGCAGTAACTTTGAAGATGCAGAAAGTATTAGGAAAATTATCTTTTAGATATTCATCAGCACTAGTGTATGATTAAGATAGCAATTAAGAACACAAGAGACACAAGATTTAACGTGGAAACCCAATATGGGAAAAACCACCAATGTATCTAGATACTGATTTTCACTTTTCTAAAGTGATGCCCGGTTAGAAGCCAACCCGGTAAAAGGTTACAAAACACACTGTTAGGTGTGACCTTGTTAGAGGATTTAATCACCCTACTAGGAGTGGCCTGGTAAGAGGTCTTGAAAACAATTCAATGGAATTGTCACCTTGTTAGAGGATTTACAATATGGTTGTTAAACCAACTCAGTTAAGAGATTTAGAATTCACTGTTACAATGATAAGAAGGTAACAATGAAAATGACCTGTATAATAATGCAACTGCCTTGCTGATTATAGATCTTTGTTCTGCATAAGTGTGATCCTTCCTGATCGAATAAATCTCTGCTGCACCTTAAGGATATCTAAACATCCTTCATAAATTCGCACACACCTTTCCTGTCTTTCTTCTGTAAATCTTTTGCTGTATTTCTTATTTATTTTTCACATTTGACCTTTTATTTATATGATTTTACATTTGTCAAATCGACATTATTTAGTATAACAGTTGGCTGAATTAAGTAAACTCTATTTGCAAAAATCCGTCAAGGGCCGACAGTGCTTGGTGACCATAACTTTCTACAATCTTTAGGAGACCGAGGGAACTCGATAAACACCGACAATCCTTTACCTTCAATAACCGACTAAACTTGGTAAACACTGAATTTCCTTTGACAATCGACTGAACTCAATAAACACTGAATTTCCTTTGACGACCGACTGAACTCGATAAACACTAAATTTTCTTTGATGATTGACTAAACTCAGTAAATGCTAAATTTTCTTTGATAACCGAGTGGACTGGGTAAGCACTAATCTTCCTGTCTGGCAGACCGACTGAGCTCGGTAGGAACTGATTGCTGTGGACTATGACATTGTGTGACATCAAAGATAATACATAATTTGAGTAGCAATTTCAGACAATTGTTTCCAACATGTAATAGTCTAAATCCTTTAATCAAGGTTGACCTAATAGTCATTATTTAAATCCTTTAATCAATGTGGCATTCTAATGGAATGTACTTAATTCCTCTAACCAGGCCACTCCTAATAGGGTGATTTAAATCCTTTAATAGGGTCACACCTAGTAGTGTGTCTGTAACCCTTTAACAAGGTTGGATTTTCATAGAGCTCACTTTAGAAGAGTGAAAATATCAATATCATGTTATAAAGTGGTTTTTCCCAAGTTGGGTTTCCACTATAAATTCTAGTTTTATACTTGTGTGAATGTTTTGATGTGGATGTTTTGATATTCTATAATTTAATTATTGTAGGATAGTGGACTACATGTTATATGTTTTTTGATATATGTTCTTTGAAGACCGAGTTGAGTTGGTGATTAGATCTAAGTTTGTTGAAGTGTTTATAAGTTCAATTGGTACTTATGGACCTTAGAAAAATTGATTCACCCCTCCTCTCTATTTTTCTAAATAATATTAACAATTGGTATCAGAGCTATTGGTGCTTGCAGCAAAAAAGTTTAAAGGTACTTGAAGCAATATGATAAGGATGTATAAGGAGGTACCAAAGTTGAACAAGGAGAACTTCCCTGCATGGAAAAATCTTATGAAACTACATCTAGCTGGTATTGGTGAGTCAGAGAAATACTATGTTGAACATTCCTATGTTACATCTGTTGCACCTTTGACTGCCGAGGAGATGAGAGAAAAACAAGAACACAATAAAGCAATATTGGAGATTTTGTCTGCCTTAAGTTATCCAAAATTTGAAGACATAAAAGACTGCACTAATGCAAAGAAAATGTGGGATACTCTTGCAACCATGTATGGTGGTGATAAAAATGTACTAAGGGCTAAATATGAAAGCTTAAGAGGTAAGTTTGATGAAATGAAAATGAAAGAAGGTGAGAATATTGCTCAGTATTTTGGAAGAATCAAGGAGATAGTGAATGCTATTAGAGGAGCCAATGGAATCATTAATGATGAGACTGCCATTAGAAAGGTATTAAGAACTTTTCTTCCTATATATGCTATCAAAATTTTAGCAATTCAAGAATCAAGATGTAACCTTGGTAATGCTCTAACTCTGGAAAGCCTTGTTGGTAAGCTCACTGCTTTTGAACTTTCTAACTGTGATAACTACACTGTTCCTAATGTTGAATCTGCATTCAAGTCACAAATGTTTTTGCATAAATCTAAGAGAGACAAAGATAAATGTGTGAAAATTGAAAGTGATAGTGGAAGTGATAGTGACACTTCTGATGAGAAACTAGATGATCTTGAAGCACTCATGGCTAGAAGATTGAAGAGAGGAAAAGGAAAATATAAAGGTAAACTTCCTATAATTTTGTTTCATGTAACAAAGTTGGCCATATTGCTGCAAGGTGTCCTAATAGGAATGACAAGGATGAGGAAAGAGAAAGAAAGTACAAGGATAAGAGAGATAGCAGAGATCATTGAAGGTACATAAATTACAAGGATAAAGGTAAGAAATCCTATTATATTGCAAAAGAGGAAACTAATAGTGACAATTGCAATGTCCCTGCTAGGGAACCCATAAGGATTCAGGTCTTATGACCAAAAATTACAACTATTTTTTTTTTT
>BSBK01000697.1:380000-697500 GCA_027943335.1 Chamaecyparis obtusa
TCTTTCTGTTACTCATGCATGTAGTCAGATTATCAATCTAATATTATTAAGATCTGAATCTGTTAAAAGTTTTGAAGTTACTGATTCACCCCTCCCCTCTCAGTAACCTAGATAGTCTTGAATATTTCCAACAATTGGTATCAGAGCTCAGTGGATCTCAGAATAAAGTTTGATAGCTTGAGAAAAGATTCAGGATAATGGAGATATTTAGACTGAACAAAGTAATTGAGAATGAAAAGCTAGATCTGGAAATGGCCATAACTCAACTCAAAGAAGCAAGAGAGCATCTTTCCCTTTCCCTAAAAAGAAGGAAGGAACTTGCAAATCAGATCAATGACCACCAGTATGTTGAAGAAAAGATTGAAGACTTTTTCCCTTCAAGTAGCTCAGATTAAGCAAACAATGCAATCAAAGAACTTCTAGAAAAGAGTGGATCTCTGCAAGAAGAAGTGAGAAAATTGAAAAGAGAACAGGAAATTCAGTCAACAAGATTTTGTGAAGTCTTGGAACAAAGAAACAAGATGAAAGATGAAATAGATGGAAAGAACAATGAAATCCAGAATAAAACTCTTCAGCTAGAAAATCTTATTGATCAAATCTCCAATGCAAATGAAGAAATCTTGACTCTAAGATCAGAAAATGAAAATATGAGAGAAGAGTTGAGATCTAAAAAGCAAATCAATTTAAGAGTAATGAGTGAGCTAGATGCTGAAAGGAAAATCAATGAGAGAATATTGAAATCTCAAGAAGATATGAATTAGGTGTATGAACGAAACCTTCATAGGCAAAAAGGAAAAGCGGGACTTGGATACAAAGAGGAAGGTGAATCCTCCAAACAAGGTACTCAAAAGAATTAGAAACCTACCTGTAATCACTATGGCAAAATTGGTCATACTTCAAACAATGTTGGAGCAATGGAAAAGAAAAATTCATTGAAAATTCTACAATTGCAATCAGCTTGGTCATAAAGCAAATGAATGCAAGGAGAAACCAAGATTTAAAGGCATATGTCACAAATGTAGCAAACAAGGTCATAAGGCATCAGAATGCAGAACTAAAACACCCAATCCAGTGGAACAAATTATTAAAGAAATGTTTGGTTGGGATTACAACACTTGGTGTAGATGTCATTACTATGGAGAATATGGACACATTGGCATGAATTGTGTAAGGCACCACTTGAGAAAAAGGGATTCTACCATAAGATGTTATAATTGCACTAAGCTTGGTCACATAGCTAAAAACTGCATGAATTTAGGCAAAGTTGAAGATGAAAAGAAAGCAAAAGAAAATAATATTAGGAAGCAGATGAGATAGAAGTGGATTCCTAAACCTACCGAGAAAACCAATCCTAAAGTCACTAATGAAGGGAGTGGCTCTATGAGCTCTAACTAGTCTCCAAAAAAGCACTGGAACTCGTATCTTCATAGACATATTCCAAAATAGTTCCTGAATTGAAAGGAAGACAGATCCAAATCAGTATGCAAGATACAGTAGGATCACAAGAAGGTCAGTATCAGTTACCACCAGAGCAAGGTCGAGAGTAACCTAACTTCATTTGGTTACCGAGTAACATCAGAGAAGTATGAATTCATATGATCACTGAGTTGCGGAGTCTTCACCAAGAAATTAATTCATAGTGGATGACAGCCTATCTAATTCAATATCCTAATTCATACTAAGCATTAATGACAAAGTTTTAACAAAAGGAGTGAAATCAAGTTCACTATTCACCGTGAACAAAAGTCTCCTAGTGCAATCAGCATTTCGAAGCATATTTCAGCAAGATATTCGCTTTCCTCGAAGATTTACTGTGTTCACCGAGCTACCATGGCATCATCCAGTGCTAAAGTGAAGAAAGATTCAGAAATGTTGGTTCATGGAGAATGGAAAGCACTAGATTTCAAACTCATGCCCACAGTTGCCGGAACCCTAGACCCGAGTGGAGCTCAATCTTGGATCCCTCCTAAGGTACTCCTTATTAATGATATTTGTAGTCATTTTAAGTGTACAATTCAAGAGCTTGGAACCCTAGAGATAGATACTATTCATGAGGAACTATGTGTCGATGGTGTTCTCAAACCGAAGCATCGACATTTGGAAGATAAGGGTTTAGTTCACATCACACACTTGCCTCAGAGCTTTCAGATAAAATGGGTCAGATATATCCTCAGCTAAGTACATGAAGGTAAACTATGGCTTGAGCAACCAGTAGAGATTATGAAGAAGATGATTCACTGAATCACTGGTCTTCCCATGCTCGACAAGGCAAAATCTACAAAAATCCTAGGTTGGACGAAACTAGAAGAGAAACCCTAGCCGAGTGGGATGGTAGAGGTATGAAGATAAGTAGAATTACTGATGTAGAATTGAAGCTTGGTATACATATCGTAGCTCACAAGATATATAGTTCATGTCGGCAGAACAGTGTTCCATGTGAAGTAGTTGACCTAGCGTATAAAATTGTAATAGAACAATCTATCATTTGACCTAGCAGATCTTTTGTTGAAATAGTTCAACAAGAACATGGAGAGCATCCAAACCTCAAAGAACAATCCATGTAGAAAAACCAAGGATTGTACATGTGAAACCTCTTCCCTATGAGGTAAATATTGATGAAACCAAGAATATTATTGAAGCCCTAATTAATCAACCTGTTAATCCAAAGGCACCATATTTTGGGACATATGACGAAGCTAAGGAGAGAATTGAGCTTAGTATAAAGCTTCCATAGGTGGTTAACAAAGGAAGAAAGAGGATGGCCAAAATACAAGCTAGCACACCTCTAATGTCAACCGAGGAAAAAGGAGAGGACTTTGAAGAAGAAGAAGAGAAAAAGGATGAGGAGGAAGAAGAACAAGTACCAGCAAAGAAGAAAGGAAAAGTAATTATCACCAAGGCACCCAAGAAACCCTCTATAGTATTTACAAGGAGTGCAATAGGCAAGGCAGGAAAAGATAGTGAAGAAATAGTATTCAAAAGGCCTCCTCCTTCATTAAAAGAAAAGATCAAGGATATGAGAGAAGGATCTGGAATTGCAAACTTCAAATATTTCAAATATGAAATCAGATCTGAGGAAGAGCAACAGGAAATTGAAGATGTTGTTGTCAAAAAAATGGGAAAATGGAAATACTCACCTGAAGAGATAGCTTCTCAAATCCCAAGAATTCTATTGAATAAAATTAAGTTGAGATGGTCCAATGCAAGACAAACTGTCAAGGACATCTATGCGCAAACCTTGAGACAATTAATGCCAAGTTTGAAAAATGCTGAAATTAATAAGAAATTGATAGATAATGAAAATAAGTTGACACTCAAATTCAACAGTTGTTTGATTTTGATTAAAGATATTGAGTCAGTTGTGAAGAGTGTCACTACCACATGGAAAAAACATCTATAATCTTCACAAATCGAGTGCCGAAACTATGATAATCAAGGATATTGATGATGACAGTGATGAACATGAAGAAGATACTGAGGTAGACAAGAAAAGTGTTGAGTAAGATAATATTGTTCGGATAGCTGCAGAAGTCATTGCCTCACTTCCTCACTCTCCAGCAAAAGTTGCTACACCTAGCACGGAGATAACTTCAAGTATGATTGTGACAACTTCCACAGATACATCAAATGTCAAATCATCACTAGCACAACTCAATGTATCATCGATAGAAATGACTACCACCTCTTTTACCAAGTTGCAGTCTCCTGTATCTACTTCAGTACCTACTTCCATATCAAGTTTTCCAGCAGTAAGTACCTTAGTTTTGGATACTTTAGTAAGTGTTTTAGTTTTTTATTCTACAATTGTGAATACTTCAGTTTTGAGCCCTTCAAGTATTCCAGTCAGTAGTGTATCATTTTTCATAGCTAGTCCTACAATGTCTACAATAACTTCTACAAAGGCATTAAGTGCAATAACAGTTGATCCTAAGGCTCAACTGAGTACAAGATTTTTGAGTAAGAATGTAGAAGAGGATATAGACTTAGATGAGGAGATAGAGATTCCAAAATTAGACTTTGCAAATCTTTCAGCAGACCAAATGCAAAACATTGGTGAACTCCTCCAAAAGAAAGCAAAGCAGAAGAAACTAAAAGAAGAAAGGGACAAGGAATATAAAATTATTGAAGATGCAAAGGATATTTTGTCAGAAGCATTAGGTATTAAAGTTGATTCCTCTCAACATATTTTGTTATAGTTAGCTGAGGCAGTAAACAAGTTCCATGAGGATTCCTCTGTGTCAGAAAAGATTTTTGAGAAAGCCGAGAGGAAGTTTGACAATAAAGTGCTTGAGCTTGTTGCTCAGCATATAGCTATTAATCAGGCAGGAATTATCTTCAGTTTTGACAGATATTGAGTCCTCCTATTCCAATGTTACCTCACTTGTTGCTAAGCTATGTAATGTTTTTGAGTTCACTAAGGAAGTCAAGGATAAATTGAATAAGATTGATGAGGATCTGAAGGATAGTGTACAAAAGTTGCAACTTGAACCTAGTTCAAGCTCTGCACATCATATGAAAATCATATTCCTATCAAATAGGCAGTCAGAATTATTAAAAGAAGATACAAAGATCTGGTCAACACTGATAGATATTCAGAACATGATCCTTCCCATCATGGACATAATGCAAAAGCACATTGTTCACTCAAAAGCATTACTCCATGACAATCAATTTTCCATTGCAGATCACATGATTGAACTCTCTGCAGAAGTCCAAATTGCACTCCAAACATGCAAGATTCTGCAAGAGAATTGGGATAGAACTCTAGCACTAATCATAAAGGTAAATTCTGATTTTCTTTTACATTTTGGATTCTCCCTGTAAAATACTTGTATATACACCGTTGGCATTATTGTCAAAAAAGGGGGAGAAAATGTATAGGAGAACGTGTATAAGATTAACGTGTGTAATACAAAAGGGGGAGAAAGTACTCTGGAGAAAGTACTCTATATAAGGGAGTGATGAAATGTATAAACAACAATTTGACAAAGATAAATTTTGAAAAATAAAAAAAAAGATTCAGCATGATTCTTGTATACAAGTTTTGGCAATAAGCATTTTTGTCACTAATACCAAGAGGGGGAGATTGTGGCATTAAGCATGATTGTCATTAGTGACAACACTTATTCAGAATAGTACATACCGAGTAGAATAGTACATACCAAGTAGAACAAAGCTTACCGAGTAGAGCAAAGCTTACCGAGCAGAGCTTACCAAGCAGAACAGAGCTTACCGAGCAGAACAATGCATACCGAGCTCACAAAGTTTCACAGTGTTTACCGAGTGCTGCACGGTTAAACAAGAAATTTAGTTTCTACCGAGTAACACTTTATCTACCGAGTCTCCAGTATTTACCAAGTTCAAAACTATGACTAAGTGGTTAGTATGGACCAAGTTTCCACTTCTACTGAGTGCATGACGATGCTGAGTAACGCAGTGGATGCCGAGTATCAGAAAATTCACCAAGTTAGTTTGCAGTAACCGTGTAACTATATTTGGGCCGACTCAGTAGTATTTGTGTTTACTTGTTTAAGAGCCGACTTTGTAATTGTTTTGGAATTGACTTAGATTGATATATAAACAATGTTTTATGTCCATATCCAAAAAGGGAAGATATAGAGAAGTATGAAAAAGAGAGAAAGGCAGAGATAAGAAAATTAAAAAGGGCTATAGAAGTATAAGAAGTAGCAAAGATCTATCCATCACAGAAGGTGATCAGTACATCAGAGAATCTCAATCAGCAAGTACAGTTGCAAGTAAGAGATCTACTGTTTCATCCTAACAGGTGAATCAGCCTTGAAATCCTTTAATCGGATAGACTTAATAGTCTTTGTAAAAATCTCTTAACCGAGTGCATACTTCATGTTATGTTTGTAAAACCTCTAACAAGGTGGACCTAGCATCCTTATTGCTCCTAACAGGGTAGATCATTAGAAGTGATCATTGTAAGCTTAACCGGCAAACTTTATACTGCAGTATTGAAATTTTGTGGGTATCATCCCCACCCCAGTTTTACTTTCTACTTGGAAGGTTTCTGGGTCACCAAATCTCTATGTTCTAAGTGTTACGAATGTTTTATTCTTTCTATTACTCATGCATGTAGTCAGATTATCAATCTAATATTATTAAGATCTGAATTTGTTAAAAGTTTTGAAGTTACTGATTCACCCCTCCCCTCTCAGTAACCTAGATAGTCTTGAATATTTCTAACAACATACATACATACATGCATATATATATATATATATATATTATATATATATATATTACAATATATATATATATATATAGTATACATATATATATATACATATATATATATATATATATATATATATACATAATATATATTATACATATATATATATATATATACATATATATATATATATACATATATATATATATATGTATATATATATATACATATATATATATATATACATATATATATACACATATATATATATATACATATATATATATATATACATATATATATATTTATACATATATATATATACATATATATACATATATATGTATATATATGTGTATATATATGTGTATATATATATGTATATATGTATATTGTATTATATGTATATGTATATATATATATATGTATATATATATATATATATATATGTATATACATATATATATACATATATATATACATATATACATATATACATATATATATACATTATATACATATATACATATATACATATATATATACATATATACATATATACATATATACATATATATATACATAATATACATATATACATATATATATACATATATATATACATATATACATATACATTATATATATATACATATATATGTATATATGTATATATACATACATATATATACATATATATACATATATACATATATATGTATATATACATATATACCTATATATGTATATATACATATATAACCTATATATGTATATATACATATCTATATATGTATAATACCATATATACCATATCTATATATATATACATATATACATATCTATATATATATACATATATACATATCTATATATATACCATATATACATATCTATATATATATATATACATATACATATCTATATATATACATATATATATAATATATATATATACATATATATATATATATTATATAATATATATATATATATATATATATATATATATATATATATATATATATATATATATACATACATATATATATATATATACTATACATACATATATATATACTATATAATATGTATATATGTATATATGCAGTGGCAAACAAGGAGGGAGAGTGCGGACATCGTGTGGACCTCCCGTAGGAGTAACTAGAATTGCCCCTCCTCATCCTACACCACATCAACTAGTGAACATCAAATCATAATGGGGTCAGCAGGGTTAGATCATAATATAAACATCATAACATAAATCAATTTAAAACATTTCATTGATAGTTCATTTCTAACCATTCATCATTAAATGCTAACTCATTTAATATTTCTAGATAAACTAGAATAGCCAAATATATAGATATTCTCAAATGTTTCATAAAATGCTAACTAAATAGTGATCATAGTCCAAACATATAATCCAAAGTGTCAAAGAAATATTCTTATCAGTCTAACATAGGAAGATGCTAGGGTGGGCATTACAATATTGATGATTTTGATATTGAAGTAGTTTATGTTTCTATGAAAGATGATTATGATGAGGATGAGAAAACTGCACTTATTTCTAATGTGAGTAAGGAAGATAAATGGATCATTGGTAGTGGTTTCTCACATCACATGACTGGTGACAAAAGTAAGTTTGAAACCCTATATCATTACAAAGGTAGAAGTGTTAAGTTTGGTAATGTTGCACCATGTCCTGTAAAAGGTAAGGATTGATTAAGCTAACTAATAAGATCACTTGTGAAAATGTCTATTGGGTTGAAGGTATTAACTATAATTTGTTGAGTGTTGCACAACATAACAACATTGGTTACCAAGTGGAATTTCATCGTAGAAAGGCTAAAATATTTGATGCTACTAGTGGACCTGATTAGAAGTGGAGGATAGACTAGAGCTAACTTTTTCTATTAGATCTATCTGAAGAAACATGTCTTTTTGCACAATTTGATAATGTATCGTTATGGCATAAGAGGCTATTTCATGTTAACTTTGACAATCTACTAAGTATTAGTAAAAATAAGAAAGTTAGAGATTTGCCGAGATTGAAAAAACTTGATAATGTTATGTTGTAAACAATGTCAGTTGGAAAAAATGACAAAGTCTAGTTTCAAGAGCAAGATATTTACTTCTTAGAATATTTTGGATTTGGTTCATACTGACCTTTGTGGACCTATGGGTATACAAATTTATTGTGGTGCTAAGTATTTTATTCTATTTGTTGATGATTACACTAGGATGATGAATGTAGTGTTTTTGAAGGAAAAATATGAAGCATTTCAGTTGTTTAAGTGGTATTGGAAAAATTTGAAAAAGAAATAGGTAGGAGCTTGAAATGTCTGAGATTTGACTGAGGTGGAGAGTTTATATCAAATGATTTCAATCTATTTTGCAATGATAGAGGAATCAAGAGACAAATGTCTACACTTAGAACCCCTCCTCAAAATGGTATAGCTGAGAGGAGAAAAAATATATATTTTAGATTGTGCAAGGATAATAATGATTGAGAAGAATGTTGCATAGAAACACTAGAGAGAAGCTATAAGTACAACTATTTATACCTTAAACTGAGTACAAATAAAAAAATGTACAAATGTTACACCTTATGAATTGTGGCATGGATATGCACCTAATGTGAAATACTTTAGAATCTTTGGGAGTAAATGCTATATACCGAAGGATAATAGAAATGGAAATTTTTATACAAAGAGTGATGAAGGCATATTCCTAGGCTATTTTACTAAGAGTAAATCTTATAAATGTTTGAAGTCTGACACTAACAAAATTGTGGAAAGTGCAAATCTGAGAGTTGATGAATATGCAAAGAAAAATGATCAAGAAGGCAAGAAAGAACCTAAAGATTATAGATCTTTTGTCTATATAGAATAAGGAGAGGCAAGTAACACACCTGTACTAGATGTTGAGTCCCAGAAAATCAATGTCGAGCATCACGAGGATGTTGTCGAGCATCAAGAGGATGCTGCCAAGCAATCAGTAGTGGAATATGATAATTTTCATGACAGACCTGAAGACCAAGAAGAAAATAAATCTGGGCACAATACATGAGAAGACATCATAAGCCTAAACAAATCATTGGAGATAAGGAATCTGAAGTCTTCAGTAGATGTAAGTTGAAAGACCCTACATGTTTATTATGTGAGTTTGAACCTAAGACAATAAAAGATACTTTAGAGAATGAAGACTAGATTCAAGCTATGAATGAAGAAATATATCAAATTGAAAAGAATGATACCTGGACTCTGGTGTTGAGACCAAAAATCAAGAATTTATTGGAACAAAATGGGTATTCAAGAACAAGCTAAATGAACATGGACAAGTCACAAGGAATAAGGCAAGACTAGTATGCAAAGGTTATTCTCAAGAAGAAGGAATAGACTATGTGGAAACATTTTCCCCTGTAGAAAGATTAGGAGTAAGAACTCTACTTGCATATGTTGCCTACAGAGATTTCAAGGTATACCAAATGGATGTCAAGTCTGCATTTTTAAATGGTATCTTAGAAGAAGAAGTATACATTGAAAAACTTGATGGATTTGTTGATCCAAACAAGAAAAACATAGTTTACAAACTGAATAAGGCACTACATGGATTGACAACAACAATCTATACATGAAAGATGAAGAAGGTAAAGGGATTTTGTTAGAAGAAATTTTTGTATATGATATTATCTTTGGTGGACAAGATTCCCTATGTCAGAAATTTTCAAGTGAGATGCAAATTGAATTTGAGATGTCTATGTTTGGTGAGATAAAATTTTTTGTTGGTTTACAAATCTATCAGATGGAGAAAGATATCTTTATAAAATAATCTAAATATGTCAAAGAGATAATAAAAACTTTTGGAATGGAGGATTCAAGGCCAGTAAGTAAACCTATGGCTACTAGACATAAATTATCTAAGACTGATGATACTGCTAAAGTGAATCAAACCCTGTATAGATCCATGATTGGAAAGCTACAATATGTTCTTCACAACAGACTAGATATAGCTCTAGCAATTGGGATTGTGGCAAGATTCTCTACCAATCGTAAGGAAACTCATATGATGGTTGTGAAGATAATAATGAGATATGTAAAAGGGATAGTAGAGTATGGATTATACTATAAGAAGATTGAAAAAATTTAATTGAGAGTCTACACTGATGCTGATTGGGCATAAAATGTTAATGACAGGAAAAGTACAAGTGGAGGAGCTTTCTTTCTTGGACAAAGATTAGTCTTCTAGACAAGCAAGAAACAAAATTGTATTTCCCAATTTACAATAGAAGTTGAGTATGTGGCAGCTATAGTGAACTATTCAAATCTAATATGGATCAAGCAATTATTGAAAGGTATGAAAGAGGAGATTACTAAACCAGTTGTTATATTTTGTGATAACACAAGTGCTATCAATATATCAAAAAACCCAATAATGCACACAAACACAAAACACATTGCAATAAAGTATTATTACTTGAGGGAATTGGTACAAGAAAAAGAAGTGAGAATGGAATATGTGAATACAAAGGAACAACTAGAAGACATATTCACAAAAGCTTTACCTAAGGATTCTCATGAATATCTAAGAGGTAAACTAGGGGTGCTTCCCCTAACTGAGGCTGCCAAGTCAAGCTAGGAGTATTGCATCAAATATGCTAAATAGAGTATCTAACATATTGATGAAGGAAAGGTCACACTTTAGCAACTTCTTAGAGTTGTGAAATGCACAACAAAGCTGATAATAAGTCTATAGAAAGATGACAAAGGGAGAAAGATTGATACTAAACTGACAAGATGACATTTACATGTGAAAGATATAAGTTATCTTGCTTCTTTGGTATTTTTGTCAAAGAGGGAGATATTTCAGATGAAAACACATAAAGAGGAAGAGATTCAAAGATTTAGAGGGAGTTACTATGTAAACAATCAAACAAGGCAAGGCTAAGTTATTTTAGAATGAAGCTAAGGATATTACATAATTTTTTTTGGATTGTTTGGTAAATCATGTGTTATTCATGTGGTGTTTCCATCAATGCCAAAGAGGGAGATTGTTGGAAACTGTAATTGAAACAATTTTTGTATTGTCATTGATGTCAAACCATAACTAGTAAGATAGTTGTTATCTAAGAAAGTACTATATCTATTGGTTGATGCAAAGGATTAGGGCAAGGGAGATAACAATAACACCTAGGGAAAGGTTGAGTTATTCGATACTTCAATGAGTACTTGATTATTTGGCACTATGATAAGATAATTTATTATTTATCTAAGTAAGAAGAAAGACTAAAGAAGTAGGCTTAACCAAGAAAAAGTGAAAAAATATTGTTTAATCTAAGTGATGTTAGTGTCGATCGAGTGATAATATATACTAAGTAAATTGAGTGTTGACCAAACATCACTATATGTCGAGTGTCAGGAAATTACCAAGCAAGATAGTGTTAGCCGAGGAAGAAAGTTTGAAGAGATGACCGAGCTATGTAATGATGACTAAGGAGATCAACACAGTATTGACCAAGCATCAGAAATTTACATTTGGAGGAAGAATTTAGATTTCCAGCTGACACAGTTGAATTCTTGGGTTATGTAAATCGAGTTGACTTTATTAATCAATTGTATGGAGAATTTAATGCATGGTAAATAATTTTACTATGCATTCAATAAGGAGATTGAAGATGTTTCTAGAAGCTTGGATGAAGAACTTAAATAATGGAAAGATCTGATGGATCTGACCTAACCTAAGATCAATGATGGAGATAAAGTAGAAAAAGACAAATTTACCTATTTGGAGAGGTATAAAGAAAACCTAATTGTGATGTTACAAAGTATGCTAATGATGCTGATGTTATTGACTGATAAGTCTAAGCAGAAGGCTAAAGGTGAAGATTAGAGTTGTGATTTATTGAAGTGAATTCCAAGAAGATAGGTGATGGAGATGGAAATGAAACTCAGTTAGTAAATCATCATATATGTGCAAATTAGATATGATATCTACAAAGTGAGTTGTATGTTTTATAGATCATAAACTACCGCTACTTTCTAACCATTGTAATAGTCTAAATCCTTTAATCAAGGTGGCATTCTAATGGAATGTACTTAATTCCTCTGACCAGGCCACTCCTAATAGGGTGATTGAAATCCTTTAATGGGGAAAGACCTAATAATGTGCTTTTAAGCCTTTAACAAGGTTGGATTTTCATAGAGCTCACTTCATAAGAGTGAAAATATCAGTAACATATTACAAAGTAGTTTTTCCAAAGTTGGGTTTCCACTATAAATTTTGGTGTTACACTTGTGTGAATGTTTTGATGTGGATGTTTTGATATTCTGTAAGTTAATTACTGTAGGACAGTGGAATCCATGTTATATGTTTTCTGATATATGTTCTTTGAAGACTGAGTTGATTTGGTGATTATATATGAGTTTTTTGAAGTTTTTATAAGTTCAATTGGTACTTCTAGACCTGAGAACAACTAATTCACCCCCCCTCTTTGTTGTCCTAAATAATATTAATAGTAGATGACATATTTTTGTAACTCTATTATTGATTTGGAATATATGCCATTTTTGGGAATGTACACAATTATTGTTCATTTTGACATATAGGAAACTTGAAATTCGGTCCAATTTATTCATTGTGTACATAACTTTGTATTTAAAAACATAATTTTTCTCAATTAATCAAACATGTTTGTTCATTATTTAATATAATAGAATTCAAACATGTTTATCAAAGTCATTGTGGCATGGATAATGTAATAAAATTATTATGTGACTTAATTTGATGTAATAAGGCATTAAAAGCCACAATATTTAATGATTTTTCTATTGTGTCAAATTGTCCTAATTGAACAAATAAGGGTCATAGGGAGATGTATATTAATAGGTGGTTTATGTGTTTTTCTTTTCTTGTTGATTGGTTCATGGAATATGTATATTAATGTCCGCTAATAGATTTTCTATAGAAAGGATCATTGAATAGATGGTTGATGTATAGAGATAGGTGCTTTAACCATGTTCAACCTACGTTGAGTCCTTTCACCAATAGGCTCCTCACAAAACACCTATTACCCAATATTTCCAATAAGACTTGAACTGAGCTTGTATTTTTCTATATCCCTCTCCTAGGACTCCTTCCAAGATAATCCACAACCCCACTTGATGAGCTCCCTCATCTACACTTACATATCCACAAACTAGATTCCCTTCATGCACTTTACCCTTAGAAAAATAGGATCTTCACTTCCAAAAGACCAATATAGGCTAGAGACATGTCCCACACACTTTTTATGTTCCAACTACACCATTTAGACCCTTTGGTATAGTCACAGAAACCCCAGACCATGAATTCCTTAGTTTGGCCTAGTAGAGACCTAATGCTTTTAGCACTCCTAGTTGGGTAAATTGAGTTCAACACAAAATTATTCCAAATAAACCCAATAAAAAACTTTTAATTCAAGTAACCTTTTTAGAGGCCTATAATATTTCAAATTTATGGCTATAGATTTCACTAATTGAGCACTTTACCTAGAAGCCCTAGATTTTGGGCTTTTAGGCCTAATTCTATGCTTTTACAAAGGAATGATGTCACATCCACTTGGTCCAATCAAAAAATTCTTGCAAAGGTTCCTACTTGATCATAATACTCATGACCCCACTATTTTTGGCATGTCCTTGCATACAACCTAACTGCACTTCAATTCCATTCATAATTTGACTAGTCACATAGGGATGCCTAGTCTCTAATTTCCTCCAAATACCTAGGATCTCTTATGGGCCATGGCCAGTCCCACCTGAAACTTAAGTTACACTTGGGAACCCTCCATTTAACCAAAGAAGGGAATTTTCCAATCGGGGAATTAAGAGGAATTGCCCATTTATTACTAAAACCATTGTTATGAGGGTTAGTGACCTGCAACTACAAAATTAAATGGATCTTCCTAGTCACAACACTTAAAGACCTGAAATCAAAACTAAAATAAAGTTAATTTATTCCTCTAACTCCAAATGTATTATTTGGCACCAAATGAATCAATACAAGTCTATACAAATATCTATAACAACATATTTACATAGAAAAATTAAACTTTTTTGGCACACAAACTCCATGTATTTCTTCATTAACTCCATGATTACATTTGAAAATGGCCTTATAGGTGTGTGATAACATTTTTCCACCCAAATAAATAGGCTTAACTGCTATTCAAATTATTTATCCACTGAAACATAACATTTTGCAAAAACTTGTAACGTTGTAACTTTTGTAATTTTGGAAATTTTTTATAGTTTGACTTTAATAGAAGCCTTGACCATTCATAAGTGATTCATGTTCCTTCAAACATGACACATGAACCCAGTGTAGACTAAAAATCACATTTACATCAATAGCACATCCAATAGCACAAGTTGACCACCTTTGACCAAGCATGGACGAATACCCAATTTTAAACTTTCTCTTTCACCTAAAAAGACTAATGGAACAAAATCCCTTATTAAAAAATTAGGTGGCCATGAAAATCCTTACTAAAATCATATACCCCCCCACATAGTGAATAATATCACATCAAGGATAGGTTATCCTACACTAATGATTAATACCCTAGGGTGGAAGTTTGCTTGTAAAGAGGGTGCATGGATGGTGTTATGGTGAAGCTATGAAAGATCTACATTAAGGAGGGTATGTTTTTATGATGGAATAAGTTTACATATGTTTAATGGATGGTGAACCAAATATTTTTATAGTTTTGAAGTGATTGTAAGGTGCATTTTATGAAAGCCCTAGGTTTTAAGTCCTAAAAGTGATGGTAGGTGATTTGGGAGAACATGACGGCATGGTAGCCATTCAAATTAATAAATTACTTCATTTGGAATAAAAAATAACTAATTTCCAATGTTTTGGGTTTCTTTTCAAATGTATTTGATATAGTTCCTAAGAATTTGGGTTATTTTAGGTTCATTTGGTCTAATTTGTTAATTGCAAGGTATTGATCTTGTATGTTGGTCCCAAAGAATAGTATCTATCTTTTTGGATATGTTGAATAAATTAAAAAAGGGTATCTAGAAGTGTATTTTTCTTAGCAATTATTTTGGAATAATTTGGTGAAAAGTGTGGAATACATTATTTTACCAATGTTGTGTAGTGACCCTTAGGGACACTTCGGTATGGTGTGATCTCAAATGTTTGAGGGACTCCATCGGTGAAAATTAGTTGTCAATAGTGTTTACCCAAAAAAACAAAGATAATGAAGCAAATGATTCAATCCCACAATGAAAAAATTGAAAGATACTCAATATTCCTCATTTAAATTGAGCAACATTACAACTTTTGACATAAATCGAGGTAGGGATGAAAAATTAAAATGAAGCGTAATATCCTATAAATGAGATGGGTAATTTTATGCCTCCATAACATGGTCCTATATCATCTAACATTTCATCAATACCTCACACAAGCTCTAAGATATTCCCCAAGAAAGATCATTTCCCATTATTCCTTAGTGACCCTTACAGACACTTTGGTCAGGTGTGCTCATGAATGTTGGTGGGACTCCATAGGTGAAATGAGGTTTTCACTAATGTTCATCCAGTCAACCAGAGCTAATGGAGCATAGGATTACATCCCATGGTGAATAGATTGAAAGATACCCAATGTTTCTCATTTTAATTGAGTAACATTACAACTTTTGATATAAATCGAGATATGGATACCAAATTGAAATGAAGGGTAATTTACCACAATTGAGATAGGTAATTGTATGCCTCCATAACATGGTCTTGTAGTACCTAATGATCCATCGATACCTTTCATGAGCTCCAAGATATTCCCCAAGAAATATTGTTGCCCAATTTTGCTTAGTGACCCTTAGGGATACTTTGGTCAGGTGTTCTCATGATGTTTTGAGAGAATGCATGGGAGAAATTGGGTTTTCACTAGTGTTTAACCAAAAAATAAGAGCTAATGGAGTAGATGATATTATCCCATGGTGAATGGATTGAAACATACCCAATGTTTCTCATTTCAATTGAGAAACATTACAACTTTTGACATAAACCAAGATAGGAATTCTAAATTAAAATGAAGGGGCATCACCCAAAATTGAGATAAGTAATTTTTGGCCTCCATATCATGGTCTTATAGCACCTAATTATTTTTTTATACCATATGTGATTGACTTGTTTTTTTAATAGAAACTAGTGTCTTACTAATTTCATGTGTGCTATCTAGGTGTAGATGTAGACACCTACAAATGGTTCACCCCTATGTGTCCCCTTTTAACATGTCTTCTTATTGGAAATTTGACTACACCTAGTGTATATGACTTAAAATAGTGTTGTCATTATGGCAAAAAATTCATATAGTGTTTTGCAGTCAGTGCACTTGATAAGAATATCAAAAATTGGCTAAGTGTTGAAGATTGGATTGTGTACATAGTACCTGAAGGTTAGAGCATGACAAAATGTGCATACAAAAAAAATATGGTATGCACCCTATAAGTTAAGTTGGTAAGACTATATCCATGCTAAGTCGAAGAGCGCATGATCAAAAGATTCAGTATGATGAAGATACAGAGATTTTAAGTTGCACAGATAGTGAATGCCAGAGAAGAACAATGCAAGCAGCCGAGTGTTGGTATTTTGGTTAGGAATTATATTATTGTTGTGTAAGGTCTATGCACCTATTATAATTAGGTTTTAGATATGTAATTAACTTTTTTTTTAAACATGCTTGAGCCAATTCAATTGGAAGTGTTGTATGTAATCGGTTAAAGGGCTGACCTAGTTAATTGTTTTGTATGCGCATATAAATATTAGATGCATCCTTGTAATCAGGTATGAGAGTTGATATAGAGTCAAGAGAAGAAGAGTATAAGTGTGAAAAGAGTTAATAAGATGTATTAGAGATTTTTAAGAGGTCAAAGAATCAGCGCATCAAAGGAACTGATCAGACAAGCAGTGTCATAGTGCCAATTCATCTAGTAGATATAGTGTGTATCTAAGATCAGAAGGTTGTAGCGTTCACCACTTGAGTACTGAGTTCTTGGACATTGAGTCCACACCCCTAATAGGATTATTCTAAAAGATTCCTAACATAGTCTGACCCTTGACCAAGTCACTATACTAAATATATTGTAAAGAAACTCCTAATAGGGTTAAGGATCTTCTAACAAGGATCATAAAACACTAGTACAAATTATTAGTGGGTGTCAATTCCCACTAGGGTTTTTACCTATTTGGGTTTCCCCATAACCAAATTGGTGTTATGTGTTATGTTCATGTTTCTTATTTATGTTGATGTTCATTTCAGTAGTTAAGCATTCAAGTTAAGTTTTAGAAGAAAAGTAAAAGATCAAATTAAGTGAACATTGATTCAACCCCCCCCCCATCTCAGTGTTCCCATTCCCAACAATTGATATCAGATCTTTGGTCCTCAGAAAATAAGTTTAACCACTTGAGGAGATCATGGAAAAAGAAAAAATGAAACATCTGAAAAGAAATCTTGAAGATGCTCTTCAAGACCTGGACAAATTTGAAAAAGAAATTGAAGAACTAAAAGAAAAAGTCAATGATGCTCAAGCATTCATAAAAAGGATAAGAAAAGATTTAAAAGAATGCTCTACCAATGATTTAGGGATAATGATCAAGAAGTTGAATGAAGAAATTTCATCCCTGAAAGAAAAAATTGAAGAATTGGATGATAAGCTAACCAAAAATCAAGATGTCTATGAAGAACAGATCAAGGAGAACCTTCAACTAAATGAAGAATTGAGAAAAGAAAACATGGAAATCTTGGAGCTAAGAAATAGAAAAGAGAACTTGGAATCTAAATTGAAAGAAGCCAAGAATCACATTGAAAAATTACACACAAGAAAGGATCTGATAGAATCTTAGTTATATGCTCGGAAGCTTAAAGGAGATACCAATGACATTGGATTCAATGAAGCACAAAATTAGGTTGATGACACATGAGAAAGAATTAAAGCACCAAAAGACACTATAGATGCTAAGGAGACTGGAAGTCAGACTAAAGATAATGTTGAACCATCCAAAAATGAGTGCAAGTTAGTAGACCAAACTTGTTATGTATGTAACAAGCATGGACATATAGAAAGGAATTGTAAAGAGGTAAGACCTTTTAATGGTTACTGTTATTCATGCAATAAATTTGGTCATAGAGCTATGAATTGTAAGACAAGTTAGAAGAACAAGACTCGGCATAATCAAAATCAGCCAAATGTAAGAAGTTCTTAGAATGTTACATGTCAGATATGTAACTATAATGGTCACTCAGCTAGACAGTGCAAAATGGTAACCCATGTCAATGTGCCAAGGAATATAAGGCCTCCAGTTATTTTTCACTCATGTAACAAGGGTGGACACAACTCAAAGTTTTACAGATCAAGGACGCAAAGTCAGGAAAGCCCTAGAAAGCTAGAAGAATCAATACTAGATACCGAAGGAGAAGTCAAGTTTGTGAAAGCTTCAGAAGATGTGAGCTTGTTTTGGTTAGAGGAAAAGAAGGATAAGATTAATGAGAATGTATTGGATGCATTCATAGTGGATGCACCCTCTACATCTCGATGAATGGCCCTCAGGGTCATAAGGGGAGTTAATTTAGCTCTAAACCCTTGCACGGCTGGTATACTCACCCTCAGAGTATAAACCTTTTGACTTAACCTTTTGGAGACTAGTAGAACCTATTTTAAAGATAACTATAGCTAATTGATTACACAATGAAAGTTGGAAATTATCAGTGACAACCTAGTTTACATGGCAAGCATTAATGGCAGAATTATTACTTTAAAGTACATAGGAGCTTTTAGATCTCTCATTGCATTCAAATTCAGAGAGATTGGAGAGCAAAGGAGCCCTAGCATTTGATTATGAAGGATTGAAGATTGATTCACCAATGTTTAGCAAGTGCATTTGATCAGTTGCCAAAGCCCTAATCCATCACACCAATTCAGAAGTCTTTGAGATCATTTGGAAAGCAATATACAAGTAAGTAATGGCTACTCCCATTGTATTTGATGTGGTAGAGAAAAAGATATATGTTTTTAAGAGAAATCCATTCAAGTCCACACTAGATGACCTAGAAGGTGCATTCTCCCATACTCCCATGGGTGCTATTCATGTGGAAGATATCAGGGCATACATATATTGCAAGAAGGAACTAGTAGGTTTGGATAGAATAAGGGCGCACATGGAAATAATGATGAAACCTGATAAAACCTTCATGGATGAGTATGTGCAGCTTGAAAACCACCCGATAATTGAATATGAAACTACATATGAGTTCTATGAGTCTGAATGGATAAAGATTCTACTTAGCAGGATTCATGATGACCTATTCTGGATAGGTGAAGTTCTAGTAAGGATCACATGTGACCTAATTCATGAGATGATAGGTCTCTCTAAGAAAGGCATCATTCTTCCAGAGGGAAACGAAGTCATAAAAATTGTAAAAAATGCTTTCAAATCAAGAAGTGCTAGGTGCAGAATGACAATAGAGCCTATAGAGGAGATGATGCAAGAGCATCTTGGGTCTTTGGCAATCTTGCATCAACCAAAAACATTTTCTGATTTTTGTACCTATTTGCTGTTGTTTTCTTTATATCTTTTAATTTTATGGTTTCATGGTGTGTGAAGGTTACATCATGTTGGGAAACTATTTGGGAACCTTCTCCTATGAGAACATAAAGTTTGGATGGACTATTTCAAAGTTACAGCTATTTTCCTTGCCGTCGGAATAGTGTTTTCCTGCAGTTTTGGTGCTGATTGTTCATGTTGGTTCTCTTGATCCATAAGGAATTTTATTTTTCTCCCTTGAGGACTTGAAGAGTACCTAAATTAATACAATTTTCCAAGAGTTCAGATTCCAATTCATTATGAGTCAAAAGTTATGGCCTTTTTGGCACAGGACCTATTTTTTGCTAGTTTCACGTCTGAGCGGTTCCTGCAGTTTTGGTGCTGATTGTTCATGTTGGAGACCTTGATCTATAATGAATTTTATTTTGTGCAATTAAGAAATTAAATTTGACCTAAATTAATATCATTTCCCAAGAGCACAAATTCCAATTCATTATGAGTAAAAAGTTATACCTATTTTTCCTCAGGACCTATTTCCTGCCAGTTTTTGGGTGAAACATGTGGTGTTTCTTCCTGCGATGTTCCGTGTGCTCATATGGGACCTTGCACACTTAAAGGAATTTTCTTGGGTCAATTTAGGACCTAAATCCAAAGGTGCATCAATTTATATTCATTCTAGCATTAGTTTTGGTTTAAATCTTGAGACTGGACCTATATTGTAATTAAATGCCTAACTGGCCGATCTGTGTCTTAGCTGGCTATATAAGGAGTCTTGATTGACATAGTAGATCATCAAGGGAGATCATGGGTGAGATATAGGAATCATTATAAACATACATCATTGGAGAAAAATATAGGATGCAAGCTGTAATTTTGAATTCATAATTCTCATTGTATAAGGCCGAAACCTGGAAGGCCTCACAACCGGGCATGTTGAAAGAAATAATATAATTCTCTGTTGTTGCTGCCAATTGATTGTCTCATATCCATTATGTTTCCATTGATTTCATGTGATATTATATTTCTTCCATTGTGTAACTTTGAGCAAGGGCTTGTTGTGGATTCAAGTGGACTCAATTCTGCTTGATTCTGCTTGTATCTACCCTGCCCCTACATCAAGTGATATCAAAGTGAGTTCTTTCTTGTGGATTGGATCATGGAGAACCTTATTGGATTTGGTTGTAGGGTGGTAGATCTAAGATCTAACTTATAACTTGTATAATTTTACGATCTTGCTGGAACCTGATTGTCAAGATGGTTCATGGTAGAGGAAATGATAATGATATCATGGATATGTTGAGGCAAATTGCAACTAGGCTTGAAGCTATAGAGACAGCCCAAAGAAGAGGAGCACATCTTGAAGATGTTAGTGATGATGAAGAAGAAGCAGCACCTAATGCTGAACTTGAAGTTGAACAAGATGAGGAAAGACTTTTGAGAGTTTTGTCTAAGGCTAACTCCAGACCTGCAGTTGAAGTTGCTTGCTATGATGGAAGATTTGAGACCAATACACTTTTGGATTGGATCTCTGAGATGGATAAATACTTTGAGTATGAAGGTACTCCTAATAATAAGAAGGTTAAGATAGCAGTCACAAAGTTGAAAGGGCATGCATCTCTTTGGTGGGATCATTTGCAAACTGAGAGACAGAAGAGAGGAAAAGAAAAGATCAAAACATGGATGAAGATGCTTGGAAAGATGAAGAAGAAGTTTCTTCCAGCTGACTACCAAGTTAGTCTGATGAGAAAGATGCAAAATTTGAGACAAAAGGACATGAGTGTGAAAGAATATACTGAGGAATTTTACAAATTGGATATCAGATCTGGACATGTGGATGATGAAGTTGAGAAGGTGGCTAGATATTTGAATGGCCTGAGGATGTCTATTCAAGATGAGATTAGTTATGTGAAGATTGATAGTGTGGAAGAAGCATACCAATTTGCTTTGAAGGCTGAAGAAAGATTGACAAAAAGACATGATCAAAGACAAAGAGGACGAGGTGGTAGATTTCAAAGAAGTAGAGGTAGATCTAATGGAGAAAGTAGCAGATCTGAAAATTTAGTACAAGATAAAGGATGGGAAGATGACCCTGCTGGTAAAAGAGGTAATTACTCTAGAGGTAGTTATACTGGTCACTCTAGGAATAACAATAATGGTAGAAGGGAAGATAAATCTTGGTTTAAAGGTACTTGTTACAAATGTGGTGAAGAAGGATATAGAGCTTTTGAATGTACTAACTCTAGAAAGAAGACTGGAGGTAATGGTAGAAATAATTTGGCTTGTGAAGAAGCTGAGGAAATGTCTAATGAACTTGAACATGGTGAGAACTTGATGCTAAGAAGGATCTTGTGGAATGAAGAAGCTGATGAGGAACCTATTTTGAGGAAAAGTTTGTTCAGAACCAAATGTAAGATCGCTGATAAATGTTGCAAGGTAATCATTGATAGTGGAAGTTTTGATAATTTGGCATCTGAAGAGCTAGTTAGCAAATTGTAGTTGTAGAGATTGAAACATCTGAAGCCTTACCATATTTCTTGGATCCAGAAGGAGCATAAACTACTTGTAAGTGAACAATGCCTTGTTAAATTCAAAATTGGGAATTATCATGATGAAGTCTTGTGTGATATTATGCCTATGGATTGTTGTCATATTCTTTTGGGTAGACCTTGGTAGTATGATAGAAAAGCTTTGCATGATGGTAGATTGAATCAATATACTATTTGGATGGATGGAAAGAAATAAGTATTGTTGCCTTTGGTAGAGAAGTTTGATGAAGGTCACTGTACTACAGTCAGAGTATGTTTGTTAGATGATAAAACATTTACAAAAGAAATTAAAGAACATAAGAGTGGACAGTCAAATAAGGTTGCTGATGCCTTGAGTAGAAGAAGAAATTTGCTGACAGAAATGAGAGTTGAAGTACTTGGTTTTGATGATTTAAAGTATTTGTATGAGGCTGACATTGATTTTTTAGAGCCTTGGAAAGCTTGTAAAGAACACACAGTGAGTGATAAGTGGTCTGATTATTTCATTCAAGAAGACATGTTGTTTAAAGGAGTTCAGTTGTGCATTCCTAGAGGATCTATGAGAGAGAACATAATGAAGGAGAAACATAGTGGTGGACTTGCTGGACATTTTGGGATTGATAAGACAGTGAATTTGATTTTAGAAAGATACTTTTGCCCACAGACTTACAAAGATGTATAGAGAATGGTTAGAGGTTGCAGAATTTGTCAAGTAGCAAAAGGAACTAGTTAGAATTCAGGATTGTATACACCTTTGCCTGTACCTAATAGACCTTGGGAAGATGTGAGTATGGACTTTGTTCTTGGATTGCCTAGAACTCAGAGAGGTAATGATTCTATTTTGGTAGTGGTTGATAGATTTTCTAAGATGGCTCATTTCATACCTTGTAAGAAGACATCTGATGCATTGCATGTAGCTGAATTATTCTTCAAGGAAGTGGTAAGATTGCATGGTTTGCCTAAATCTATTGTTTCAGATAGAGATACTAAGTTTACTAGTTATTTTTGGAGGACACTTTGGAAGAAGATGAATACTAATTTGAAGTTTAGTTCTACATTTCACCCTCAGATAGATGGATAGACTAAAGTTGTGAATAGAAGTTTGGGAAACTTGTTGAGATGTTTAGTTGGAGAGAAACTTGCTAATTGGGATTTGATTTTGGCACAAGCAGAGTTTGCATATAATAATTTAGTGAATAGAAGCACTAAGAAGACACCATTTGAGATTTTTAATGGATTTCATCCTAAGGGAACCACAAAGCTGAGAGATTTACCTACTGAGACTAGAAGAAGTGTTGAAGCTGATCATTTTGCAGAATACACGAGAACTTTACATGATGAAGTTAAAAAGAATTTGGAGGACAGTAATCTAAAATATAAACAAAGAGCAGACAAGAGAAGGAAACATAAATCTTTTGAAGTTGGAGATGACGTTATGATTCATTTGAAGAAGAATAGATTTCTAGTTGGTACCTACAACAAGCTGAAAATGAAGAAGTTTGGACCTTGTAAGATTCTGAAGAAGTTTGACAGTGGAAATGCTTATGAAGTAGAATTGCCAGAGGACATGGATATATCACCTATATTTAACATTGCTAATATATTTGAGTACTTTGAATCAAATGAAGAGATAGAAGATGATCCAGATTATCCTAAGAAAAATAAGGATAGCATTGAGAAGATCTTGAATAGCAGAGTTGGCAAGAGTACAAGAGGAAAAGACTACATGGAATATCTAGTTCAGTGGAAAGACAAGCCAGTTGAGGATAGTTCATGGATTACACAAGCTGAGTTGGATCTTTATGATTCAGGTCAGAATATGAGTAGTGCCTAATGTGGACATCATTTCTTTATTTACCCCAGGTGTCTGATGCAGGAGCATCTCGGGTCTTTGGCAATCTTGCATCAACCAAAAATATTTTTTGATTTCTGTACCTATTTTCTGTTGTTTTCTTTATATCTTTGCATTTGATGGTTTAATGGTGTGTGAAGCATACATCATGTTGGTGACCTATTTGGGAACCTTCTCCTATGAGCACATAAAGTTTGGATGGACTGTTTCAAAGTTACAGCTATTTTCCTTGCCGTCGGAACAGTGTTTTCCTACAGTTTTGGTGCTGATTATTCATGTTGGTTATCTTGATCCATAAAGAATTTTATTTTTCTCACTTAATTAATTAAAGAGAACCTAAATTAATACCATTTTCCAATAGCACAGCTTCCAATTCATTATGAGTCAAAAGTTATGGCCTTTTTGGCACAAGACCTATTTTTTGCCAGTTTCACGTCCGAGCGGTTCCTGCAGTTTTGGTGCTGATTGTTCATGTTGGTGACCTTGATCTATAAGGAATTTTATTTTGTGAACTTAAGGACTTAAATTGGACCTAAATTAATATCATTTCCCAAGAGATAAAATTCCAATTAATTATGAGTAAAAAGTTATGCCTATTTTTCCTCAGGACCTATTTCCTGCCATTTTTTGGGTGAAACATGTGGTGTTTCTTCTTGCGATGTTCCGTGTGCTCATATGGGACCTTGAGAAATTAAAGGAATTTTATTGGGACAAACTAGGACCTAAATCCAAAGGTTCATCAATTTATATTCATTCTAGCATTAGTTTTGGTTTAAATCTTGAGACTGGACCTATATTGTAATTAAATGCCTGACTGGCTGACCTGTGGCTTAGCTGGCTATATAAGGAGTCTTGATTGATGTAGTAGATCATCAAGGGATATCATGGGTGAGATATAGGAAACATTATCAAGATACATCATTGGAGAAAAAGATAGGATGCAAGCTATAATTTTGAATTCATAATTCTCATTGTATAAGGTCAAAACCCGGAAGGCCTCATAGCCGGGCATGTTGAAAGAAATAATATAATTCTATGTTGTTGCTGCCAATTTATTGTCTCATATCCATTATGTTTCCATTGATTTCATGTGATATTATATTTCTTCCATTATGTAAATTTGAGCAAGGGCTTGTTGTGGATTCAAGTGGACTCAATTCTGCTTGATTCTGCTTGTATCTACCCTGCCCTTGTGTTAGGAGAAATACATCAAATTGATGTCCATGATAGGATACAGGTTCCAACACACTAATAGAGTAAACAGTGTGTCTGCAGCCACCATTCTAGCAGCAATTAGGTTGGTAAGAGAGAATGGATATTTTAATCTATGTGAGATCTTACAGGAAAAGCTAATAGACAACATAAGAGCCATCAAACATGACAAGACCAAGATATTTAGGTTTGGGTCTTTAATTATCTATATGTAATTCCATATTCTTGGAAAGGTGTCTGATTTGTATCTAGACAAATATATTCCCACTATGCCTCAGATATCATTTAAGGAATCCAGAGAAAGTACCCTAAAGGACTACATGACACTAGAATTGAAGACATTTAGGGATAAAATGCAGATGAGATATAGGATTCTAGAAAGTATTGTTGAGAAATACAAAGACACAATTTTTTTCATGGTGGAAACTGATACAACCTATATGTAAGTAGGTGAACCAAGAATAAAGTGGATTCATCCACTGGGATATGAAGTTGAAGAGCCTATTATAGAGGCCTATGTTCAAGTTCTGTTGTCAGCACCTAAGGACCCCAATGAACCTAGATGGGGGACTTATGAAGAGAAAACAAGAGAAGTAGATGCTGTATTGAATAGCGCAACAACAAAAAGAAAGGTTTCCAAGGTTACCTCAGAGATTTTGAAAATTCATGGAGTATCTCAAGAAGACCTAGACAAAGCAAGGGAAGAGAAGATTTATTTGGAAATAGATAGCACAACTACATCAAAGACAAAATCTGATGATCCAAAGATGAAGAAGGTGAAAATTGAGAAATTAGATGATCAAAAGGGTAAAACATTTGTTGCCCCTCCTACGCCCACAATAAAAATTGATGTTACCACTCCTCCAGAATATAAGACAATAGCAAAGAGGAAGAAAGAGATAATCACTAGTCATCCATCCTTGCAAGCAATAAGAAGCAAGAAGAATACTCAAGCACCTCTAGAAGCAAGTTTCAAACCTAGTCTTAGTGTGTTGAGTACAAGGATTATTGATGAAGGTAGGATAGATCAAGTAGGGAAGTTTGATGAGAAGTATAGTGAAATTGACAAATCTGAGATTCATGGAATGATTGTCAAATATATGTTGAAGTTTAAAAAGATAGTCCTAGAACTAATAATAGTGATGCTAGATAATGTATGGAACATTTTGGAATTCTTGAAGAGACAGGCAAATGAGGAAGATCTAAGAATAAGAGAGAAAATTCTAGATGAAAGTCTCCCGATATGTTCCCTTGAAGAGAAAGCTTTATTGTTAGATTTGGTGAAACTACACCTCCAGACTAAGACAAGAACACTGCATATCATGGATAAAAATTATGAGTTAGTAGCTAAAGAGACAAAGAAATCCTTTGAGAAGGTATTCTTGAACAAACACATGTGTCCATCTATTGTGCACACAACTCAAGTGCCTCCTAAGGAAGCCAAGGAGTCAAAGACCATAAAGGTATCCATGACAGGTCCTCAAGATTTAGTGCCTAAAGTAGAAACACATACAGAGGCAGAAAAGTCTACACCCATGACAAAGTCACTAAAAGATAACACTATCATCATTGACAATGTAGAAATAGCCATGCTGGCCACAGATAGAGACCTGGATAAGTTTGAGGAAGCTTTCGTGAGCACACAAGAAGCTAAAATCTATTTCAGTAACAATTCACCCAAGCCACAAGAAGACATACATATTGAAGATATAACAGATGAAAAAGAAGAAGAGAAGGAAATAGAAAAAGAAGAGCAAGAAAAGGATGAAGAAAAATTGGAAGAGGAGAAAGGAAAAGAAGAGGAAAAAGGAAATGAAACAATAGATAAGCCATCTGTTGAAATTGTAAGCAATATAAAGCAACAAGTGATGGATAGCACTCCTATCACTCCCTCAGCATCATTGTTGTCAAGCTTGACACCTGAAACCACTAGTTTGGACTCATGGGGAGAAGAAGACCTGATCAAGTTCAGTGTCTTAGCTCTGGAGAAGGCCAAGGAGAAATAGGTAATGAGGAATCCCCTCCTTATAGAATTAGTAAATATCCTGAACAAATTGTTACCAATAGATAAGAAAGTTTCCAAGGTACACTCCATTGATGATGTAAGTGCAATTCTTTCACAGTTCAAGAGTAATTTCTCTAACTTGGAAGAATCAACATCATTAGTTGCAAATGAGAATTATATGAAGAAAAGACTAAATGAGTTGGTCAGTAACTTCTCACTAGACCTTAGTTCACTCAAAGTTGGACAAGAAACTTTGAAAGAGTTTGTAGCAAAAGGAAGGAAAATTATTGCTGACTATATGAATCAAGATAAGTTGATAGATGATCACTACAAGGAGATTCAAGAAGAAAAGGTCATGATTGAAAAGGTGAGGAGGAAGTCAGTAGAAGATCCCTCTACTGACATAAACATGTGAAACAATGTATATCAGGGACAGATTAATAAAATTGAGAAGGCAAAAAATGAGATGTCAAAGATAAGGGCTAGGCAGACTCATCTTAGAAATGCTCTTGCACCCTCCCTAGATGTGTTGAATCAGAATATCAAGGAGATTGATGCAACCATGGTGGCATATGACCAAGGTCCTAGTTTAGATTTGGAAAAGATGGAGAAACTACAATATTCCTTATGCGCCCATCTCAAACCATCATTGCATTTTAGAAGCAAGAGATCCAAAATTTACAGATTGCACACCTAGATGTACTTTTAGTGTAAGTACTTGTACAGATTCAATTTTGTAACACCTTTTTAATTAATTTCAAAGGGGGAGTATGTATAGAATATGGAACTATAGCTATGTAAAGAAAGTGTAGAGTAAGAAGATACAAGGGAGATATAAGATAGAGTATGATTAAGTGTTTTTTGTATTAAGGATAGTTAGTAACTTTGCCATATTCCTTTGTTGCCATCAATGAAAAAGGGGAAGATTGTTGGAAAGTTGACTATACTAGTGTATATGACTTAACATAGTGTTTTCATTATGGAAAAAAATTCATATAGTGTTTTGGAGTTAGCGCACTTGATAAGAAGATCAGAAATTGGCTAAGTGTTGAAGACTGGATAGTGTAGACAGTACCTGTATGCACCCAAAAATGGTTGCCTAGACTTTCGGCCCCATTTATTTGATTTATCAATCCTGAATCATTTTTATCAATAATCAATATTTTCAACATTATCAATTTCTTGATCAAATTTTAATTCAATCATATATTGGATTTTTATCCTTGGGCTAACCATTTATCCTAAGTCTTTATTTGATTAAAAGGAATATTTCCTCCCCTTTTTTGATTAAATAAAAAGCCCACATTTCCCTCTTATCCTAAGTTGCACAAATAAAGCATTATTCCTATTTTACAAAAAGGGAAAAAGGCACTTTTTGTCTCACATGAGGCTCAAAAGTCAACACTTCACTCTCATTGGAGGATACTTGTGCACATGGATTTCTCCTCTCCACTGCTGATTAAGACTTTTTGCCTCTTAATCTCCATGGTCCATTTCACCTCATTTCTTATAAAAGGAGAGCTCTCTCCTTCATTTGCATATCCACTTGTTTTATGCTAATGTTATGCTGCAGGTTTTAGGTGCATTTGGAGTTTGAAGATATTGAAGACTTGTTGCATTTCATTTTAGTTGCATATTTCTTTTCTTAGTTGCATGATAATGGCATTCTTAGTGTAGATTTCCTTTTATGCAATAGAATAATCTCACATAGTCTAAATAGGAGGCATTGTAATCCATTGCTATTTCCTTTCATAGATTAGTTTCATTGTGCTTTCCTTTCATAGCTTAGATTGCATTCTCATATAGCTTGCATTGCATTGCATATTTGATTCTTGAGGATATTGGCACTCTTTCCCTTGTCTTCACTTGAATCTCTCATTGTGTGGTTGACTAGCAAGGTCACAAGCTTGTAGCTCTAGCTGAGAGAAAACACATCATAGTCCCTTGCAACTCCATGCATAGAGAGCTATGAGCCGCTTTGTGAGGCCTCATTCTTGAGCAACCTTGCATGTAATGGTTCATAGAAGTGCACCATTTTAGTGTGTACATTTTTGGCACCCACCATGGGGCAGAGTAGATTAGCTTTGTTCCTTTAATTTTGCATTTTTCATCAAAATTTTCATCAATTTTCGGCTTGGTTTTCAGTCTCTGGTTTTTTTTCTCAGAGTATCGCACAATACTTCTCAGAAATATTGCGTGATATACCTTTGTATAGTGGTGCGACACTTCGCATGAAAGAAGAATCGCCTGCCAGTACTGAGAAATATTGCCTGTTATCGGGCGAAGTATCGCCCGCCCATAATGAGAAGTATCACCCAGACTGAGAAATATCACGCGACTGTAGGAAACTGTGTCGCACGATACTGGTGAAGTCTAAGAAATATCACCTAGTCTGACAGAGACTTGCATTTCCAATTTTCTCATCTGAATTTGATTATTTTAGCTTGTTGTTTTGTTTTGCTATGTTTAGATAGGTCTAACCTGCATCTTTTAGCTTAAATCTATCAGTTTATTGCATGTTTACATTTGGATTTGGATTTTGCTAACCTTGTGGGTCTAACAAGTTGTGTTTGTAGGTGCTCTCCTTTGCTTGAAAATTGCTAAAAATGCATGTCAAAGAGGGCTACTAATAGTTTTTGTAGGGCTGCCCAAGCATAAAAATAAAAAAAATTTCTTGCTTGTTTGTTTGCTTTCTTTTCAAGTGTGGCATTCACTAATTGTAGTAGGAATCTTAATACCTTGTGAAAGGGATCTTGAGGTGGTAGGAGAAGTATGCTCTTCACCTTTAGGTGAACCATAAAATCTTGACCCATCTTAAGGTTTTCGAAGCAAGGGAGTAATTGAACCTCTTTGGTTGGTGTGTTTGGGAGAGATTCTTGAGATAGGGGAGTATGCTCTTCACCCTTGTGGTGAACCAAAAACCTTGAACCTCAAGAGTTGATCTATTTTTTGTTTATTTTAGGATCCTTTAGCGGGCCTGCTCTTGAGCAATCAAGAGGAATGACTCAAGTGGGGACAACCTTGTCATCATTTTCCTTGGTGGCAAGTGATTCCAACTCACTATAATCTCAAGGCTATCAAGGACACCAAAAACCTTGGTAGACATAACACTTGTCTTCATTTGATGTGAGTAGCTCATGGGATTGCGACCATGGGGAAAACATTGAACAAGAATGCTTAAGGTACTCTTGAGGCCGCGAGGTCCTAGTCCTTTATGAGGAGCAAGAGGGGTGTTGTGAATGGAAATCCTTATTAAGAACTATTAGATAGAAGCCACCTTATTTTAGCCGCTTATCTTCTTAGTGCAAGGATTGATCCAAGTGGTTTACCCGGATCACCTTAACATACTCACCATATGTGTCCCTTTGGTTGTGTCATTTGACATTTTCACGACAAAGCCAACATCTCTTGTGGGTAACCACTTGGTGTGAGGCGAGGGGGCATCAAGTTGTGGGCTAAGTTGGTAAGTATTGAGCCTTGACCTTTTAGGATAGATATTGCTTGAAGTGTCTTCGATTGTGTGATACCAGTGTAAACATTCTCAACATACAAACAATCGGTAGCATTCATAGGGTGCAATTTTATTTTTGATATCACAAGTGTTTGTCTTGGTAAGGTTGCTTTTGCCCTTGTTTCAAGTGTTTGAGACCATGTTTTGATCCCTTACTATTTGCAAACCTACCAAAATTCTGCTGACATTGTGACTGAAATTGAAAACATCAATCCTCAAACTGGAAATTTTGACCGAACAGACCCAAAAATGCAAATTTTACACAATTCTGGTCAAGAGTTAAACAAATCTGCAACAGTATCACACACTGTAAAGTGAAGTATCGCGTGATACTTCACACTTGCTAGAAATATCGCCTGCTTTGAAGAGAAATATCACCTGATAGTTTGCCCCTAACAGACTATCACTCGACCTGTATAGAGTATATCGCCCGCCAGTACTAAGAAGTATCACCTGGCTTCAGGTGAAGTATTGCGCGGTTATAGGTTTATCGCCCCAGTAGCCTGGAGTATATCGCCTAGTTTATTTTTGCCGTGCTTAAATTTTGGTCAGTTTCAGTTGCTCTCAATCAGGCTAGGTCTTAGAGTAGGCTTCTCACCCTGACGTTTGAGACCTGTCTTGACTCCAAATTTCTGGTTTTTAGTCCTCTGGGATAGCATCCTTCAATTTACGAAATCACTTTGGAATAATCGTCAAGTTAAAAGGCCATTCTTGGTGCCAAGGTTCATCTTTTAAGATTGTTAGCTACATTCTTGAAAACTTTTAAGTACTCTTATTGTCCAAATCACTTTCATTTAAATCTCAATTTCAATTATCTTTTGGCCTAGTCCAACCTCCTGATTCAAAAGTGCAAGGGTAGTCACCCTTTGATTTGAAGCACCTCTTTGACAGTGTTGGTAAAGCCCTTTTTTTCTTTTCATTTCTCTTTGGACAATAGAGGACTTTAATTATCCTATTTTGGCATTGACACTTTGAGAGGTCACCTTCTCATTGAGAGTATCTTTCTTTCATGTCAATTACAACAAGGTATCAAGTCAATCAAGGGAAGCGACCCCCTGTTGCCTTTAGCCAGTTACCACCTGTCAAGACTCGTCGACAACCTAAGGGAAAAGGACCCCTTTTTGATCAATCTCCTAAGAGTGAATCTAAGGTCTGTTTTAATTCAGGAGCTAATCCTAGTGAAGTGAGCACCTCTTTCATACCACTTTCATCAAGCATGGACACGAGTTACACTTTTACCCGACAACAAAGGGAAGCCATGAATCAAACTCTCGCGGATATCTTCCAACGACATAGAAGGGAGTATGGTGGTTCTTCTCATGCTAGTCCACCTGGGTCACCTCCCAACAACATGAGGTATTTTGATGCTCACCAACGAGCTGAAAGACATCATAAGCAAGCTCACTCAGATTCAGGGTCACAACACGAAGACCAGAACAATGAATCTAGTGATCACCACATAAATGCAGCTAATGCAATAAGGCATTCAAGACAAACCTCCCCACTTAAAGACACCTCTCGATATGCAAATACAAGATTGAGAAGCATTGAGAGAGAGAAGCAAGCCTACTTAGATGAACAGGCTTCTAAAAAGGAAAAATTCAGACAACTAGAGGAAGAGGAACGTGCATTGTTGGATATACAAAAAAGAGTCACCCAAGAAGAAGAAGATAGACTCTATGCACAATAACTCCAAAGCTGATTTAATGGGAGGGGATCCAATAGTGGGACCAACTCACCCCCATCTACCCCTTCCCCTAGCCCTAGAAGAAGATCAAGGACACCTTCATGATCCCCGAGTCCTAGAGGACGAAGGGCTTCAAGATATGACCATCATAGGAGATAGTTGTCTCATAGACATTCAAAGCAACCCTCCCAATGAGCACATCATGGCTCACAACATGGAGGAAGTTATGCTAAATTTGATCATATGGACTTCATGACTATGCAACAAGAACCATCCTTTCAAGCATATGTGGAGCAATATGTGGAACAAAACAAAGACCAATTCTTGGAAAGTCTTATCAACAAAGGTGCTAAAGTTCCATATAATTTTGATGTTCACCAAAAGATCAAGAAATAGAGCCCTTCAACTGATGAGGTGATCTTACAAATGCAAAAGGATATAGACAGGATGAAGGCTCCCAAGAGCACATTTCATTTGGACTCCATATGTCCTAACCCCATTGACAAAAGTGTGGTGATGGTAGAATTCCCTAAGAAAGTTGAGTTCCCAACATATGACAAATATGATGGCACTGGTGACCCTCATGACCATGTTCGACAATTCTACATAATGAGCTTTTCCTTTCACCATGAAGACTCCTACTTGATGAGATTATTCCCAAGGAGTTTGAAAGGTCAAGCCATGGAGTGGTTCACTAATCTTTCCCCTCCAGTAAAGACATTTCAAGAACTTGTCCAAAGGTTTGTTCAGCATTTTGCTTACAACCTATCAAGGTCGGTCACAATGCTTGATTTGTGGAAACTCAAGCAAAATCAAGGGGAATCTTTTGTCACATTTTTACAACAATGGAGGTGATTGTGTTCAAAATACCCAAGGACAATTCCTAAAGAGGAGAGAATTCATATCATTGTGAGCAATCTAATACCTGAACTAAGATATGAAGTCAAGAAAATCCCATTTAATTCCTTTGATACTATGGTAGAGGTGGCATGTCGCATTGAGGATGTCTTGAAAGAACAAGGAATTTTGGCTAAACCAACAAATAACAACAATAGCCAAAATAAAAATACTAATGGTAACAAGGACAAAAAGAACTCCTATTGGAACAAAAACAAGCAAGTGGTCAACAATGGAGTTGTTGACTCATCTCAAGTCAAAAATGAAGGAGTTCTTAACCTCTCTCATGCAGTTCAAGATATGAAGCTACAAACATCTTCAACACAACAAGATAAACCTAAGTATCAAAGGAGGTCTAAAACGGAGAAAATATAATTTACTAAATTGGGAGAATCTTATGTAGATGTTTTCAAGACATTAGTTGCTCATAATTTGGCGCACCCACAGGATCCTACAAGACATCGTATACCGGATCCTTTACCTCATTGGTGGGATGCGAAGGCTTTTTGCATTTTCCATAATGGGATTGGACATGACATAGAAATTTTTTTTAAACTCAAGCATCTTGTCCAAGACCTTATTGAAAAAGGACAATTACAAGTGGATGGGTTAACCACTAATGCAGATCATAAAGCCTTTAAAGAGCCCTTGCCTAAATATGAGAAAGGAGAGAATTCTAACAATAAGAATGGCAAGGCGGCTATCAACTACACCTACACAAATGTGGAGAATGTTATTAACATGCTTGAAGTTGTGGATGATAGTTTCAACATGATGAAAGGGAAAGATCCCTATGGACATAATGTGGACTCAACTCCTATGACTGATGAAAGACCCGCTATGGTGATAAGAGGTCCTCACTCACAAAGAATGCCCCAGTCTCTCAATGTTGTCACTAGGGGACAGGCCCAAGCACCCATTATCATTAGAGGTCCTAGCACTAGCAAGTCTAAGCAGCCCATGTCCAAAGGTGCTCCTCCCAAATCTATCATTGGTCTTGATTCCAATTATAATCTTATTGACCAGCTACAATGTACACCCACACAGATTTCCATTTTTGAGCTTTTAGAATTGTCTCCTAAGCACAAGCGCATCCTTGAGGATGCTTTGCGAGTAGCCAACGTCCCTAACAACTTAGATATTGATCAATTCCAGAACATGGTCAACCATTTGGCTAGCCCTCATTACCTCACCTTCTCAGAAGAAGACAACAAATCCATCAGCCACCCACATAACTTGGCCTTACACATCGAAGTCATGATTCATAAAACCCATTTTAGGCATGTACTGATAGATGGGGGTGCGGGGCTCAATATTTGTACCCTAAGTTTTTTGCTAGTTCTAGGATATTCTGAGAACGTCATTGACACAAGAAAAAGGATCAAAATCAAAGCATATGACGAAGCAGAAAGAAGTTCTAAGGGATTGGCTATTTTGCCTATTCACATTGGTCCAGTAGAAAAAGATATATTATTTCAAATTGTTGATGTTGGACCTCTAGCCTACAACATTCTACTAGGTAGGCCATGGATTCACGAAATGCAAGCAGTCCCATCAACATATCACCAGTGTGTTAAGTTTCCCCATAACAGTGTAAAAATTTGCATCCCTGGAGATAGTGCTTTATCAGTTAATAACATTTCTGCGGGATCACATGTACCTTTGAATAGGGAAGCTGACAGTCCTAATAGCTCACTTGAGCAATGCAAGAAAAAGTTCAAGACCATAGATCTTGGGATGGGAGATTATAAAATGGATTCTTTTACAAACATGCCAATCTCTCCTAGGTCTTATGGAAGACCATCACCAAGTATGAAGCCTTCGTCATCGGCAATGACATTATTTGGGAAATTTGTTGAGTCTTTGGTCCCCATTCAGGAAGAAAAAGAGGAAGTTGCCATAAGGGATTGGATCTATCATGAGGAAAAATACACGCACAATGAGAATTTTGCTCCTCCACCTGAAACTTATGGGAAAGGGTACACAATGGTTAAGAATATGGGGTATCCTGGATATGGTCCCCTTAGCCATAGGCTAGATGCTAAAGCTGAGCCTCTTGATCATGCTCTTTTCGGATGAAAGAATAAGTCCATGGTTGGCTTAGGTTTTGAGAATAAGAAGAAAAAGGTGTCCCTATCCTAGCTGCGATGGACAGTGACAGTGACTCAGATTATACGCCTGATCTTTCCAATCAACAAGATGTGTCTGATGATTGGGTGCCCTCAATGAATCTCCTTTGGGGAGATTCCACAGATTTGATGCTTGACAGTCCTACTATCCCAGCTGCGACGGATAGTGACTGTATGACTACTAGACTGACAAAGGAAAGTGTTACTATCCTAGCTACGATGGATAGTACCAATACTAGCACTAGAGAGGGGGAAACCCTTCCTAACCTTGAGGCTTCTACATAACGAGGCCCAAATGATGACTCAGACATAGACTCCCATGAATATGAATGGGACTCACTTTCTGATGCAATAGTTGATCTAGATGTAGATATTGTCCATGCTTATAGTACCCAACCCAATGCGACTGACGATCCTAGTGTAGGACTAGAGGATTGCACTCCTCAAATCGCCTTAGTGGACGACGCTTCGTTTGATAGGATGAGTCCTAATTCAGGTATCTTAGGAGAAGACTTGATGAACTCTAATTATATGGTCACCAGAGATGACACCTTTCGCATAAACAAAATCAAACCAATCATTGACCTACCCCTTGTTCACTTTGACCTAATTGACTGGTCTCAGTGCCATCAAGAGCCTACATTCCTCACCTTTTAGAATGATTACGAAATTGCCTGCTATCTGAATGCTCTTGAACCCATGGCTTCTTCCACCAGTGAACCAACAACCAGCATGACAGAGCCTAATATTAAGTACCTCAGTCTCAAAATAAAAGAAAAAAAGAAAAATAGGTCTGATGGCAAAAACCACTTTGTGGCGGTGTCAGAACCAAAAATAGTAAAAAGAAATGACGCATCCGAGGGTGAAAACCTCTTTGAGGCACCTAAGGATGGGGTACTTAATAACTTGGCGAGTTATTTCCAAGATAGATCATTAGTATTGATTGAGCCAACAAAGCCAGTCAATTTGAACACAGAAGAAAATCCTCAAATCGTCCATCTTGCTCAGTCTTTATCAGAAGAAGAGACTCAGGCATATGTACAGTTTTTATAGAAAAAGAAAATTAATTTTGCATGGACCTATTTAGACATGCCAGGGCTTGACATGAATCTTATCATGCATCACTTATCCATAGCTCCAGGAGTCAAGCCAGTGAAACAGAGACTCAGAAAAATGCATCCCCATGTAGCTCTCCTTGTCAAAGGGGAATTAGAAAAACTTTTGAGAGCTGGATTTATTAGAGCCATCGATTATGTAGAATGGATCTCAAACATAGTACCAGTTTCCAAACATGATGGGTCCATTCGTGTATGCACAAATTTTAGAGACTTAAACAAAGCATGCCCAAAGGATGACTTTCCACTTCCAAACATTGACATGATAGTGGATATGACAGCGGGCTATGAAATATACTCTCTAATGGATGGTTTCTCTGGGTATAATCAAATCAAAATATCTCTTGAAGACCAAGAGAAAGTAGCATTCACATGTGCATGGGGAACCTATTGCTGGAATGTCATGCCATTTGGATTAAAGAATGCAGGAGCAACCTACCAAAGAGCTATGACCACTATCTTTCACAATATGATGCACAAAAATATGGAAGATTATGTGGATGATACCCTGGCAAAATCAAGAAAATAGGACACACACCTCAATGATCTGGAAGTAATTCTAGATCGTATGGAAAAATTTCAACTTTGATTTAATCCAAAGAAGTGTGCATTTGGCATCACCTCAGGCAAACTTTTAGGATTCATAATATCAGCAAAAGGTATCGAGGTTAATCCTGAAAAGGTCCAAGCAATTCTAGATATGCCACCTCCTCAAAATATCAGCCAAATGAGAAGTCTTCAGGGACATCTTCAATTACTTAGGAGGTTTATTTCTCAACTTACAGATAGGGCACAACCCTTTAACAAGACATTGCATAAGGGTGCTTCTTGTGTTTGGAACGAGGATTATCAAAAGAGCCTAGATCAGATCAAACAATACTTGGCTAATCCTCCGATTCTCATGCCTCCTATTCTAGGGAAACCATTGATCCTATATATTTCAGCTACAAACACTTCCTTGGGGGCATTGTTGGCTCAATCAGATGATACTAGGAAAGAATGGGCTATATACTATATCAGTCGTACTCTCATCTCCTATGAGATCAATTACAATAATATTGAGAAGTCTTGTCTGGTAGTGGTGTTTGCTTCTCAAAAGTTGCGCCACTACATGCTTGCTCATACCATACATCTGGTTGCCAAGATTGATCCTCTTAAATACTTGCTTAGCAAGGCTGCCCTCACGGGTAGACTTGCTAAATGGATGATGGTCTTAACTGAATTTGACAGAGTATGTTGAAAGGAAGGCAATAAAAGGACAAGCTATTGCTGACCAATTAGCTGATTTCCCAGTTCAGGATAGTATGCCAGTCCAAGTGGAATTCCTAGATGAACACATCTTGTATACAACTACTCGCACTTGGACAATGTTCTTTAATGGTTCCCGCATGCAAAATGGATCAGGTGCTGGAGTGTTATTTGTTTCTCCACATGGGTACAATATTCTAAAGTCTTACAAACTATTATTCCCATGTACCAATAATATTGCAGAATATGAAGCTTTAACTAATGGCTTGAGAATGGCTATAGAATGGAACATCACAGAGTTACAAGTCTTTGGGGATTCCCAGTTAATCATCAACCAAGTCAATGAAGAGTATCAAACCAAGGATGACAAATTGATACCTTACAAAAAGATGGTTGATTCTTTGAGATGCTACTTCACTTTTGTGACGTTTTAACAGATCCCTAGGATAGAAAACAAGGCTGCAGATGCCATGGCCACATTAGCTTCACTTCTTCAGTTGGAGACACATGAATCTAGATTTGAATTCCTAGTGGAAGAGCTACACCATCCCATCTTTGACTTGTCTAAAAGCCATGTCATTTGTACCATTGTCACACACGAGTCTTCCTGATATGGTGCTATCTATTCATATCTTTGTGATGGCATCATCCCTGACACATTCAACCACTCTGAACGTCGAAACCTTATCCATAATGCCTCTCGCCACACCCTCATCTCTGGTGATTTATATAGGAGGGGTTTAGATGGGACACTCCTTAGGTGCTTGGAAAAGGAGGAATCCAACCAAGCATTAGCTGACATCCACGAGGGCATTTGTGGTGGAGATTCTAATGGTCTTGCCATGGCCTGAAGGTTGCTTAGGGTGGGATATTATTGGCCCACAATGTAGATAGATGCAGTCACCTTTGCTAAGTCATGTGAAAAATGTCAGAAACATGGCAACCTGATTCATGCTCTAGGTAGGGAGCTGATCCCTTCTGTTTCTCATTGGCCATTTCAGCACTGGGCCTTTGATCTGGTTGGCCAGATTCATCCCAACTCATCAGGTGGACACAAGTTCATTATTACTGCCACTGACTACTTCACAAAATGGGTGGAAGTTGTGCCACTTTCTGTTGCTTCAGGGAGGACCATTTCTTTATTCATCTTGAATCATATCATTTGCTGATTTGGAGTACCTTCTGAGATCATTACTGAAAATGGAGGTCAATTTAAGAATAAGGACCTAAAGCACCTATGAAAAAATTTTAAAATCAAGCAACATTGGTCCTCCATCTATTTTCCACAGGGAAATGGACAGGCAGAAGCCTCTAACAAAACCATTCTTAAATTCTTCATAGGATAGTACACAAGAATGGTAGGGATTGGCACTTACAAATCAATCTAGCACTATGGGCTTATAGAACAAGCATTCACACACCTACAGGAGCCACTCCTTTCTCTCTCACCTATGGCGCCGAAGCAGTATTGCCTTTAGAAGTTGAGATACCATCACTTAGAGTCTCACTCAAGGGTTTGATTACAGATGAGGATTATTGCGCCATGAGGTTACAAGCGTTAGAACTTCTAGATGAGAAGTGTAAGGCTTCCTTTGATCATATGAGAGTGTATCAGAAACGTATGTCCAAAGCATTCAACAAGAAGGTTTGCCCTAGAGAATTTCAAATAGGTGATCTTGTTTTGCGAGAGAACCCTAAGAACCAACAGAATAGAGAACAAAAGGGAAAGTTTGAACCTAACTGGCTTGGACCATATGTCATCACAGCTACTTTTGGTACTGGTGCGTATTTACTATCAGATCCTCATGGAGAATAGCTCCCTGATCCCATCAACATTTTGCACCTCAAGAAGTTCTATCCTTGATGCCCAGTCTATCTGGGGGCATCTTTTGTACATATTTTATGATCCTGAAAAAATACCAAAAAAATTGATATATGATGCTGAAAAAATCCTAAAAAGCATATACAGTCCTGAAAAAATTCAAAAAAATAAAAAAATTCAAAAATTCAAAAAAAAAAGAAAAAAGTGCCTTGGTGAAAACCTAGCAATAGGCGCCTTGGTAGCAAAAATCTTAAAACAAATCAAAAAATGAAAAAAGATTCCAAGTGGTGAAAACTTGGAAACAGGCACTACTTGAGGCCTTTGCACTCCTATTTGTTAAGCATGCATCCTCGACACTTAGCCACTTCCCATCATGCCTTGACCTTATTTGACTTAGTCTGGAATTGGTCTTTATCTTTGTCTAGGGGGCATAACTATTAGCATTGGTCCTTTAGGTGCGTTTGTCTCTTGGGACATTTCACAACAGGTGTTTTTCAACACCACCCCAAATAGTGTTTTTCAACACTACCCTTGCATCGAGTGTTTCTTAACACTTATCAGATGTCTTGCTTATAGTCTAAGTATGATGCGATAGTGCTCATTTGTAGATGTGATACTCAAAGTCTGACTCTATGATCAACACACACACACTTAAACAATCAACTCGCTGACGATATGATGACTTTATTTTTCTTTGTGTGCTGTCTATGAGGATTTCTTTGATGAGTGATCTCTCCTTGAGAAGTTTTCGATGATGCATAGCTAGAAGACTGAGGGAATGAGAACATGTTTTCTTTCTTTATCTGCTTGTGGGTATATTTTGTTGATCCTAACTGTCATGAGCATTTATGCTGGTCCTACTTGACACTATGGATTGACAAGGTATTATCCTTGACTATTTTGTGAGTGCATGCTTTTAGCTATCCTAACTTTCATGTGTCTTGATACAAGCATAATCTTGCTATATCAAATTTAGGTGATCTCACTGTATTAGTCATCTTAACCTATATGTCTTTGATGCCTAGGTGAGATTCCCACATCTCTATCTGATAAAGATCATACTCATATCCACATAGTTATGCTAGTGTGCATTGTATGATCTCACGACGCTACCAAAACGTTCGATGATGATAATTAGATGTCTATAAGCATTGTGACCTTGCAAGTCAACCACTTTCATAGTAGCTTGCATTTTTAGGGTCATGATAGTCTAGTTTTGCATATGGAGAGAGCTCTCCTTTTCATCTTACGTGGACTTGTCAGTCGACTGCGCTCACCTTTTCTTCTTCTCGATCATGTCTTTCATTCCTTGTTCTTTTCATCTCGAACCTATTCCTATTCATCACAAGGGGTTAATCATATCATCATATCTATATCAAAACTGTCATTTTCAAGAAACATGAGTCTATATCATACACATGAGAATTAAACATACATCTATGAGAGGGAACATACATATGCACATACATAAACATTTTTGAGCAAAATGACAAGACAATATATATAAACTGATACATCCATCACAAGTGAGATAAATACACATGATACATCGCACATCCAGTAATCTCATAAATCTATATATAATGTCATGATATACAATACAATATGAGATCCCAAAATTTGGATCAAAAGTCTCAAGATATGTCCAAAACATCTAAGACCTAACCCTAAGACTCGCTACCACCCTCGTGAGGAGCTCGTGGTGGTGGAGGAGGCATGGCTCTCCTATCAAGTACCACATCTGATACCCCTACCCTCTGAGAGTATGATGGTACTCTCTCACCCTCTGGGATGGCCTGTAGATATAGCCCATGATAGTAGGCTGCTCTCGCTGACTCTCATCAGAGCTCCAGTGCCTCTGCCTGTGCCATCGCCTCGTGGCGTGCTATCTCTACTCTGAGATCAGCTATCTGTTGATCTCACTCTTCCCTTAGATCCAGTAGCTACTGATCTCTCATAGCTATGTTAATCCACAGCTACTGTATCTCTACCTCTTGAGCCTGTATCTGGGCTCTCAGATCCTCTCCCCCCGTAGGCTGCTCCTGCTATGCCTCTGCCTGCCGACGAGCTGGTCTTGCCTCCTCCTCTGGTGTCGCCGATCTTTATCCCCATGACCATTTCTAGCCACCTGATCTTGACCCCTCTCCTCTCTCCATCCTCCTCCCTCTCTCCCTCCTGCCATCTCCTCCATCCCCTCGCTCTCCCCCTCCCTCCCCTCCCTCCCCTCCGTCTCCCCCATCTCCCCCATCCCCCCCTCCATCTCCTCCTGGCACTGGTACCTATGCATCTGGTACTATAAACTGAGAGAATGGCACCCTCTGTCGCTCTGCTCTGTAGGCTCCATCAGCCCCTGCATATACCATATCTGGGAAATACTCCCAGGGCTCGCTCCTGATACTTGCTGTCTCTACGACAACCTGCTGATAATCCAACATGGGTAGCCACCCATGACCCTCCTTGTCTCTGGCCCTAGTGTATGTGGTAGTCTCTGTCGAGACTCACTGCTGCCTCCTAAACTGCCGCCATACCCGAGTGATGCAGAATCTCTCTACGATCTCTGCATACTGACCTACCAGTGGCCAACTGCACAGCATATAACTTAGCTCATCAGCTGCATCTCCCTAGACCTCAACCTCCCTGTATGGCCTCCATGTGAATGAGGCTATCTCATCCAAAATTTGCTGATAGTACGTCACATCCCTAGAATGGGCATGTGATATGAACCTGAGGTACCTATAAATGTAGGGGTACTTCCTCTCCCTCGACTGAACCCTGGGATGCACCACAGTAATGTGCTCCCATGCCCATACCTATGCTAGGATGGCACTGCATGTCCATGTCTGACCGTCTTTGTAGACGATCTCATGTAACTCATGGTACATCTCTGCCAATATGGCAGGACCCCATGCCATCTATCATGGCCTGCCGACCAAGTCAACCAATAGTCGAGCCCATTCGAGAAAAAATCTCTTCTGACTGCGATCAGTCATCAGGATCTACGAGTTAATAGATGCCACTATACATGGCACTGGGTAGTCTCTGCCGAAATCATCTATCAGCCTCTCCCAGCTGATATGCCTATCCAGAATAGTGACATCCTAGAACATCTCCTAAACTAGTTGGCACCCCTCAGTGGCATCCTGATCATAGTACACCTATGCCAACAAATGAATCATGTCAGTTTTCATCATATGGAAACATTATATTTATGATTAGATCTTAAAACATGATTATACTCACTGGCTCGCCATGGCATGGCACACATAAGATCCTGTAGATGTCCTCTAGAGTGATTGACGCCTCTCTAGTAGGCAGGTGGAAGGTGTTGTGCTCACTATACCATCTCTTGGCAAGAGCATTCAACAACCCGTGGTCCGCTCTGATGTTGGCATTGCCCAGATTGTCTAGATCCCGGACACACCGCAACCTAGTCACCTTCGGTACTCTAATGATGAGCGTCGGAAAGACCTCCTGCAAGCCAAAACCAAGCCAGTTGTTAGCACATATCATGATGGATGTCCAAAAACTCAGTATAAAACATCCCAAAAATGTAACATTGTCTAGACCCATGTCATTTTTGCTCAAAAATGCACTAAAAATCAAAATTTTATATTGCGTGATTTTCTTTTTTTGGAGAAGTATCGCACGATACTTCTCCCTATAGCGGTGATAGATGGCACAATACTTCACCCAGTATCATGTGATCTTTCACCTAGTATCGTGTGATACTGGTGCCTTAAGTCGCGTGATACTTTGGGGACCCGCGAAGTATCACGTGATACTTCTCCCCAAAGCGAGCGATACTTCTAAAGTACTGCGCGATATTTCGCCTAGCAAAAAAATTTCAAAATTTCAAAATTTGAAAAACATGCTAAAATAAGCTATTAAATGCAAAAAAAAGCCTCAAAAGCTCAAGTTTTTCAAAAACATACTGGGGTAGGATAGTGTGGTGGTCGGTTGTGCAACCGGGCACACTTGAATCGATGCCTGTGGATGGGAACTCCTGCTTGCTGAGCCATTTTCTCTCTCTAAGCTCTAAAAATTCTCAAAAAGACAAATGATTTTTGAAAATGACATTTTGACCCCTTTTATAGCCTTTTGACTTTTCGACCTCCTTTTCAAAACACCTCAGAATTGCGTGAAAATTGCACCCCTAGCTAATTTTGACGTCCTGGATCCATTTTCAAACTTGAAATCAAAATCTGAGGTCATCTTGATAGTCAAAATCATGGTTCAAAATCTTTCCCCCTTCTACGCAGTTGACTGATCTTTTAAGGCCTAATCCTTCGATCTTTGTTGGGGCATCATCATTTCTTCATTTCCATGTTTTCCAAACTTCTAGTCTTTCATTCATATTCATTTCATTCCCTCATTTCTCATGTTTGACTACATCTTTTTAGTCAGGCTGGGGCATGTTTCATTGCCTAATGGTTAACCTATTGACCCTTACCTTCGATTATGATTTCATTCTGATTTGATCAAATCCTTATCAATTCGCTGTTCTCCTCTTTACCTGATTTCAATTTTTATTCCGAGGGGGTAGTACCTATGGGATTCTCATCCCCAATTGCTTGATTTTCCTAATTCAGACATCTTTTGTGAGCTGTCGCTCAAATTTGAGATTCTTATCTCCTACTTTGAATGTGATCCCGAATCGACCTCATGTTCAAAGGCCTTTTGTTTATGTTTGTCCAGGTGTGATCCTGAATTGACCTCATATCTGAGTTGTTTTGTGATCCCAAATCAATCTCACATTGCAACTTCATTCTTTGACTACATGTGTTCCCAATTTGATCACACATTAGTCAAAGAGGGGCAAATATATGCACCCAAAAATGGTCGCCTAGACTTTGGGCCCCATTTATTTGATTTATCAATCCTGAATCATTTTTATCAATAATCAATATTTTCAACATTATCAATTTCTTGATCAAATCTTAATTCAATCATATATTGGATTTTTATCCTTGGGCTAACCATTTATCCTAAGTCTTTATTTGATTAAAAGGAATATTTCCTCCCCTTTTTTGATTAAATAAAAATCTCACATTTCCCTCTTATCCTAAGTTGCACAAATAAAGCATTATTCCTATTTTACAAAAAGGGAAAAAGGCACTTTTTGTCTCACATGAGGCTCAAAAGTCAACACTTCACTCTCATTGGAGGATACTTGTGCACATGGATTTCTCCTCTCCACCGCTGATTAAGACTTTTTGCCTCTTAATCTCCATGGTCCATTTCACCTCATTTCTTATAAAAGGAGAGCTCTCTCCTTCATTTGCATATCCAATTGTTTTATGCTAATGTTATGCTGCAGGTTTTAGGTGCATTTGGAGTTTGAAGATATTGAAGACTTGTTGCATTTCATTTTAGTTGCATATTTCCTTTCTTAGTTGCATGATAATGGCATTCTTAGTGTAGATTTCCTTTTATGCAATAGAATAATCTCACATAGTCTAAATAGGAGGCATTGTAATCCATTGCTATTTCCTTTCATAGATTAGTTGCTTTGTACTTTCCTTTCATAGCTTAGATTGCATTCTCATATAGCTTGCATTGCATTGCATATTTGATTCTTGAGGATATTGACACTCTTGCCCTTGTCCTCACTTGAATCTCTCATTGTGTGGTTGACTAGCAAGGTCACAAGCTTGTAGCTCTAGCTGAGAGCAAACACATCATAGTCCCTTGCAACTCCATGCATAGAGAGCTATGAGCCACTTTGTGAGGCCTCATTCTTGAGCAACCTTGCATGTAATGGTTCATAGAAGTGCACCATTTTAGTGTGTATAGTACCTGAAGGTCAAAGCATCAACGCATGTGCATACAAAATAATTATTGTATGCACACTAGAAGTTAAGTTGGTAAGACCATATTCATGCTAAGTCTAAGAGTGCATGATTAGAATATTTAGTATGAGGAAGATACAAAGAGTTTAAGTTGCATAGACAGTTAATGCCAGAGAAGAATAGTGCAAGCAATCGACTGTTGGTATTTTGGTTAGTGGTTATATTATTGTTGTGTAAGGGCTATGTGCCTATTTTAATTAGGTTGTAGACATGTAATTAATTTTTTCTTAAACATGTTTGAGCCAATTCAATTGGAAGTGTTGTATGTAATTGGTTAAAGGGCCGACCTAGTTAATTGTTTTGCATGCGCATATAAATATTAGATGTGTCATTGTAATTAGGTATGAGAGATAATATAGAGTCAAGATAAGAAAATAAGAAGTTTGCAAAGATTTAATAAGATGTATTAGAGCTTTTCAAGAGGTCAAAGCATTAGTGCATCAAAGGAACTGATCAGACAAGTAGTGTCACAGTGCCAGTTCATCCAGTAGATATAGTGTGTATGTAAGATCAGAAGGTTGTAGCCTTCACCACTTGAGTAGTGAGCTCTAGGATAGTGATTTCACACCCCTAATAGGGTTATTGTGAAAGACTCCTAACAGGGTCTAACCCTTGACCAGGTCACTATACTAAATATATTGTAAAGCAACTCCTAACAGGGTTAAGGATCTTATAACAAGGATCATAAAACACTAGTATAGATTATTAGTGGGTGCCAATTCCCACTAAGGTTTCTACCTATTTGGGTTTTCCCATAACCACATTGGTGTTATGTGTTGTGTTCATGTTTCTTATTTATGTTGATGTTCATTTCAGTAGTTAAGCATTCAAGTTAAGTTTTAGAAGCAAAGTAAAAGATCAAATTAAGTGAACACTGATTCACCCCCTGCCCCCCCTCAGTGTTCCCATTCCCAACACTTAGATCATGTGTCATTCCCTCATTTGATCATTCACTAATATTCCCCTCATTTCACATCTTAACCTTGATCTCTTTGGCCAAATCATCATTAGAACATTCCTAATCATTCCTAAATTGATCCTAAATATCCCTAATCATTCCTAATATTTCCTAAACTGATCCTAAAAATTCCTAATCATTCCTAATCTAACCCTAAATGATCCTAAACATTCCTAAACCAATAATCATCAATCCTAAACTACATCAAACTCTCCTAAATCACATTAAAATGAGTCCAATCTTGTTGAATCATCATCAATTCAAGTCAAATGAATTCAATCCCAAATCAATCCAAGGCATTGTCCAAGTTCATTGATGCCTAACCAAGTCTCTTTCATAATCAATCCAATCCTGAGTGCATTGTCAAAGTTCATTGATGCCTCATTGTCCTCATTCTAATCCAATTCAATTCAAATAGCATTGTCAATGATCATCGATGCTATTTTATCATCATTAGTCAATTTCAAATAGCATTGTCAAATTTCATCAATGCTATCTTATCATGTCATCTTCAATTAGGCACATTGTCAAAGTTCATCGATCTTGCATTGATCCCTAATTGGTTTTTAATTATCAAGATCAGTTGAAATCCTAATCAATATCATTTAGGACCGATCCCATTTTGATCCTACATCATCAATTCAGCCAATCATTTTACTGATTTATCCCCTTGGGATAGATATTAACCCATAGTTTATCCCTTTTGAATTAATCTATTTATTAGGTTCATTCCCCTTATCCTATGTCTCCAAAAATTAATTAATTATTTCCTTTTCCATGAATTTTGGAATTTTTAATTCCAAATTTCTCCTTTTGGTGGGAATTAATGAGTTTTTAAATTCAAAAATTCCTTTCCTGTAACTATTCTTCCAATCCCTATAATTATGCTTCATAATTTATTACATATTTTCCTATCCATTTCTCCACTAATTTGGCCTCTAATTGCCTACTAATTAGCCTCATCATTTCTATTTCATCTTTTTCCTTGATTTTTGCATTTATTTATGTATTCTAAATTATGCATTCAATTTTTTATAGTTATGCTAATATTCCTATTTGCACTCTCATTTCTAAATATGCATTTTGGTCTTCAATTCCTATAAATTGAGATCAATTTTCTCAATTTCACTAACCTTATTATTTCAAATCTTCTTTTCACCATTATAGTCACATTATCAACATCTTGATTTCATTGTGTTAACATGGGAGCTACATCCACTCTTTTAGAGAAGCAAGAAAGAGAACAATTGTCAAATTGAGGGAGTTTTGTTGATAATTTACACTTTTTGGTCTCAATTTTTTTTCTATTTGGATAGGTTGATTGTACACACTTTAGAGTTTTATGGTTCCTCTTGTGTGCATGTTTTCATCATTTTCTTGTTCTACATTTTTCTATCCCGACGTGAATCAAACATGAAACCTCACTATATAAATGTGGGATAATGACTAATAATCCAATCAACATTGTGGCTGGGTGATAGCTCTTCTCCAGTACTCTTGTGGTGCATAAAACCTTGGTTCTCAAGGCTGGGAGACCTCTTGTGAGATTTTATCACACCATCAATTGAAGTGGATGTATCGTACTAAAATCCTTGTTGTAGTTTTCCAAAAGCCTTCCATTCACTAACACAAGGGGTCACCCATGCCCATGAAGACATCCTACACTTTTCACATCTCTTGGTAGAGATAGAGGTTCCTTGGGAAGTGATGAGCCTTGGAATTTGAAGCTTGGTGTGCCTGAGAATTGAGTGCATTGTAAGGGGGGGCCCTTTCCTCCAAGCTTCTAAGTTTTCCACCCTGAGTAGGAATAGTTGAACTTAGTTCAAGTGGGAATTTAGTGAATATTTCCCTTCAATCCTAGGTTGTGGTTTATTTGTTTCTTTTTACAACATATATTCTTCTTAATGTGTCTTGTGTGAGTGCTCAAATATTGCAAGAACTTTCAAAAACACCCTTCAAAACATTCCAAAATATTTGCAAAACCATTCAAAAGTTTGATAAATATTCATTTGGTCACAAATATCTTGATTCAAAACCCTTGTGAACATATGGACTCTCAAAACATTAAACTTAAAGCTTTATGGCATGTGTAGGAGTCAACATTTGAATCCATTTCCATATCATAGTCATTACATAATTTGCATTATCCTCCTTTATATTTGCAAATTTTGATCCTCGTCATAGTCCTCATTTTGATCCTAATTTTAGTCCTATTTCATTTTGCATTTGTTCCCTTTAAATTTTTTTACAAAATCGCACAAAAATCCAAATTTTAGATTTTCTCTTTATGTTGTTGAAAACAAGATCTTGAATTGGTCCCTATATCCCTTTTTATCAAAATCGTTCTTTTGTTCTTTTTTCAAATTCCATCTTTTTCATGTTGGATTTGAACCAATCCCTTTTTATCCAAACATATTTTTCCTTTCAATCATATTTATCCATATTCAATCTCCTAAGGTTATACCCTTATATTTGTATTTTCCAAAGATTTTGTCAAAGTCCAAAATTCCAGAAACATAGTTTGCATAATTTTCATTTTTCAAATTCCAAAGTCCAGATCCTAAGTTGTATAACCCAAGCTTTCAAAACCTTCAAAATCCAAAATATAGTTGCATTTTGTTGAATCATTCAAAATCCTAGAAATCCAAAAATTTTGCATTTTCATATCTTTCAAAGTTTCACATCATTTCAAAATCATTTTTCATACCTTAGGTTGCATTCTCATTTCAAAGTATCCTAAAAATAAAAAAACATTTCTTTTCATTTAACAGATAGTCATCATGCCAAATATGACAAGGCAACAAGGTTCCTATAGACCCATGTATATTTCAAGTGATAACACACAACTACCCTTTGATCCTAGAGAAGGTATACCTTTTCAAACTCAAGGTTTTGACCCAAACATCATGTACCCTTCAAGACAAGAGACCCAAGTAGCTTTTGACCCAAACACCATGTACCCTTCAAGACAACAGATCCAAAAACATTTTGAGCCAGGATAAATTACACTCTCACATAATCAATCACATCAATCTCATACATGTAATGCCTAAAAATAGAGAAAAACACAACTACAATTTTTTTTTCTAAACCTATCACTTACTACAATTGAAACACAAAAGAAACCTTGATAACTAAGGTTTACTCTAACTAAGAAATGATAAACATTAGTCTAGGAGACAAATAGGAGTTGGTTGACTAGGTTTGACCATTCATTACAAAAGAGACCAAAACCCTAATGAAAAACTTTGACTGAGATAACTAGTCTTGAATTAGTAGTTTAAATAGGGTTAGTGAGATTATAAAAGGTGTCTACATAAAAAAATTGAATGTAGCATGTTCACCAACTATTTGTGACAGTGTGACCCAAGACTAATGTTTATTTGAATCGAACAAGGGTCCTATCATTTAAAAATTATCTAAGCGAGGATTTTCAGATAAGTTAACTGCCAAGTTGAGATTTAACTTAAGTCTCATCTACTCAACTAGATTATTTTACTCTAATCAAAGTATTTTAATAAAGTTATTCAACTACATAATTTAAGGTTAATTTCCAATAATCAAAAGGGCTATTAGAACTTTGCATCAACTTCATTTATGTAATCTAACTATTTAACTATTTATATATTTTAACAACTAACCAAAACTAATTAACTAATTGAATTAATTAATCCTTAAAGGCTTCTAACCTTGAGGCCTATAACTAGGTCTTAATTTAAATATATTTTATACTTAATTTAACTTACCAATTAGAATTAACAACAAGCTACTATGATCTTCTAGCCTTAAAGGGTTCTTACTATATTACATAATAAACCATAAATGTAAAATACACATCAATTTTAAGATAATTTGATGAAATTTAAATATAATTAATAACAATTACATCAAAATCCTAATCCTTATCTACTATGACATCCCCTAACTCTTAGTCATAAAAGATGACTAATAAAACATTTTAATTTAAACAAAATTATATTATGTTCTAGGGACTTTTAGAGTCATCTAGAAAAACCAAGTCAAATCAGGCAACTAATTGACTAAATTTTCAAATTTTCTAAATCAAATCTAAGAAATCTTCTAGAAAGCTCTAGGAATTTCCAAATGTCAAAAATTTCAACTATGAGCTAGATTCTATAATATTTGGAATCGATTCATCTATTCAACTAAATCTTTAAATATGGGCATGATGGTCTACCCAAGAAATAAATAATAATCTTTTATTTTCTTTCTTTATTATATCTTTGTTTTAGCTATTTATATTTTCTATTTTATTAATCCATTATGTATCTTTTTTTCTAACTATTAATTTAATTTTAAATGATTTTTTTTATTAAACTACTGCCACATTTTACACACGTTTTACCTAAACCTATTATTTTGTTGTAGCTCACGATAGGGAAGGGACTGAACCATATGGTCAACGAAACTATGTTGTCACCACCATGAGTGGTGGTGGCTGACATAGCAACGCCACCACCGTGGTAGGGAAACACAACCCACAAGCCGAGCGGGGTCCTTGCGGTCCCTCCCACTATGGGTACCACAGTGGTCATTGGGCGACTGAAGCCATGCCCACCACACACTTTGGTAACCAAGGTAATAGATGTAAATAATTTTTCCTTTAATTTGAAATACAAATGTTTTAGTTAATAATTATATGCATAATACTTATATAAATCAAAGCTATTGGAAAGACTAGAAGAGATATGACCAAACTTTGTAAATGCCCAGAAGATAGTTTGGGTGAAATTAACATTAAATCTATCATTGAAAGATCAAAAATACCAATACTTAATTCACAACTAGATGAAGCACATGAAAAGATCATCCAAACACAATCCAATCATGTCCAATAGAAAAATGTATTCAACCAAGTCCCAGATCATGCTCAATTAAATCAAATTTTAAATCAAATGCCATGAAATCAAATTTTAAATCAATCATTCAACCAAGTTTCAAATCAAATTTTTTAACCAGAGCACAGTGTAACTAAATGGGGGCCTCCACCTAATTATGGACAATTTTTTAACCAAAGCACATTGTAACTAAATGGGGGCCTCCACCTAATTATGAACCAATCTTTGTTCCAATACATCCAAGGGTCCCTCAAACAATTTCACAACCTCTTGTGGAGATCATGCAAACAAGTCAAATAATACAAAAATCACAAACAAGTTTTCCTCCAAGAACATATCATGTTAATGAACTGTTGGTTCCTCAAACTAGAATTTATGCTTTTATTATAAACCAATACATCAATAGTTTTTAAGCAGGGGTTAGATCCAAATATGAATTCTAAGATGACTAGACCAACTATAGGGACAAGACTTCCCTCTGCACTTCTGGCTCTCAAAACCAAAGAGGGTACTCCTAATCTAGTAAAATAAACCTTACTTTAACAATCACAGAGTGGATTTCAAAACAATTGATAGATGGTAAAAAAAAAACTAAATGATAACCACTCATTTATTGATTCTCCATTACCATTTGATAAAATACAACTTGTAGGTCACAATACCTCAAAGATCTTGATAGATTTATATCAAAATTAGGAATACAAAAAAAATTCATCAAGCAATTATCTCTATATAATAGGCTCATTCCTATCAAGTGCCTTATCCATTGGGAAATATCTTATTGCAAAGTGAAACACATGAAATATACTAAACTTAAATGATTTTATAATCTTAGAAAGTACTACCACCTTGTGATAATTTTTTAATTAGAGAACTCCTAAATTCACACTACTTTCTAATATCCTTATCCAAACCCCAAAGAATTAGTTTTATATCTAAAGCTAATTTAATTTGATCTTTAGATCAAAGATGAATAATGACAACACATACACAGAGAAATTCCATGCAATGAATCTGAAAATTCATAACTCAAAGAAATAATACACATAGTCCAGAGATATAAACCCTTGATTTTTATTCAATTTGTTGAATCATTTTCCATGTATACACATTGATTTAGAATATAGGCCATATGAATATTGGAAAAAAACTAGTAATACTTTCTCTTCTATATTAAAAACCTAGCTTAATATAGCCTACTGTACCCTAGACTCAGAATTTGTCAATCTAATGTTCAAGCTCCGGTCCTTCTAAAGTGATCCCAAGAATCCTTTTATAGAACACAAGGATTGCATACAAGCTTTAGATAATTTTAGAAGAGACAAAATAATGACAACACAAAATAGAATTTTGACAAATACAACATATTTCTGTTATATTTTACAAAGTTGTTTATTGACTTGAGTGCCAAAATCTGCAACAATTTCCAAATTCAGTTTAACTTCTGCCAAGTATTTCTTTGTGTCTACTTTAACCATATGATATCTTTTACGTCATTTTCCTTGGCTCAAGGAGTTGAAGAAGTACCACCTGATGAAACTTCAATGTGTACCTATTCATTCTTTGCATTCTCCAAATAATATGTATTTTCCCAAGATGTGTAGATTTCTTCACTAGGCCAATGGAAAGCTACCACCTCATCTCTCTTTTGTTCCAAAATACCCCATTCAAATTCTACCTGATGAACTTCTTTGTTTAGGGATTCAAAATGTACTATGGCATCTTGCAGTATTTCAATTTTTTGGACAAACATAATATTTCTAGCTGCACTCAAGATGTTGCTTACCCTAGTTGACAATTCTTCATCTAGTTGTCCCAAGCATACCTTTTTGTATTTTATAGTTTCATTCCTTTTGAAAAGGCTGGGAAACATTTGAAAGAAATCTTGGTAATATCTTTCCCTTAGGACTGATGCCTTTCTTTTTAAGTTTTCCCTTTTTACTGCAAACTCAAGTAAGGTTTTAACAAATTTATAGGTACCTTTCAATTGTTCATCCATAATCTGTTGAGTTTTAATCAAAGAATAAAAGAATTTCAACTTATCCTTCCTGGAAACCCACCTATCCAAAATTGGGTCCATAGTAGCCACTTCTTCCTTAAAAGAATTTAAAATTTTAACTAATTCCTCTCCAACCTTATAAATTTCCATGGGCTCAACACCCTCAGCAAACTGCAAAATTGTGTCTCTTATTTTTTCCTCATATTTCATGGACACTTCTAGTTTTCCTTGCTCAAATAATTGTCTCTCATTCCTCAATTTCTTTGCCTTCTCCAAGATAACCCACCTTTCATTTTCCAATATCTCTCTATATGTTATTTCATCATCCTCAATAGGTGGAGGAAAATGGGAGAGAAGGAATTGAATTAAGGACTGGATGAAGGGAGAATAGCAAGGGAGGAATAAATTTGTAGTTGTTCTGATATTTGGATTGGGCCTTTCTCTCCTAACCTCTTTATTAATTTTGTTATCAACTTATCCTTCTCACTAATTTCCTTCTTCATCTCTCCATAAGATTTCAACACTTTCTCAAGCTTTAATGTGAGCTCTTCTTTCTCCCCTCCTTCCCTTTCTACCACTTTTACACCGAGTTTGGCTATTTCGAAGGCCATGTCTGATGCTTCAATAATTGAGGTCTCATTGACTCTTTGTACTAGAAAACTACCTCAAAGATCACCCCTAACAATTTTTTTACCATTAGTATTCTCATTTTCTTGAGGGACCACATGACCAAGGCTTGATGGTCATCACTAAAAGTGACTCCTTTGATTGCATGTTCTGCCTCCTTTCTGGTCTTTTGGTCTAGTGTGATCTATTTTCTAACAACATCAAGAACCACTACATCAATAATGTCCCACTCAGGGAGGATGAGAACCCATGTATTCTTCACTAAATCATCCCTTGTTCTAGAGTAATTGTCTCAAACCTATCTATCATTTCTTTCCTCACCTCAGCTTATCTGATCTTGAGGGTCTTTTGTAGGTTGTCTTCCTATCTTTTTTCATAGGTTTCCTTGGATTGATTTAGATGAAACTTCCACAAGAATTGCATGAAGGCCTTGGCCTTAAAAGAGGCATCATCTGCAAGGAACTCATCACATGCTTTCTTTGTGATAGGATCCAGTTCCTTGCCAGTTATTTCCCCTATTGTTAGGTTTAATTTAAGTTTTTTGGGTGGTTCTATCACTCCCTCATTTATTTCCTCATAAGTCATGCAAATTTATCCTAAACTACCCAATTGTTGTAGTTTCTTCTCCACCTCTTGATGATCTACAAGATTTAGAGGTGATTGGGTAGGATAATATTCTTCCTTAGCTTGTGTAGACCTTTCTTCCATTTTTTTCCTTTTTGATGGAGGTGGAGAGTCAGAATCAATCTCAATTGGTTGATTCTATGGTGATCTTGGAGCTTCCTCTATTTTTTCCTACATCTCAACTTCCCTAGAAGTGGAAGGGGTATCATCTTCCCTTATGGTTTCTTCTTGTTTTCTTGGTCCTGGTCTGACCACATTGTATATGGGGGCACCATTTTGGCAAATGCGGGCTTACTTAACACAAATCTAGCCCTTTCTAGCTCAGTTTTTATCACATTCTCTTTCTTTTCATTCAGGGTCTGGATGATACCCTTAAAATGGCTCATAAGAGCTTCTATCTTCTTCTCAAAAGGGGTAAAATCCTTTAAGGAATCATAATCCCTAACAAAATGTTGAATAAAATCTAGTATCTTTTTATACACTATCCATTTTTCATTCCTGATTTCCTATTCTTGTAAATAAAAGACATTTATGATAATATCCTTAGTAAAATTGAAAACATGATCCATAGAGGCACACCTTTTATTCTTAAACATGTCATTGTAGAAACCCTCAAGATCTAATGCCCTGGCAACTGAAGTAGCCATGTGATATGGCTGCAAGATTTTGTCCATATGAGACCATCCACCTTTTGTGATCACAAATTGGTGGGCTACTGTGGTAGTAGGAAAAAGAGTTCCTCTAGCTCTTCCTGTGAGAGTATTATATTGTAACTCTCCAAGTTGCCTCAAAAATTTTTCAACACCAATCTTGACAGGGACCTGATATGGTAGTATAAAAGGATTCCCTCTAAAACCATACACTGTGAGTATAGTAGATACTGGATAGAGGATAAAATCACCCCAATTGTTTACAATCTTGATGTTAGTGGAATATTTCTTAGTTCTAAGGAGATCCAACAAGGATTTTGGGATTCTTGGGTTCTCTATAAACAACAAAGCCCTAAGCCTTGATGCAAAACATCTATTAAAGGTGATAAAGTTTTTCTCATTTCTATCCCAAGTCAAATTTAGATTACACAACTGGAATGGAATTTCTTCACCATCCTTCTATCTCATAAGGTCCATTTCTTTCTCAAAATAATTGGCACCTTTATATAAAAAAATATACATCAACAAGGAATACCAGCAAAAGAGTCAGTCTACTTTGGCTCTCTCGATTCCTATTAATCCCTCATGAATCAATTCAGCCAAGAAAGGGGCAAAATCAAAAGTGACTTCCAAGTAAGGGTGTATAATTTGTGCCATCATGAACATGTAGTGCACTGGCATCTCTTCTTGGGAATCTTCTCCAAAAACTTGGCAAAATGACCAATACACACCCTTTTCCCTAAGGTTAAAGTAGTCCATTTTGAATGGTTCTTGTGTATTTGACCCTACTGTAATCAGACCTTCAACTTTATTCAAAAATTCCTTTAGAGGACCATTTCTTAGATAGTCCCTCTGACCCATACAGATTTGTCTCTATTCATCAAATTTAATCTTCTCCATATCACTGGTAGGTTCACTCAACCTAAAGACTTCTTTGATTTCTTCAGCTGTAATATTGATTAAAGGGTTTCCATTTATATCTCTAATAACCCTAGTTACTTGATCATATCTTTGTGCTACTTGGATTATGATATCTGCATCCATGAACACATTGGGTACAACAAGTTTACCTAAGTCAAACTACCACACATTTCTACTAGGAGCAAAGGCATGTCTCTAGCTGAAACCCACTCTAAATAGTATTAAACTAGAGACCTCAATGTTAGCATCTCTCATATAATTGCCTTTGTCATACAGGCCATCTGCTACTTTAACCCTAGGGTTTTTGGGTACTAATCCTTTTTCTTTGGTCATGTTAGTGGTCAAATGATCAAACTTCTCTAAGAGGTCCTCATGTACACCCCTTTCATGATACTCAACCTTTCTTGTTAACTCCCTCCTCGGTGCCATTTTTAGAAATTAGGTTTTCAAAAAATATACAAGAATCAAGAAAAGGTATAGGAAATCCACCTAGATCTTCTCAGTAGGAATTGCAAAAAAAAAAAAGAAGGGAGACAATAATTCACAAATACTAACTAGTTTCAACAATTTTCTTAGAAAATGGCAATTTGTTATGCAATATTTCTTCACCAAGGCTCTGCAACTTTTGTAGCTTTGTGATTTTGGAAATGAAACAATTAAAAGATATACTACACACAAAAAGCATTAATTCTTGACAATTCATTCCACATGATCTAGCCATAACTTCTCTGAGAATTCGAACAGTTTGAACTCAACAAATGAATTTTCTTTCACACCAAATTTGGATAAGTTTAAATTAGAACCATTGATCTTTACTTAGAAAGCATCTGATAGTTGTCACAATGCCGTGATCACTAATTCTCATGCACTTTTCCATCATTCCTTTATGCCAACTATTAGATCAAATAGATCTACAGTAATTCAAAATTGTAGTCTTTCGAACCCACTTGACACCTAGATTCATTGTCACCATTCGATGAAATATATCTGATGGTCATCATTAAGTACTATATTATTGGACCCCACTATCATGTCCTATGTCCTCATGGAAAATCGATGGTTATCACAAAGCCGCAATCACAAATGTTCAATTATATTTCATTCATAGGATTGCACTGGCTATTAGATTAAAATCAAGATGTCAACTTCTTAACCCCTTTAGTAACTAGGCCCAGTGATTACACGTCATTAGATCTCCTCAATCAGATGGTTGATATAAAAAAAAATTGACCGGTCCCACCTACCTTTACTTGCTTAGTTTTTGATGCATCAATGGATGTCGCAATGCTGTGATGGTTAACCTTCCTGCATCATTTCATTGTGGCATTGCACCAACCATTAGATTGATGAGGAAGATAAGAACTTAAATAGTGTTGAAACTTTAGGAAAATGACACAGGGACCTAGGAAAAAGATTTAAAAGGTCACAAGGACTTCAGACTTAGGAAAAATTAAAGTGTCATCTTAGGTAAATAAAAAACTAAGAATTAAGGCCCCACTCGATGGTAAATGAGACACATGCCTAAAAGGAAACTTAAGTGATTTCAAAAAGTAATGACCAAAAAGAAAGATAGAAGCTTGACCTAGGGTTTTTTCTTTTAGCATGAAAATCGTTAGGGTTATTTTGATAGTATAGTTAGCTAGGGCTTTTTGGATTATAAGAAAATTCTTTTGTAAATTGGAAACAAGGTTTATAATTATTTCAAGCATCCATCAAACAAAAACTCTTCTGGTATTTATTTCAAACCTCAAATAACTCAGAATTTATGTTGGAAAATTTGGCAGTGCTAATAGTGGCTCTGTTTGGGGATGTATGCCTCTTGTAGGCATAACAAGGATTCATAATCTCTAGGACAAAAAGACCATCTATTGAAACAAAACTATCCTACACACATGATTTGAAATAAACACACAACTAGGAAATAAACTAAAAGTATTGTTCATGGAGAATGAGAGTAACTTTAGAAGTACAATATGAGAAATTGTCCATGAACTGGAATTTCCAAAATGTTTCCAACCAAATCTTGTAGGATATATGAATCAAATCCTCATTTTGCATTGAAAAGATATAGTCCCAACCAAATTGGGTCAATTTTTTTGTACTTTCCTTTATCCTCCAGCCTGGCATTCCACATTAAGACCAGATCATCAATGTTAAAATTTCTGACTATAGTCCTCTTGTCATATAATTTTTTGTAGTAGAGTTGTGATTTCATGTTTTTTTCATGGACTTCCCTTCTTGATTCATCCAATTGTATTGGATTTTCTAATCTTATTTTCATTTCATTATCCAGATCAACATCATATAATTGGATGAATGTATACATTTGTAGTAAATTATTCTATGGTGACCTAGCATAGATACCATATACTAAATCAAAAGGAGCACATCCAATGGCCTTTTTCACTATCACTCTATCAACCCATAGAGCTAGCTACAACTTTGAATCCTTTGCCTTCTTGTTCCTATCAAGGACTCTATTCCAAATCTTTATCAAACTCTTATTACTTGAGTCAACTTGACCATTACCTTGAGGGTGATAGGGAGCTGAATATGAAATTTGAACCCCATATTGTTGACAAAAGCTATTAAATTCTTTAGACCTAAAACACTTAGCATTGTCCACTATTATAACCTCAGGACATCCAAATCTTGCTAGCATATTTCAGTGACCACCTTGCTAGTGGCTCTTTTAGTGGGAATTGCTTCCACCCACTTAGTGAAGTAGTCTATGGAAACTAGGATCCATAAATGACCCCCACTTGATTTGTTTGGGATTTCTCCAATAAAATCCATGCCCCATTTCTAAAAAGGTACTACAACTATCACATGGCTTAGGGGAAAATTTCCATTGAATTTTAATTTTCCTGCAAACCTTTGGCAAGCATCACATTTTTTAACAAAAAAATGTGCATCCTTGAAGATAGTGGGCCACCAAAAACGAGACATTAATATCTTATGTGTAGTGGTCTTAGCCATGTAATGGCCACCACACACACCCTTATGTATTGCTTGTAATAAGTCCTCAGCCTTATGATGATCAACACATTTTAGAAAAACACCTTCATTACTCCTCCACCATAATTATCCTTTAGTAATCACATACCTTACAGCATGCAATTTCACAATCCTTCTTTTATGGTCATCCATGTCAGGGGGAAGAACCATCCTCTACATGTATCCAACAATATCTTCATACCAGTCACAACAATCTAAATCATAAATGTATGTCCTCTTCTCTTCTTCAAGAACATTGATATGGTTAGCATCTAAATTCCTTTAAGCCATGAGTTTAGCTAACCCTAGCCCTCTAACAAACTTTTTGATTTGGATGTCAATGTTGAACTCTTGGATCCTATTTATCCACTTGCATCTTCTTCCAAAAACTACTTGTTGAGCCAGAATATCCTTTACATAAACACTAGGCACATATGCAACTGTAGTTGCTCCAACTAGATAACATCTAAAAGTTTTGATATCCTTGACCAGTGCATAAGCTTGTTTCTCATTTATGTCATATTTCATCTCAAATTCTTGCAAAGATTTACTAAAAAAAGATATAGGCTGCTCAAAATAATTTGAGTTCTTTTGTAACAATACTATAGCAATGGTATGATAAGAAGAAAAGGAAAATATCTGAAAGGGATTATTGTAATCTGGTGTCCTTAATACAGGAGCATTGTTAATTGCTTTCTTAATTTCATAGAAAGCTTTCTTACCTTCTTCATTCCATTCAACCTTTTCACCATTCTTCAAATCTTGGAAATAGGGACACTAGTTTCAGCAAAATTTGTGATAAATCTTCTAACAATGTTGATCTGACCAAAGAAGGGTTGAATCCCTTTAAAATTTCTTGGTAGTGGCACTTTATCAATTGCAGTTGCCCTCTCAGGGTCAATTCTAACTCCATCTTTGGACACAATATGACCCAAAATTTTACCTTTTGTTACTCCAAAAGAACATTTCTTTGGGTTAAGAGAAACTCCATATTCTAAAGCTTTTACAATTTTTTCTCAAGACAGCCACAATGTTGATCTTTCTTTTATGAATAAGCTGTCATATCATCCTAGCATACCACAAGAAACTTGTTTATAAAATATTCAAATCTTACATCCATGGCTCTTTGAAAAGTAGCCCCAACATTAGTTAAACCAAAAGGATTCCTAACATATACATATGTGCCCCATGGAGTAGTGAATGCAGTCTTGAATTGTTCAAATTCCTTGACAACCACTTGGTTATAGCATGAGAACCCATCCATCATAGAAATTAGTTCTGATCCAGTAACTCTTTGTAGCATGGCTTCTATGTTTGGTAGCCCATAGTTATCTTTCAATGAATTTCCATTCAAATTCCTAAACTCTACACACAGCCTAATGTCTCCATTTTTCTTCCTTACTGAAACCAAGTTAGAAACCCATGTTGAATGCCTAATAGGTTGAATGATTTCTACATCACTCATTTTCTTTAATTCATCTTGCATTTTTGGTGCCAGAGTAGGGTTTATAGGCCTTAACTTTTTTCTGAAAGGTTTGGTTTCCTCCTTCAAATGGATTTCATGTTGGAATAAATCTTCCTTATAGGCATTTACACAAGTAAACAACAAAGTGAAAGTGATGCAGGAGAATCTTGGGTCCTTGCCAATCCCGTGTCACGAAAAACATGTTTGAAGTTTTCTATGTTGTTCGGTTCCTTCTTTGACCAAGTTGGTTCGGTGTCACTTAGTTTCCTTTGTTTACCAGTGTTGGTCAATTATCTTTTGGCACTCTATGAATTTCCTTGGCGCTCGGTGATGCTTTTTTAGCACTCGGTTATCCTTGCTTACCGAGTTGTTTATTTTGGATTTCTGTTGAGGCCAACTCTTGCATTTATTTTTTGGTCACAGATTTAATGTTGGTATCTGTCATTGGGAAGCATGTGGACCTAGATCTGGTCATTCCTTCCATTGATGGTGGATCTTAAGGCTGACCTAGTTTGGTAGCCTCTTGTATAAATTTAGTTGTTTGGTTAGAGTTTATGAGTGAGTTTTTTGCAGAGTTTTGATAGAAGATTATAGATTGTTGGCAGATCCTCACATGGTGGAGGACTTCTGTACTTGATTCTAATATCTAGCCTAAATCAGGAAGGCCTTACATTGTGGAATGTATGATTCAATTGAAGATAATATATGAAAGTATCTGCATTCTCTCTCTCACTTTTTTGTTTGTTGCTTCTGCGTGTGATCTCTACAAAGTGGATCTAGTTATGGTGTGCCTTTGGCCCCTCTCCCCATCTACCCTTACGTCAATCATCCTCAACCTGAGATATTCTCAAATTTTCATTCTATTCATCCATATTATAATATAAATTAGATATGATAATGCATTGTAATTCTTAAATTTAATATTATCAGGGCTTCATTGAATAGATACCAGTCCTTGATCTAAGACATTCATTGAATACTGCACATAGTTATTATCAATATTTATCTTTGGGTATTGTATGGCCATTTCCATACATATGATTTCAATTGGCACCTTCTCCTTATTATCCATTCATAAAACCTAACATAGCCAGTGCACAATGTAGAAAAAATAGAATGAAAAATTTATATGAAAAATTTGTGAGGAGAAAAGGCTCTTGAACATGATTAGGGATAGTAATATGTTTCATATCAGTCCCTCCATCTATTCCTTGGTATTTATTTTCTACTGAAGGAATATTTTTGAACCTTATACATCCTTTTTTATCTCTCAATATCAATGTCTGTGCATGCATCTCAATTACCATCAAGCCTAAGAAATTCTTTGTCTATCTATAAAAAAAATTACTCTATTCCTCTTCCCTCTTATTGTTCATGTTTCTTGGAAATATCCATTTTCCAATTCCTTGAGGTATTCTATATCCATGAAAATTAACTTTCATGAATTTAAATCCCATGGGTTATACATAGGTGGGAGATTAACTCTTCTTTGATAGAAATATTAAAACATGGACTCCCAGATGGTTTCACTTGCTAACTATATATTATAAGACCCTGGTAGTATCTCTAAAAAATCTTGATAATAGGGACTGTCCTGCCCTATTTTAGTAAACTTTGAGCTAGAAAATCCCTCCCCACTCATTTTATTTCCAATAAAAATTTAAAAAACATCAAAAAGAGGGAATTGACTACTCTTTAAACATAAACTATCACTCTTTAGGCATAAATTCAAATCTTAAATCACTAGGAAGAAAAAGAAAGATAAACTTACAAGTTTTCAACCTTATGTACTTCTTTAGCTTCCAATGTTCTTTATAACTCAATCATATTCTCATAAATCAACCTTAAAGAATTGTTATTGTAAATGTAATTGATTTAATGACTACATCACCTTATTTATTTCAAAAATATTGTATTAATCTCACCCATCTTTTCAAAATTAATTATTTATGAGTCGATCAACAACTCAACTAGTCATGCACCTTTATTTCATTTTGAATCTAGACTATCGGTCTTCTAAAAGTGAATGAGCATTGAACTATCAAAAAAATTTAACCCATACACATTAGAAAAATTAATTCAACTTAGATCCACATATATAAAAAATTTACTTATTGAGCCCCATATTGAGTTTCCATGTGCCTATTTTGGTTTTCAGAGTAGATTGGCATTATTTTCTTTACTAACATTTTCATACACGTGTCATCATTTCACGACATTGAAAATAGTTTAAATATTTTCTCTTAAGCATTGAAAAGTAGTGAAAATCATTTTGTGTTACAACTAATAGTTTATTACAAGTTCACAACCTTTCCATTCAGATGCACCTTTGGTGTGTAAAGTAGAAAGATTAATTCACATAGACATGTGTTTGAATTATGCAACTTTGTAGGCCTCAAATGTGTTTTTTTTTAAATTTAGTGGATGATAAATTTTTTGATATTTGTAATTCCCTTCACATGCCTTACATCTTCTTAAAAGATACATGTCACAACCACATATATCTGAAAGAACCTCAAAACTAGTCATTTACTCCCTAAAATCATGTGGATGTGTGATAATTGTCACCTTTGTTTTTCCCATGGGAACAATTCATTCTTTTTGTAAGTTTCTAAACCAAGAAAAATATCATCACTAACTAATGTGAAGTAGAGAGAAAATTTTATATAACCTTTAGAAAACTGTCTCACAACTATGCAACCAAAACTTGTAGTCATTAATAACCATTGTGAAGTAGTGAAATTGTTTTTTTTTTATTAAATTATTATCTTTATTCTTTCTGACAAGGGATATGTCGTAGGTCCTAGTATCTTAACAAATTAACAAGCACCACCATTATTCTCCCTAGAAAATTTGTAGTAACTATTGATCTCTTTTATGTGGTCCATCTAGGAAATGTAGCATCATCTCACCACTTTGAAGCATCTAAGAGATAACCTTATTTACAACTTCAAAGTAGAGAACATTTTTCTTCAACTCTTACAAATTTATTGCAACTTTTCAACTATTTTCCATCATAAACCATTGTTAAGTTGTGATAAATAATTTATTTTAACTTCTAACTGTTGGTCAGAACTTCATAATTTTTGAGCTAACCATGACCAAACTATTACGAGGTTGCAAAAAAACTCAAGTTTGATTACCAATTTTATACATGCACATTAACATAACTTAAAATTGGCTTGTTAGCTAGGACATGGGGAAATACACGATTAAAAAAATAATCTCAAGACCCTTAACAAAAATTGGAATATATAAAAAATAGGTCCTATGATCAAACTGACAATGAAAAAAATAGAAAGGTAGCATTATCAACCAGAGAGACATAAAGTGCATGACTTAAGACATTGAACCGGGTCACCTAGTCACCCAAGGATTATAATTATAGCATAGATCTAGGTAACAATGGCTACCTTGATTTAAGATTTTTGAACCATGGACAACACAATACATAATATGGCATGAAGAAAACTTAAAATTACATGTGTTATGTAGGTCCAATAGTTTACTTTCTAATATTATTTCCAAAGATGTGGTAAGACTATTTAATGGTCTACCAAATAGTATAGTTTCTATACCATCTTAAATTTTAAGCACCTATAATTATATTTTCAATGAGGCCCCATTTTTAGCATGTATGGGATCCCACATTGAATTCTAGTACTCCATCTCCCCATCGACTACCTTTTTGGAATCTTCTCCACAATCACCATTCTTAAAACCAATTTTAAGACTTTTGGAATAGGTATAGAAGGGTGGCCTATACATAAGAATAGGTCAAATAGGATGACCTATTCCTAAATTATTTTCTCAAAATTAAAATTATGATTCAATCTCAATGGTTAAGTGATAAATAAAAAATATCACCAACTTCCTTCAAGTTATGCACTCTAAAATGTTGTGAGATGGATATAAAGAACCTATCTCTCCTCATTTTGATCAAAGAATCATAAGAACTAAATCTCTCTCCTACAAGTTTTTATCTCAAGCATTTGAAGTTTCTCCATCTAAAAGAGTTATGGTATATGATTACATTCATTGTGTGAGGCATTTCTTTTCCTGATTTTGTCTTATGTTTGTGTGTGTAGTCAAAGATATTGCACAAAAACTTGTGATTACATCCAACTAAGAATTATTATATCATGGTATAAGGTAATATATGTTCCAAACATAACTTCTATTTGATACCAGCACACTTTTATTTCATGAATATTTGATTTCATTTCAAAACTTGATTCCTGAGTCAATGTTTGACTAAGGAAAACTCCTTTCTACAAATTATTTTCCTTTTTTTCCCTGTGAAGGATTATGTGGTACTTACACTATATTATATCTATAAATTTTATGACATTTCAAATAGTCTACAATTGAGATCAATGAAATATGTAGGGAACAGATCAACCAAATTACCTAGTCCTAGGAATAGTTTGGCCTAGGTGACCTATTTCCTCTATATTCTCTCCAAATCAATTTTGTAGATTATTTTCACCCTTTGGACCTCATTTATAATATCTCTATTTATTGGTCTAATTTTTGTTAGTGTGTATACCCCAAAATTTATATTTTCCTCCTTTTGGGCTCATTACTTTCTATTCTCCTAATGAAAGTCAATTAAGGTAATGATAACCACATACACTTAAAAATTAAGTCCTCTTGCACCTACTGATTCATCTTCATTACAATGAAATATAGGAAATAGAACCATAGGTTCATTTTTTTGCCCATTCAAACTAGTAATCCATATTTTTTATGTTATATTTTAGTGAACATGAAATTTATCAATTCCATTCTAATTTGGGGTTTAGATATAATTTTTACACATTCAATTAGTCCATATTTACATTATAACATTAGTAAATTTTGTTGTTATATTTCATTTATATATAGATCTTTTCATTTATTTTCTATATCTCATATTGTTTCTAATGTAGGGTAGAGGAGGATGAGGGGCCAAAGGAACACCCTAATCTAGATCTACCTTGCAGAGATCACACATGGAAGCAACAACACACAAAGTGAGAGAGATAATGTAGATCAGATCCCTATATTTCATTAAATAGATTCATACATGTCGGGTTGTAAGGCCTTATCAGTTAGGGCCAGATCTTACAATTCAATTACAACAGTCCTCCAACATGCTATGATTTAGAAACTATCTTGAAACTTCTAATCTGATACCATCTATCTTCTAGCTCTAGGCTTATGTCCTAAAACTACAACCAAAAACTACAATATATACAAGAGGCTACCAAAAAAGTTAGCCTTTAGATCCACCATTAATAGAAGGAATGACTATATCTAGGTCTACATGCTTCCCAATGATATATACCAACATTAAATCCATGACCATAATTAAGTGTACAAGTCAGCCTCAACAGAAAACCAAAAGAAACAACTCAGTACAAGAAAGGATAACCGAGCACTGAGAAAAGATAACCAAGTGCCAGAGAATTAACTGACCAACTCAGTTAACAAAGGAACCGAGAAACTACCGAGCCAACTCGGTCAAAGAAGAAACTGAGCAACACAGAAACTCAAACATGTTTTTGGTGACACAGGATTTCCAAGGACTTGAGATGCTCCTACATCAGTTTCCTACATTTTCATCATGTTTTCATATTAAGTTCAACTAGATTAATTTTATAATGCATATATTTCCTAGAGGTGAGAGTGTCTTATCATTTTTCCTATAAATTTATCCTTCTCCTTAACACCCTCTCATTAATGAGGACATATAAGTGTGAGAAGATGTTATCCCTTCTCTTAATGATCTCTCTCTTTGGGGAGAAGTGTTAAATATAGATTCTAACTCTTCTCTTTTTATGTGTCCCCCCCTCCATGATAATACCTTGGTGAAATTTTATTCCCCTCATGATACCTTACCTTCTATTCATTTTAATTAATTACCCTTTAGGAATGAAGCTTCAGTCAGTTATGAGTATCCCTCTCCTAAAGTGTTTTCTCTTTTTACTCTTAATAATATCCCTATTTAGAATGGACCATTAGATAATGATGTTTATTACTATCTCCCACATTAAATATCCTTGAAGAAAAAATATGTTCTTCCTTTTATCCATTTCCCTCAAGAAATTGAAATTATCCATTCATTATATTGATCCTTTTCCTAAGATGTACCCCTCCTATGGGGTTATTTATAAGCAAGAGGGTGATATTATAAATAATTTTCTTAATTATACCTTACATTCATTAAATTAAAACCCTTTTAGTGATGAAGTATTGATGTAAATCCCTAATCCCCATTCTAAAGCTTTTCATATTCATGACGCAAAAATAAAACTAGAGACAACAGTCAACCTAGATATTTAGTTTTCCTTCCTTCTCTTCCCATTTCTCAAATAACACTTCCCTTTGTACCCTATCTTCCTCAAAATATTGGAAATGAATATGATTTAGATGAACAACTCTATGGTACTCCTTCCAATATCTCTCTTTGGGATCTCATTCAAAATTTATCCACCTATCATGGACTATTTAAAAAATATTTAATAAAAATATCTATTCAACCTCATGTACAAACTAATATAAAATTTCTCTATGTTTTGTTGTTTGTTTTGTGTTAGGGTTGTTGTATCTAGTTGTTGGTTGGTCTTCTAGTTGTCTTTCTACCAACCATTTTTTTCTTTGGAAAAATTTATTGAATATCTTCTGTAATGTCTTGTAAGGAGTTTCATGGTCCCCTTCAAAACCTATTTTTACCTTAATCCAAAAACTAATATTAAATTATTATTGGAATGTATGACTACGACCAACACTCAACTAAGATTGTATTTTCTCATGGTGAGTTTCCTTCTATGAAGGTTCAAGATCAAAATGATTCTGTTATGGTTTCTATCCTTACCAATGTTAATGCTATTTGACAAACTTTAATTGATAATGAATCCAGTCATAATGTTTGTAGAATTGATTTGTTTCATAAAATTAAGTTGAAATCATTTATTGTTTACCTAATTCTCCTTATATTTGTGGCTTTCAAAATGTCACTAAAGAACCTTTTCTTTTGAGGTTATAAACTTAAATTCATCTATAATAATCTCATTTATTTCATTGAAACTAATGACACATTACAAATTTCCTTATGAACTACATCTAATCTCCATATATTGCTACACCATTTGAAAAAGAGATATCTTCTCCTCCTAAATATACTCCTCCTATAAGTGTTCTTTTAGAAGATAAATGGGGGTGATTATACTTTATTCCATTCTTTTTGGTAGAAAATAAAGTTCTTGAGTTTAACATGGGACCCTCTAAAGGGCCTAGTGTGTCATTTTTTCAAAAAAATTCTCCTAATATTTCAACTCATAATTTTCAAAATGGCTTAGTATGTATGAAAAAAAGTGATAAGACTCATGAGAAACTAACATCACACTTACCTCACTTTAATCAAGAGATCATTTTTCATGACCTTCTTCAAGCTAAGTCAATTACTCAACCCAAAAAAAAGAAGAAACATGCCCAAAATCTTATGAATCTTCTATTTGGCATGTACAAAATTTAACTAATAATTTTCAAAATGGATTAGGATATGTACAATAAAGTGATGACACTCATGAGAAACTAACATCACACTTGCCTCACTTTAATCAATAGGTCATTTTTAATGACCTTTTTCATGCTAATTTTATTACTCAACCCAAACAAAAGATGAACCATAGCTGAGATCTTACGAATCTTATTTTTTGCATGTATCGTTGATATCATGACCACTCTACAATTGAATATCAAACATTGCATTTATAAATTCAAAAACTCATTAATTATTACATAATTCATAAAACGTGTATACAATAAGAATTTTTTCAAGCATGATTATTTTGAATCATGTTTAGTTTCCTATTATGTTTCTCCACACTATGTGGAAATTTTTTTTGTTGGCTAAAAAAATTAGTCTTCCACGATATATATATAAATGATATCACTATTTGTAGAAAAAGTAGGGTAATCCAAATTGATTTCCCTTTGAATTTTTGAAAGGTAAAACTCCCTTTATATTATTTATAGAGAATTAATGCTACTCTAACTATTCTCATTTACATTTCACTCAAAATTATAAGGTGTATAACATTCATTCCATCAACATGTAATCAACATAATTATAAAATTTCATAACATTCACTTCAGTAAGACTCAAAGATATTTATTAAGAGAATAAATATTCATTAATTGATAGAAAATTATTTCTCATTGCATACTAATCATATGGATATCAATGAAAATATCATCTAAAGAAGAAGAACTCTGAGTTTAACCAAAACCAAATTCACAAAGAATTTCAACTCCGACAATCTTGAACACAAAGATTCAAACTATAATATTTTTTTTTTTCATTCCTTCAAAGAAAAAATGTATCTTCAGAAAACATTCACATCAAAAATATTTGTAAATATAGTATCTGTATCTCTATAAAAATATCTAACCTTGTGCTCTTTTTATGATCAAAAATTTATAGCCATAACAAAAGATAACTAGAGTTTTTTTTTAAAACCAACTTCTAAACTTACTTTAGTAAAACTAGAGTATAAAATTATAAAAGCCTTAACTTCCTATCATAACTACCCTCCCTCCTTTAGTATGAAAAACTATATTTTTCCAAAATTATACATCACGAGGTGCTTAGGGTAGGGCATCTCCAAATTGTTTGGAGGGTGTATACTGTGCTAGAGGTGAGCGAGCGACTTTCCATTCCTAGTATAATCCCATAAACTCTTGCATTGTCTTAAGATTAGGATCATTGACATGCATCACTCTCTGCCTCCATGCATGTCTTTTCTAATTGATATCCTTAATATTTTCTACTTGGTTAGGAAAGTGTCTTAAGAACACGTACAGTAAGGCCTCAATTTGTGTCACTCTGGAGATATCCTTGACAACCAACTTCTTTCTTTAATGTTTTCAATTTCCTCCTTTCATTTAAAAAGGGTAGAATATTCATCTTTCTTGATGATGCCATTTTCATCAAGATACAAAACATGGTTGCATTAGAATTCATCTTTGAGGGATTTCATCAAATCTAATAGTTCTTTACTAAATTTAATATATTCATCTTTCCCCTACCTCAAGATAGAATTGTGCCACTCCATGTTCATCTTGTAGGGATACAACATGTTCTCATCTACATTACTGGAAATCTTCTCAGTTAGGAAATTTGCAACTCTGAATTTATAACCTACATTAATTTATGTTACTATGCCTAACCACTTTTCTTCTGATCTCTCCCACACCAAATTTTGAGTGTCTAACTTTGTAGCCCAGGCCATTAGATGAGTATAAACTTCTTGGGTAGAAACAACATAATTCCTAACCTGTTGCACTATGTTATCTCACCAACTATCAAAGATCCCCATAATTTTTTTCCCCTTTGCACTTAATCTTGAAACTTCTAGCTGGTCGGTGATATAGGATCATACACTAGGGGTGTTTGAAAAATTGGTTGTGGATTAGGGCTCCTTATGGCTTCTATATGTTCCTCCATGACTCTGAGCTTCTCTTTTCTCCCTTTTTTGTCTTTTTCATCTTTCCAAGAATGGTTTAGCACTCTTTCTACAAAACTCAACAAGAAGTGGTTATCAACACCTCTATTTGTAGCACTCAAGGTCACCCTATCTATAATAAAATATTCAACTTTGGGTTCATCAACATCTTCCTTTGTTCTCTGATTTGTGACCTCTACAACCCATATATCTATGTTTGGTTCTACTAACATCCTGACATTTGTCTTGAATTTTTTGGACTTGGGAGTTGTACCCAAAGATTTTCCCAATATGTCATCTAGTGGGAGTGACACAATAACTACCTTCCTTTTCTTGTTCACTGCTACTTCCAACAATTTTGGAGTGGAGTCAGGTGTGTTTGTGGTAACAAAGGGTCTACTTGGTATTGAATTTGATGCAGGAGCATCCCAGGGTAGTTGGCTATCCTGCATGTTTGGGAGATTTGATGGAGTTGTGTGGACTTATTTTCATATGTGAGGGGTTTGGTAGAGTTGGATAAACCCACTTGGGTCTTGGGTAATTGGTTTTGATGTATTTAATGGAACTTGGCATGGTCTTGGTTGCTCAGCATGGCCTAGGGGAGCTCGGCCTTGCTTAGGAATTTGGTGCCTATTTCAGGTCAGATAAGTAATTTTCCACAAAGTGTTAGAGGCTAAAAATTTCAAGGATTGAAGAGGGCCTATATTTATACCTATGGTTTGAAGCATGAGTTCTAATTCATCCAGAGCTAGGAGATATCACAATTTTACTAAGACATCAATTTTGGGAATTTAATTGTTGTTGTTGGCCGACTTGTGGCATTTAATTTCGGTATTTGTATTTAATTTATGTTCAGGGCCGACCTGTGGCTTAGATTGGTATAAGTAGAGGTTGTGGGGGAAGTCTTTAGGCAATCATTCATCCACTTGGGAGAAGAGGAGGTGGATGTGGAGCAAGTTTTGAGGAGAGCTAGTAGCTATGGCTTGGGAAACAAGGAGATTGCTTGGTGGGCTTGCGAGAACAAGTTTAGATCTTCCTTGGGGTTCCTACCAGTGTGTGGATCTAGGATAGCTAGGGTTTTGGTTTGGATCTTGTGAGATCTTATGGAGTTTCTATTGTAATTGCATTGTATTTGGCCGTAACCCGAAAGGCCTTACAGCCGGGCATGTTGGATGAAAATATGATGATTCTATTATGAGTATTGGCATTGTGTGGATCTATATCTCTGTATTGTTATTATATTCTATTGTGTGGTTATTTTCTGGGGGCTAGGACATCTCCATCGGGGATTCTCTTGCCTTGCACTACATCAAGTGGTATCAGAGCACAGTTGTTCCTGAGTGTGTGGATAGAGCACTGAATGTGAGGCAGTTTACACCAGGACCTTGGGTGGACTTTTTCAGAGTGAAGGTTGTTCCTGAGTGTGTAGACAGATTGCCGAATGTGAGGCAATTTTCACTAGGACCTAGTTGAAGGTTGGATCTAGTTGGTGATTTTCTACAGAAGGTTTGTGAAGATCTTGGAAGATGGCTCTAAGAAGATTGGACCTTGAGATGATTGCAAAACTCCATGATGTAGTGGAGAAGAATATTTCAAAGACTTTTTCTTGGTTGGAAGCTAGATTGACTAATCAAGCTAAGGAAAGGATGGTTGAGAGTGATCCATCTCTAGATAAATTTCATAAGAGAGTTCAAGAGATCTTGAAACCATGGAGCTGGAGTCTACTGATCAGGAAGTGAGTTGTTTGGCCAGTTAGAAGACTTGTTCGAGAGAGAAGAGGGCATAGCAAGGTCAAGATGGAAGTTGGTTTTGTTGATCAGTGTGTGGAGGTTGATGTGGAACCTACGGAGAAACTTGTGGATGTTTCTATGGAGCTTCCTAACCTTGTTGATGCTGTGATTGAGGTTGGTTTTCATGGTCATTTGGTTGAGTCTGACATGGAAATTGTGGAGCACTTGGTCGTGGATAATCAGGTTTCTAAGGGTGATGATCCATATGTTGGTGATATGGATGTTGTTGATATGGCTATTGCTGGTGTGGATTCACTAGTTGTTGATGTGGTTGAGGATCTACATGATACTATAGATCTGTATGTTCCTGATGTGGACCTGTTGGTGGTTGACATGGTTGAGGATTTACATGTTGCTCCTATTGTGGATTTGAGCTTACATGTTGGTGACATGGATTTCATGTTCAAGGATATTGTTGTTGTTGGTAGTGATCAACTACAGAGAATGTTGGTGAGGCACTATGTTCAGTTTGTTCCTGGCAGTGAGCATGTTGATTGGATGGTTGAGATTCTAGTGGTTGACAGATGGATGTGGATTTGGGTGATTTGCAAGTTGGTTCTATTGTCCCTATTAGAGTGGAAGCCTTTGGTGAAAATGAAGATGGTTGCAAATATTTCATCTAGAATCAAAGTATGAGGCATACTTCTTTCCGCACCTGGGGAGTCTGATGCAGGAGCATCCCAGGGTAGTTGGCTATCCTGCATGTTTGGGAGATGTGATGGAGTTGTGTGGACTTATTTTCATATGTGAGGGGTTTGGTAGAGTTGGATAAACCCACTTGGTTCTTGGGTAATTGGTTTTGATGTATTTAATGGAACTTGGCATGGTCTTGGTTGCTCAGCATGGCCTAGGGGAGCTTGGCCTTGCTTAGGAATTTGGTGCCTATTTCAGGTCATATAAGTAATTTTCCACAAAGAGTTAGAGGCTGAAAATTTTAGGGATTGAAGAGGGCCTATATTTCTACCTATAGTTCAAAGCATGAGTTCTAATTCATCCGGAGCTAGGAGATATCATGCTTTTACTAAGACATCAATTTTGGGAATTTAATTATTGTTGTTGGCCGACTTGTGGCATTTAATTTCGGTATTTGTATTTAATTTATGTTCAAGGCCAACCTGTGGCTTAGATTGGTATAAGTAGAGGTTGTGGGGGAAGTCTTTAGGCAATCATTCATCCACTTGGGAGAAGAGGAGGTGGATGTGGAGTGAGTTTTGAGGAGAGCTAGTAGCTACAGCTTGGGAAACAAGGAGATTGCTTGGTGGGCTTGCGAGCACAAGTTTAGATCTTCCTTGGGGGTTCCTACCAGTGTGTGGATCTGGGCTAGCTAGGGTTTGGTTTGGATCTTGTGAGATCTTGTGGAGTTTCTATTGTAATTGCATTATATTTGGCCGTAACCCGAAAGGCCTTACAGCCGGGCATGTTGGATGAAAATATGATGATTCTATTATGAGTAGGGGCATTGTGTGGATCTATATCTTTGTCTTGTTAATATATTCTTGTGTGTGGTTATTTTCTGTGGGCTAGGACATCTCCATCAGGGATTCTCCTACCTTGCACTACATCAGAATTAACCATAGCTAATGGCTTGGAAAAGTCTGAACACCTCTTCTAAATCAATACGATTATTTGACTAGAAATCCATATCCAGTTTGGAGAAATCAATATCTTGATCAACCATCTTCTTGGTTATTTCTTCTCCCAAATCTAGGCCAATGATCATGTCTTTATCTCATGGATTTTCTTCATTGTGCTTCAACCTTGACCTCATGAATCTTACAAAAATAATGAATGGTAAAATATCACGAATATATTTGATAGTTGTGAGTCTCTCAACTCTATTTTTAGGACTACTTACATCACAAGTTTTAATATTATCAATACAACCCAAAGCATGAATTTTAGATTTTCTAGAAATCTTAGCAGATTTTTTCTCAGGTTCTTTCCTAGATTTCTTATTTAATTTCTTTTCAAGAATATCCCTTTTTCTATCTTTTCACTCTTTAATCCATTTCTTTGTTCTTCTAGTTACTGGGAGTGATTTTAAAATTAAATATTCTATTTCTGTCAATACCCAATCTACTTCTGAAAATGGAATGGTTTTCACTTCTTCATATAGGGGATCTAATACAGAGCCATTGTCATATTCAATACCCTCAATATTCATCTTCAAGCCCAAGTGAAAAATCTATTGTAGAGAAAATCTACTCCATAGCCTCTTTAGAACCTCTTTCTTATCATTGTAGTCTTCCCAATAGTCTTCGAGATGAGGTAGTGGTAAGAAGTTTGATTTCAACATTAAATGTTTCTTGGCAAAACATTTGTTGTCAAAGTTTGGCATTTCTTTGTATAACTAAAAATTAAAATTCTATAGGTATATATCTAAATTAAGGACATCTGATATAGTTCTGCATTCACACACACAAAGCTCAATAGAGAAATGTGTACCTAGTCCCAGTTTAGGTGAATACTACTTACTTACATGGGCTACCTGTCTATAGAATTTTATAAGTACAAAGAAGTTCAATGCATATCTTGGAAATTTTATGGGATGTAAATCAAATCCACCCACTCTAAGGGAAGTAAATATTCAAAAATGAGTATAAAAGCTTCCAAATATGTTAATCAATCATATTACCTCCACAAACATCTATTTTCTTAGAATCCCAACAAGTTCATGAGTGAGATTACCTAAAAAGATATCATTCACCTTGTGATAAAAGAAAACCTAACCTGTTTGGAACAAGTGTAGACATTCAAACATTATTTTAAGAACATATTCCTAACATATAGTAAAAGCAATTTGCAAAGACACTTCAAATAAAGCTCAATGGGAGCACCCTGTCACCGTTCGATTTGCTCTCGATTTATGGATGTAGGTGTGCTCTCAAAACACATGGAGCATGTCCCTAATGAAAATTAAGAAGGATTATGATAAAATAGGGACCATGACAACCCCATAGGGGCACAGAATTAGGTATATAACACCTGATTTTCCCCTAGTGCCTCAAGGAGCCTAATGAAGCTAGGATGTAGATTAAGCTAAATATGATTATGCTAAAATTAATTTTAGACCAAATGAAGTGTGAAATGATGAAATGAAATGCAAAACAATGAGAGAAACTAGGTTAATCCATATTAGCTAAACTAGGATGTGAGTTCAAAAGCTTAGAAATGAATTAAACTAATAATTAGGATTAAAGCTTATAATGATCTAGAAGTGATTTAGCATTATAACATTACTATGTAAATGAAAGGTGAATTGGAAAATTTCTCTTGGAAGTGAGGGTGTGTATAGGATTTGAGGAAGGGTTTGGGTTAGGAAGTGGAGTTAGGGTTAGAGTCAGGGTTTGGGGTAGAGTTTGGAGTATGGTAAAGGGTTAAGGTTAAGGTTAAGGTTTTCTCACACATGTGTGAGCAACACTAGGGAAGTGAGCCTAGGGAACCAAGATGGAAGAAGGGTCATGGGCTTCATTATGAGGCTATAAGAGGCCTTAATGAGGGTCTACGAGGCTATTAATGAGTCTATAAGGCTCATTAATGAGGGGGTTTGACCAAAAGTCAAAGGAGTGTGGATTAGATTAAGAAGGTTAGGAATCACCTTCTAAGTAGGTTTAGGAAGGGTTTAGAAAAGTTTAGAAGGGGTTTAGAAGGGTTTAGGAATCACTAGAAGATTCTAAGGTTTTGAGGGTTTTAAATAAATATTTTATTTATTTAAAGGGTTTTTGTTCAATTTATTAAATAATTAATAAATTTTAGAGGGAATGATGATCAAATTGAATTTGAACATTTTTAGAAGGGGTTCTTAATTAAATGTATTTAATTGAGATAGGAGGGATTAATGGTATAATAATTAATTAATTAATTAATTAACAAATGATGATGTCATCAGAGGTTTCTACAAAATAAAATATTTTTATTTTGGCAAAGGATTTTTAGGTATCTACATTTTTCCCCTTTGATGCGATGTCACAAGTGGCATGGTGTCAAAGATAAGAAAATAAGATGCCCTAGGCAAGAAATAGAAGATAAGGGGTTGTGCCCCCTCGAGAAAATAACACAAAGAGTAAACGTTGTGGAATTTTCTCAAAGAGAACACAAAAAGGAATAGATGAAGAAAGATGAGAAGGGTGTGAAAAATATGTCCTTCCAAGAGAAAAGATGGATGAACGTAAGATGAGGTGAAATGCGAGATGCAGGATGAATCAATATAAAGGATGCAAGATGCAAGATTAATCTATATGATGCAGGATGATGCTAGATGATAGATGGGGGAGTTGGGAGCTCCTTGTGTAAATGTGGAGGGAACAACCTAGTTTGATATAGAAACATTAGAGACCTACCAAGGTTACAAAGAACACAAGGCCTTGCCATGAGTATTGTAGAGGACTGACACAAAAAAGGCATGCAAGGATTGCCCCAACATCATGCATGAACCCAAGAGGAAGCATGGTAGAAATGATGCTTGAGAAACCACAAACAAATGACATTTCCCAAGTGCACCATAGAACCCAGAAGATCACATGTGAACCATGCAAGGGTCATGTTTGACCAACTCATAGAAGAAAAATATCAAAAAGACCTTGCTCCAAATTTCCCTCATTCGCAATGCATTATGATATAAAGGATCATGGAAACTTTGAGGAGAGGGACAACAAGAAGCCACAAAAGATAAAAAAGATCCAAACAAAAAAATCCAAGATCAAAATGATAACTCCAAAAGACATCCTTTTCCACAGAGAGAGATTTATTTTATTGATGGGGGAAGATTAGGTCTGAACGTGAGGAAGGAAACACCCAAGACATACCAAGTTTGATTGATGGAAGATTAGGTCAAACAAGAGGAAGGATACATCCTCATGGACCCATTGATTGATGAGGATAATGTTGTGTTGTTTTCTAGAAAAAGATGAATCAAGGATAATCACATGATCAAGGAGAGTCGACAAAAGATGTTGTTGAAGTACAAGGCTAGCTGGGATAAGTTATCTTATCAAGTGCTACTATAGGATTGATGAGGATATGTACAAGATACAATGATATGGTAAAATGGATAGGGGGATATTTACAATGGATAATGATAGAATCTCATGGATTTGGAAAGGAGGATATCTCTATATAGGATATATATACATGAAGCTCAGGAGTTGGGATAGTATCTGATTGTTGTAGTGGATAGGTTTGACGATAGAACACCTCGGGGTTGATGGGCTGGTGGTGGGGATGGGGATTGGATAAAGAGGATTAGGATTTGGGATGGGGGGGATGGGAGTTTGATAGATAATGACTTAGCCCACTATGCATGGCTCCTTTTTATAGCTTTTCACTAACATAATTCTCCAAGGTGCTTGAATTGCCAAGTTTTCACCATTGTACGATTATTTTTCTTTTCTTTTTTTCTTTTTTGATTTTTTTTTATTTTTCTTGATTTTCCAATTTTTATGGATTTTCTAAATTTGTAGGATCTTGCTCAAGCATAGAACCTCTTCACATGTATGATGTTGATAGGATTATTCAAGGTCTCACCTTTTGGTGTAGACAGCTGATAGGCTCCAAAGACAAAGCATGCTATGACAACATAGGGGCCCAACCAAGTAGGCTCAAACTTGCCCTTTTTCTCTCAGTGCACTTTCACTTTCTAATTTTCCTTTAGGACCATGCTGCCCACCTAGAATTGTCTTGGGTGGAACTTCTTGTTATAACTCCTTTTGAGTCAATTCTAGTATGCAACTAGGTGATCATATGCTTGCTACCTCTTTTCATCTAACAGGTCTAGCTATGTGAGGCATGCCATGCGATAATCTTCATCAATGGTATAATTTTTCATGGAGACACACAATGATGGAAGATCAACCTTGAGGGGTAGAATAGATTTGGAACCATATACAAGGAAATATGGGGTGGTGTCTATGGGAGTGTGATAATAAGTATGATAGGCCCAGAGGGTGAGATTTATTTGGAGGTGCTAGTCATGACAAAAATTATTGACAACCTTCTTGAGGATTTTGATGATGGTTTTGTTGGTTGCCTCATCTTGGCCATTTCCTTGAGGGAAGTATGGGATTGAGAAACAATGGTGGATGTGGAGTCTGGCACCTAGATCATCCACATGTTGGTTTTCAAAAGGTGTGTCATGATCTATGAAGATGGTGGATGGGATGTCAAAGTGGAAAATAATGTGGTATAGGATGAACTTGGACATCTAAATACTAGTAGTGAGGATGAGAGAAATTTCTTCAACCCACTTTGTAAAGTATTTTGTGGCTTTTATGATATATTTATGTCCATCTGAGGAAAGGGGAGTGATTAAAAGAGTGAAAGTGAAGCCCCAAAATGAAAATGGCCATGGTGGCGTAATGGGCTGCAAATCTTGTGTTGGAGCATGCATCAGATTTGCATGTTGCTGACATGGTAAGAACTTCTTAACAAATTCATAGGCATCATGTTCCATTATTGGCTAGTAATATTTGACTTGAAGAAAATTATTTTCTATAACCATGCCACTAGTGTGGGCACCACAAATTCTAGTTTGCCCACACTAGAATTTGTGGTGCCCACACTGGTGGCTAATTTGAATTATTTTGGAATATAGTCACCTTGAGGTGTGACAAATAGGATTCCTGCCCTTGATCCATGTGATGTGTAGGAGACATCAAAGTATATCTTCCATATTGGTTTTTCTTCAATCATACATAAATACACATTAAGGAATTCCATGATTAGCAGATATGCATCCACCAGTGGTGCTTTTCCTAGCTTATTGGAAATTACTTGTCCCTTGAATTCTTTTTGATCTATGTACTGGATGCCAAACTTGGTTAACAACATGATCCATTTCACCATACGACCTGTGAGAGTTGTCCTTGATAAAAAATACTTGAGTGGGTCCACCTTTAAGATGAGCTTGATTGTATGGCTAAGCATGTAATGTCTAAGCTTTTGAGTGGTGAAGACCACTGCAAGGCATTCTTTCTCCATTGGTGAATAATTGAGCTCATAGCCAAAAAGAGTTCAATTGATGTAATAAATGGATCTCTCTTTGTTGTATTTGTCATGTTGTGCCAATAGTTCCCATAGTGCCGAAGCGGTTGCCGAGATGTAGAGTATGAGAGGGCATCCTGAAACTAGTGGTACAAGGATGGGAGAGTTAGATATTCTTTGAGATTCTGAAAGCTTCTCTAATAGATAGGATCCCATTTGAAGCTTGTGTCCTTGTGGATTAGATGTGTGAAAGGTTGGTACTAGTCTGCTAGCTATGATATAAATCGACACAGTGATTGGAGCTTTTCTTGTAGGCTCTTGAGCTTCTTGAGTATTCTAGGAGGAGGCATTTCCGTGATGGATTTGACCTTTTTGGGGTTAATCTCTATGTTGCACCATAATATGATGAAGTGTAGAAGCTTTCCAAATGTTACACCAAAGACACACTTCTTTGGATTCAGCTTCAAGCCATAATGATGGTGACAATCAAACACACTTTCAAGGATGTCTAGGTGTTCACATTGTGTCTTAGATTTTACAAGAATATCATCCACATAGTCTTCTAGGATTTTGTGTATCATATCATGGAAGATGGTTGTCATTGCTTTGACATAGGTGGCTTGTGCATTATTTAGCCCAAATGGCATCATGTTGTAGAAGAAGGTACCCCATGGTGTAGTGAATGTTTTTTTGTGCTGATCATCTTTTGCTATTGGAGATTGACTATCATGACTATGTTAGGTAGTGGGAAATCATTTTTGGGACATGCTTTGTTTAAGTCCCTCAAAGTTTGTGTAGATTCTTATCTCTCTTGAAGCTTTGATGATAAACACCATGTTGGAGATCCATTCTAAATAATCAGTCGCTCTGATGATCTTGGCTTGTAGGAGCTTTTCTAGTTCTTCTATTACCAATAGGGGTACCTTAGGATGCATTTTCCTTAGCTTCTCCTTTACTAGCTTGGCATTAGGGTCCACTGTAAGATTGTGCACAACTAGATTTAGATCAAGCCTAGGCATGTGTGCATACGACCATGCAAAATTGGTTTTGGCTTCTTGGAGAAGTGCAGTGAGAGTGATTTATTCACCCTCAATTAAAGATGTTGTGATGTAGATCATTCTTGGACATTCTTCTGTGCCCAAGTTAACTAGCTTGGTTTCCTCAATGATTATGGGTGACTACTCTGGTATATAGTACTATATGGGAGGAAGAGGCAAGTCTCCATCTTCTATCATCTTAGAGAGGTTTTCACTAGAAGATACACCCTTTATTTTCTCTTTTTTAGAGTTAGAATGTGCCCCAAAAGGGTTTTCATATAAGGACTTGTTCTTTTCTTTTTATTTTTCACTTTTGAGGCTAAAGCTTACCTCTTCCTCAAAATATCCTTTAGGGTTGAGCTTGCAGACATGAAATGATTCCTAATGTTGATCTGATTGTTGGTCTGATGTTCCCATGAATCTTAGGAGCACTTATGTGTTTTGGAACTCATCAATATGTGTGATGCTTGGTTGATCCTAGTCTATGAGTTCTAGATGAATGAGGGGAAGTTCTATGACATTAATGGTGAGTTGATGGAGGACATAAGGGCCCAGGAGGGTATCATCATCAAAGATGCCATCATAGGATTTCTTTTCTCCCACTTCGGGGATGTTTTTGATGTGTACAAGGTAATCTTGGCTATTCAAAAGGGGAATGTTGGGCATTTTTGTGTCCCCAATCATGATATTGGGTTCTTGTGTGCATAGGAGAGGAGTTTTAAAGCCAAGACCTTGATGCTTTGGATTCTTTGAGACTATGATTGGATCTTTGTTTCTTCTTTCTTGTGGTCCTAGACCACCACCTTGGTATTTCTATTATTTTGTGGCATACTTGTGTGATGTTGGATATTTGTCTTTGAAATAACTGAGAAGCTCAATGTTAGGAGGTGGGGGATCTCTATATAGCCATTGATTGATGTCAAGGTCCATCTCAAGGCTATCTATATTACCATGGAAAAAAAATGTTATTTGCTCCAACTGCTTGATTTCATGAATGGCTTAAACAAGCTTGCTTTGGTGACTTGGGAACCCCTATGTATGCTGATCTAGAGGTAGGGCCCCTACTAAAAATGCATTAATTAAGTTGCATTCACCATAGCCTTGGTTGTTGATCTTGATGAAAGAGAGAGTGTAGGAGAGGATAGTCTCTAGAGTGCTATGGGATCAGGATGAGATGGCGATAGAAGTGCCAATTTTAATTCCAAGACAATGGGTGGAATTAGGGAATGATGAATCCATCGCACGATAGTTTGAGAAGGGTTGGAGGTTTACATGGATGGTGATCTTAGTTCCTTGATGTAGAAATTTGAAGCACTGGTGATAGGTAGATGGTACAAATTTAATGAAATGGATCCATGGTTGACTGAGGAGGATGTTATATGGTAGATCAAGATCAACAATGTGGTAGATGGTGTGTTGAGTTACAACACCTAGTTTTATAGGCCAAAGAATGGTACCTCCAGAGGTATGGTCTAGGTTATTGAATGCCTTGATGGTGATGACATCATGTGATATGTTAGCCTCCATGAACCCTATTTTCTCAATGAACTTGAGAGTACACAAATTTGGGGAAGAGTCATTATCTATCATGACCCTTTTAATGGCAAAGTATCTGACCATGAAGGCGATGCAAAGAGGGAGATTGTGGTTAGGCTCAATAGCTGGTATATCAAATGGCTTGAAGGAAAGAGCACAGGATGTTGATAAATTTCCCACAAGGTTTTTGAATTGGATGCTATTTATGTTGGTGGGGACATATCCTTCTTGGAAGGATCAGTTGAGGATTTCTTGATGGATGGGTGAAGTGCAGAGAAGGTTAAGGATGGAGATTTGAGTGGGTGTATTCCCAAGGTGTTCAAGAAGTTTATATTGGGAATTGTGAGCTGGCCATGGATTAGCACCAGCTAATGGGCCTCTAAAAGGCCATCTTTCTTAGTTCTTTTTTTCCTCCTTTAAAACATTTATTTGCAAACAGACATGAATTTATGGTTTTTAGGCATATCAACTTATGGTTTTTATATATATGTGAAGACATGAAATAGAAATGTGGATAGTTTAAAGACATGATATTTTCTTGAATTCATGGACATGAATAGTATAATGTAGTAGTTATATACACTGATTAATGTTTCCTTTCCTATGCTATGTTTTGGGTAGTTTCTCTCATGTAGCCATAGGACTTGCAAGAGTGTTAATTAGAACTTTACACATTTTTCCTAATATTAATGATAAGGATATATATGTATATCAAAGGTTGTGTGTGCATTGATTATTTTCCAGGTATTTATTGTTAGGAATGGGAACACTGAGAAGGGGGGGGGGGGGGTGAATCAATGTTCACTGTATTTTAACTTTTCATTTTAATCTTTATGCTGAACATAAATTCCTAAGTACTAAAATAAACATTCACATAAACATGAAACATGAAATCAACACATGACACCAATATGATTACGGGGAAACCCAAATTGGTAAAAACCCTGGTGGGAATTGACACCCACTAATATTCTGCACTAGTGTTTTGTGATCCTTGCTAGAAGATCATTTACCTTGTTAGGAGTAGCTTTACAATGCTTTAAGTATAGTAGACCTTGTTAAGTGTCAGACCCTATTAGGAGTCTTTTACAATCGTCCTTGTTAGGGGAGAAGACACAATATCCAAGAGCTCACTACTCAAGTGGTGAAGGCTACAACCTTCTGATCTTAGATACACACTATATCTACAAGATGAACTATCACTGCAACACTACTTGTCATATCAATTCCTTTGATGCGCTAATGCTTTGACCTCTAGAAAAGCTCTAATACATTTTCCAGTGTCTTCACATACTTCTGCTCTACTTATCACAACTCTATTTCAACTTCCATACCAAATACAATGGGCACACCTTATATTTATGCACTCATACAAAATACACAATTATGTTGGCCCTATAACTAATTACAAACAATGCTTCCAAATGAATTGGCTTAAGCGTGTTTGCAATTATACATATAAACATGTCGGCAACCTAAATACAATGGGTGCATAGCCTTTACAACATTACATTATAATCGCAAACAAAAATGCTAATTGTTGGCTCCATGCTCAGTTCTCTACTGGCACACACTAGCTGTGCAACTTCAACTAACTATGACTTTCTCATCCTTTCATATTTGCTTATGCACTCATAGACTAAGCATGAGTATAGTCTAACAAACTTAACTTCTAGGGTGCATACCATAATTCATTCATACACATGTGTGTTGATGCTCTGAGCCACAGGAACTCTATATACTATCCAGTCTTCAACACTTAACCAAATTCTAATCTTTACATCAAGTGCCCTGACTCCAAATTGCTATATGACTTTGTTGCCATAATGAAAACACTATATCTAGTCACATACTTCAATATAGACAACTTTCCAACAATCTCCCCCTTTTTCATTGATGGCAACAAAGGAATATGGCCAAGTTGCTAATTGTCTCTTAACACAAAAAACTTTTTTCTTCTATACATTTTTTATACATAATCTTATATCTCCCTATACATATAATACTCCATATTCTATATGCAACTCCCCCTTTGACATTAATGACAAAGGTGTACCAAAAAATTGTATCTGCACATACTTAGGGAAAACATCCAGATATGCTATTTTGAGGTTTTGGATCTTCTTCTTCCAAAAATTTATCAAGGAGTTAACTATCTGGAGATGGGCACATAAAGCATATTGAAGCTTCTCCATCTTCTTCAGATCTCTGCTCAGACCTTGATCATAGGTAATCATGGTGGCATCAATCTCCTTTATGTTCTGATTGAGAATGTCTAGTGAGGGTGCAAGAGGTTTCCTCAACTGAGTTGGTCTAGACCTTATCTTTGCCATCTCTTTCTCTGCCTTCTCAATTTTGTCCAATTGACCCTAGTAAAAATTGTTGCACATGTTCACATTAGTGGATGAGTCTTTCACTAAACTCTTCACCTACTCAATCATAGCTTCTACTTCTTGTATTGTCTTAAGATGGGCATCAGTAAGCTTATCCTGATCCATGCAGTCTGTAATGAATTTCCTTCCTTGATCAGAAAATTCTTTTATGGATGCTTGTCTTGTCTTGAGTGAATTAAAATCTATTGCAAATTTTCTTATCAATTCATTCAATCTCTTCTTTAGGTACTTCTCTTCTACGACTTTGGATGCAGATTCTTCAAGGCTTGAAAATTTAATTTTGAACTGTGAGATAACTATACTCACATCAGCAACCAAGTTTACCTTATTCACTTTCATGTCCGCAGGTAACAAACTATTCAATATGTTCATTGATTCCACAAGGAGAGGATTTCTCATGATTTTTTTTTCCTTTTCCTTCTCCATAGCTAAGATGTTGAACTTAATTAGGTCTTCTTCTCTTCATGAGTCCAAACTAGATGTGTCAGGTGTCAGACTTGACAAAAATGCTGAGGAGGGAGTGATGGGAGTGCTATCCATCACTTCTAGTTTTGCCTTGGCTAGTTCAATAGAAGTTTCACCTTTCTCTTGTTCTTTTTCTTCTTCTTCTTTCTTTTTTGATATATTTTCAATCAATACCTCTTCTTGATGAGTGGGAGGTATGCTACTACATAAGATCTCAGCTTCTTGTGTGCTCACAAAAGCTTCCTCAAACTTATCTAAGTATGTGTCAGTGGCTGCCATGGCTATCTCCACATTATCAATGGTAATGGTGTTGTCCTTGAGTGATTCTGATATAGGTGCAAACTTTTTTTCCTTTGTTTCTACTTCCACTATAGGCACTAAATCCTGAGGACCTATAGATTGTACCTTGATAGTCTCTGCTACTTTGTCTTGCTTACTAGGTACTTGAGAGATGGGCGCAAACATAGGTTTCATGTGTTGTTCTAAGAATACCTTCTCAAAGGCCTTCTCTATTTCCTTAGAGATCAGATCATAGTATTTGTTCATGAGATGTAGTGTTCTCATCTTTGACCTTAAGTGCAGCTTCACCAAATTCAACAATAGTGACTTTTCTTCAACAGAACAAATTGGAAGAGTGGAATCAAGAATTTGTTCCCTTGTTTTGAAGTCTTCTTTAGTGGTTTGTCTCTTTAAGGTATCCAATATCTCCCACACTTTATCTAGAATTTCTATTTTCAATTCAAGATTGTCTTCTTGAACTTTATCATATGTTTAACAATCATATCATGTATTTCTAATTTGTCAATCTCACTGTATGTTTCATAAAACTTCCCTACTTGATCAATTCTACCTTCATCAACAATTCTTGTGCTCAATACTTTAAGGCTTGGTCTAAATCCTACCTTAGGAGGTGCTTGAATGTTTTTCTTGCTCCTTGTAGCTCATGAGGATGGATGAATAGTGTTGGTTTCTTTATTCCTTTTGGCTATTGGCTTATACTTTGAAGTAGCATTAGAATCACTGGTTTCTTTGGGTGCAGAAGGAGTGTTATCAGTTATATCCTTTTGACTATCATCTTTTTCAATTTTTATCTTCTTCATCTTATGATCTTCTTGTTCTTCTTTTGTAGATGTGATTTTCATTTCCAAAGCAATCTTCTCTTCCCTTGCCTTGTCAAGGTCTTTTTGGGATACACCATGAATCCTTAAGATCTTTGATGTGACTTTGGCAACCTTCCTTTTTGTTGTTGTGTTGTTTAGATTTGCATCTACTTCTCTAGTTTTCTTTGCATATGTCCCCCATCTAGGTTCATTAGGATCTTTGGGGGCTGATAGTAATACCTATGTATATGCTTCAATGACTTGTTCTTCTACCTCATAGCTAGGTGGATGAATCCACTTAGTTCTTGGTTCAACAACTTCCATACAAGTTGTATCTGTTTCAACTATAAAGCATATTGTATCCTTATATTTTTCTACAATGCTCTCTAGAATCCTTTATCTCATTTGCATCTCGAGCCTAAAGGTCTTCAATTCCAATGTTATATAATCCCTTAGTGTACGTTCAATGGATTTTTTGTTGGATATCTGAGGCATGGTTGGAATAGTCTTGTCCAAATACAAATCTGATATCTTCCCAACTATATGAAGGTACATGTAGATGATTAGTGAACCAAACTTGAATATCTTTGTCTTGTCATGTTTTATAGCTTTTATGTTATCAATCAACTATGTGTGCAAGATCTCAAACAAGTTGAATTCCCCATCTTCCTTCACAAGTCTGATGGCTCCTAGAATAGTTCCCACAGACACACTATTCACCCTACTGGTGTGATGAAACCTGTACCCTAGTATCATTGACATCAATTTGATGTTTTCTTGCTCAATAGGCTCAATTTTCATGCCATGCCTATCGCTCCTTGACTTACATGTTTGCTCAACCATCTTCCTCATGACATCCTTGCCCACAGGCAGGATGATGCCTAACCTAGAAAGGCTTGTTATCTCATGAATCAAGTCATTAGTGATTCTTACTGGTACATCACCAATCCAAAACAAATCATCATGAATCCTACTCAATAAGATCTTTATCCATTCTTTCTCATAGAATTCATATGCCATAGCATAATCAACAATAGGGTGATCATTCCATTTAGCATATTCATCCATGAATGTCTTATCTGGCTTCAATATGGTGTCCATGTGTGCTCTTAGCCTATCCAGTCCAACTAGTTCCTTCTTACAGTAGATATATGCCCTAATATCTTCCACATGCATGACGCCCATAGGTGTGTGGGAGAAAGCTCCCTCTAAATCATATAGGATTGATTTGAATGGATGTTTCTTGAAAAAATATCTCTTCTTTTTAGTGACATCATAAACAATTGGAGTGGCCATGACTTACTTGTAAATGCTTTCCAACATAACTTCAAGATAATCTAAAGGCTTCTGAATTAGTGCAACGAGCTTAGCATTTCTACAACTGACCAAATGCACTGCAAACACTGATAGATCAATCTCCAAGTCTTCACAACAACTTTCAAGGCTCTTTTTGGTCTCCTATCCCTCTAAATTTTAATGCAATGAGCAATCAAATTAATTTTGTGTACTTTAAAGTGAAAATTCTGCTATTAATGCAAGTCACGTAAACTAGGCTGTCACTTCAAAATTTCCAACTTGAGTTCTATCCACAATCAGCATCTGCACTTTTTCACATAGGTAACTTAATACTCCAAAAGCTTAAGTCTAAAGGCACATACTCTAAGGATGATTATACTAGCCACGTAGGAGACTAGAGCTAAATTAGCTCCCCCTATGACCCTAAGGGCCATTCATCCAGATGTAGAGGGTGCATCCACTGTGGATGCATCCAATACATTCTCATTAGTCTTGTCCTTATTTTTCTCTGACTAAATCATGCTCAAATCATTTGAGGCTTTGACAAAATTAACTTCTCCTACGAGATCCAAAACTAGTTCTTCGATCTTTTTAGGGCTTCCCAGACCTTGCATCCTTGATCTATAGAACCGTGAGATATGTCTAGGCTTATTACAAGAGTGAAAAATGACTGGAGCTCTTATATTACTCGGCACATTGACATGAGACACCATTGTGTATTATTTTGTTGTGTGACCATTGTAGTTACATATCTAGCATGTAACATTCTGAGCACTTCTTATATTTGTCTGATTCTGATTTCTTTGATCTTGTTGAGTCCTGTTCTTCTTTCTAGTCTTGCAATTCATAGCTCTATGAGAAAACTTATTGCATGAATAATAGTAACCATTGAAAGGTCTTACCTATATACAGTTCCTTGCAATGTGTCCATGCTTGTTACATACAAAAGAAGTGTGTTCTACTTACTTGTGCTCATTCTTAGGTGGTCCACCATTATCTATGTTTTGATCTTCAGTCTTTTCAGCATTAGTAGAGTCCTTTTGTGAATCCTTTCTTTTTCGCATGTTGTCAATCTGATTGTGTGCTTCATTGTATCCAATACAACTAGTGTCTCCTTTGACTTTCCTTGCATACAACTGAGATTCTATCAAATGAGAACTGGTGTGTAATTTTTCAATATGATTCTTTTCTTCTTCCAATTCAAACTCCAAGTTTTCTTTGCTATTCCTTAGCTCCAAGATTTCCATGATTTATTGCCTTAGTTCTTCATTCATCTGAAGGTTCTCGTTGATTTGTTCATCATAGACTTCCTGATTATTAGTCAGCTTATCATCAAACTCTTAAAGTTGTCATTGTAAGGATTTTTTTTCTTCATTGAGCTTCTTGACCAATGTCCCTTGATCACTAGTAGATAATTCTTTCAAATCTTTCCTTATCTATTTGATGACTAATTGAGCATCACTAAATTTATTCTTTAGTTCTTAAGATTCTATTTCTGACTTGTCTAGATCTTTAAGAGAAGCTTCAATATTTCTTTTCAGATGTTTCATTTCTACTTTTTCCATGATATCCTCAAGTGGTTAAACTTCTATGCTGAGGACCAGAGCTCTGATACCAATTGTTAGGAATGGGAACACTAAGGGGGGCGGGGGGTGGGTGAATCAGTGTTCACTATATTTTGACTTTTTACTTTAATATTTATGTTGAACATAAATGCTTAAGTACTGAAATAAACATTCACATAAACATGAAACATGAAATCAACACATGACACTAATATGATTATGAGGAAACCCAAATAGGTAAAAACTCTGATGGTAATTGACACCCACTAATATTCTGCACTAGTGTTTTGTGATCCTTCCTAGAAGATCCTTTACCCTATTACGACTAGCTTTACAATGCTTTAAGTATAGTAGACCTTGTTAAGGGTCAAACCCTATTAGGAGTCTTTTAAAATTGTTCCTGTTAGGGGAGAGGATGCACTGTCCAAGAGCTGACTACTCAAGTGGTGAAGACGACAACCTTTTGATCCTAGATACACACTATATCTATAGGATGAACTATCACTATGACACTACTTGTCACATTAGGTCCTTTGATGCACTGATACTTTGACCTCTAGCAAAGCTCTAATACCATTTTTAGTGTCTTTGCATACTTTAGCTCTGCTTATCACAACTATATTTCAACTTCCATACCAAATACAATGGGTGCACCTTATATTTATGTGCTCATACAAAATACACAATTAGGTCGGCCCTATAACTAATTACAAACAATGCTTACAAATGAATTGGCTTAAGCGTGCTTACAATTATGCATATAAACATGTTGGCAACCTAAATACAATGGGCACATAGCCTTTACAACATTACATTATAATCACAACTGTCAGCTCCATGCTCTGTTCTCTACTAGCACACACTGGTTGTGCAACTTCAACTAACTATAACTTTCTCATCATTGCATATCTTCTTATACTCTCATAGACTAAGTATGAGTATAGTCTAACAAACTTAACTTCTAGGGTGCATACCATAATTTATCTGTACACATGTGCGCTGATGCTCTAAGCTGGAGGAACTCTGTACACTGTCCAGTATTCAACACTTAACTAAATTTTGATCTTTACATCAAGTGCGCTAACTCCAAACTGCTATATGACTTTGTTGCCATAATGACAATACTATTGCTAGTCATATACATCAGTATAGAAAACTTGCCAACATTTATCACATGCTTTCAAGGACTGGCATTGTGGCACTAGAATAGTCAAAGTCAACCATTGTTGCAATATCTTTGCAAGCGGGGCAAGTCAAATACTATTTTCTATTGCATGCAACACACAGATTTAGTTACCCCAACATGCTATATTCTTGGAGGATTTATTCATGATTAATGCTATTTCTATTCTGAAACTTTATGAATCTGTAATGATCTTCATTTATGGAGTGATCTTAGATTTAGGAGGTAGTTGTAGTTTTCATTCAAATAAAGGACTATTGTAACTCTTTAGGAGTTGGTCAATTTCCATAGTAGAACTATTGTTGCTGTGATACTATTTTTCAATCAAGTGTAATCATTTTCCATGAATGAATAGAATGCGTAGCTTGAGTTTAGATCTTTTATCTTGATTGTATTTTCTATTCACTCATCCAAGGGGGCCCACTTGGTGACTGAATTTCCCTATTAGACTAGAATTTATTTTCATGTTTATTTCGAAGTAAAGTAGAACTCTTCTATTCTTACAGCCATTGGTAACAGAACTAGTAGACTGTTCTTGTAGCTAAGACAATTAGAGTAACTCCTACTTGTGATTACATGCTTTGTTAGTGATGAAGGGTGCTCCACTTAATACCACAAACACATAACAAAAATAGAGAAACAACAACAACAATATGCAAGAATAGAAAATTGGCTTCTTATTATCTCCACAAATGTGGAATTACAAACTTTCAGAATTACAATATGCAAAGCCACATGGGCATTCCCTTACAATATTCTATAGGAAAAAGCCTCGAATCAATACCTAGATCTACTACTTAGAACTTCCCCAAACAACACTACGGGCCTTCTTTATATAGGCATTTTCCACCACCCAAGAAGGTTCCAAAAATTTAGCCCTTAGGGTTGACCAAACTTAGAATTATTTTATTTTTCAATTTATTACATCAGAGTTGGCTCAAAATAACTTTTGAAACCCGAACAAAAATTTTGAAGGAAAATTATTTTCTGCCATTTCAGGTGACCTAACTTTCAGAGACCATCAGTCATCACCAGTTGACCTGATTGACTATTATAACCCTATTGGTGTTCAAAAATGCTTATGCCAACTAGGGCTGCCAATATGCCTTGAGACTAGTGTTAGGAATGGTTAACTCCAAGTATGAGAGCTCTGCAAGACAACTGGACCAACTATAGGGACAAGATTGCCCTCTTCACTTCTGGCTCTGTAAAACCATGGCGGGTGCACCTAATCCAGTAACTTATGGCATTTTTGGACTTTGGACTGGATTAAACAAAGCAGATGATAGCAAGAGACTACTAAATGTTAACTAGGCATTCATTGAATCTTCATTGCTATGGGATGTTAAAATGGCCTTGTGAATTAATATTTAAAACTTAAAAAAGGTCTTTGATATATGAGGATGGGAGAAATAGACAAGAGCCAATCAGGCATTGAACTCAACTGAACATATTAATCCTTGATCAATGCCATTATCCATTGGGCAGACCTCACATACATACAATGAAACATGAACCAAGTATTGTCAAAGACTCATAGCCATAAATATAAACATTCCAACCTATTCACTACTTATAAGATCCTTCTCTACACAAAACAAATGAATCCACGTCCCTTCTAAAGTATATTTCACTTGATCCTAGATCAAGAACTAAAGAAAAGAACATATGCAAAGGTAACCCTGTGCAATGGATTAGAAAATCCAAAACTCACAATATTGACACCAAGGAGAGACCTGAAAGCTTGAAACATTTATATTAAGTATGATGAGGCATGTACATATTCAAAGTAAGACAGAGAATCAAACCACTTCAATAACCTGCAAAAAACTTCTAGAAATTCTATTCAGCTTACATGCAATGTGATCAACCCTACTACAACCCCCTGGAACTAATCCAAATTAGAACATCTGGACTGATTATAAATTTGAACCAAAGGAATTGACCAAATTTAGAACTGAACCTGGAAAAGAACCCTTACTCTATCAAAAAACTCACTACTTATACACTAACTACCTTGGAATCCCAAAGATAGGATGCAACAAGCTTCAGATAGCTAGGGTTAGGGTTTCACCCACTAGAACAACCAAAAACTACATCAGAATTTATTGCAAGGGAATAAACACAAGCAACCTAGAGAAAATGAATCTTAGATGGATCTGCAATCATCAAAATCCACGAGGACAGTACAAAACAAGGAATTGCCATGAACACCAGTCAAATCAACCACCTACAAACATATTTCAAGCACAAAACCATACTTCTCCTGGCACAAAAACATCATGCCACCTACCATAGGGACCCTCAAACTAGTTTGCAATAACTAGCGCCACCAAATCAATCAAAACTGGCCTTTAAAACCATAAATTTTGGTACCTTATGTCTCCTGAAACCCTCAACAAATTTGAATTTGAAATACAATGGTCATTTCCAAGCACCAGTAGCAAATCACTGGTCGACATTTAAAATCAGATCAACCTTAAGTCGCAACTGTCAGATCTCTCCCTTTCGAGGTCTTTTATGATCTTAACTCAATTGCCACCCTGGGTTTACCTTTAGTGACCATGCGACAATGCATTCCCAATTCGCGAAGAGAAAACTTAACCCACCTTTTAACTCAATGACCTAGCAACCATAGGAAAACATTAACCTCAGTCCCACATTTAGTGAACTAGCGACAAAAGGTCACTGCCAGTTTGTGAAACACTTTATCTATGTGCCAGAAAGTTTAGCGATTCCATGAATGCTTGTTCACTAAACCACTAAAACACTTAGAGAACCACTACTATTTCACGTGAACAAGAAAAGCCTTCAATTATTTTTTGGATGGCCAAAACATTTATTAGAACTGCTAAACCTTCACCTGGAAGATCAATGACCATCTAAAGATCGCATACCCATCCGAGATTCTATCAGATTACACGCCCACCATCAGATAAAGAATCTTCTCCCATCTCTAACAACCTTCTGACACAAAACAAAATCAATGGCCATCGCAAGATCTTAAACTTCTAACAAACTCAATGAGATCATACGCCATCCACTGATTTACTGATAGGATCAAGACCCTCTGACACATTCGAAAACTAGGTCCCACTGACAGCATTCCACTGTATTACCTTATGGACCAATCACAAACCACCAATTGTACCAATGTGTCATTGGACCCACAAAGCGATAAATCCTACCTGGAAGATTAGACATACGGTGCATCATCGTATGTGTCAGAAAAAAGCCTTAAGAACATATGCCAACCATTGATGCTCTAACACATCAGTACCCCTCTGACAGACACACCAGCAACAAGGTCCCACTGATACATCTAGGAAAGATTCAAAATCAATGGTCATCACATGATCGCAAGGGGATGGAATATTCCATGTGATCATGTGACAACCACATGATCCTTAGGAAACTGACAACATGACCCCACCTGGGCCCATTGATGCCAATTCATTAAATCCATCAGCCAATGAGCAACTGCCAACTATGCTTAGGTGTCACCCTTGACCCACAATTTGAAACACCATGTCACAAAGATAAGATCAACGGTCATCCTAATCTCACATAGGTCTGACAAAATTCATGCACTTTAATGACAACCATCAGATTGAGATGGTGTCAGAGACCAGACCCAAGAAATAAAGCAAGCCAAAACATAGGAAAAATTAAAGCTCGTGACTTGGGAAATATTAAACCTGCCAGACTTTAGGCTTGAGGAAATATTAAGCGCTGAGGACTTAGGGAACAATTTGCACACATGGGTTTTAGGGAACTTAAGTGGCCCAAAAAAGTAACATTAAAATAGAATAGGGCCAGGGTAAAACAAAAGGTTTTTCATGCAACGGCTAGATTTTTAAATTTTGAACTAGGGCTTGAGGCCAGAGATATGAAAAATGTTGCAGAGACCAAAGGGAAAGATGAGAAACCATGAAATTTTTTCTGAGTGATAACAAACCCCATTTTGAAAAGGCCACGAAGCGCTCTATAGGCTTGACTAGCACAAGCGCTTGTCACCAAAGTTTTTTACCTCATTCGGAGCCTCTAAAGCCTTCAAAACTGAGTTCAAAGTTTCTGTACCCTGCTGCCAATACTGAAAATCTTCAATATCTTCAAAAATAGAACTGATCTAGCCATGAAACTTTACTGGCAACTTGATATGACTGACATGAACCTCCACATGTAAAATCAGAACCTGCTGAGATTTTTGACCAACTTACCAAAAATAGCAAGTTTCCATAAATATCAGCTTTGCACAAGATAGCCCTTATTGAATACAAAAACATAAATATTTTTGCATGATGCAAGATTTCTCTTACACCCAGGATGCTCCTACATCAGACACTCAGGGTAATTTGAGAAGTGACCCCATCACGTCTCAGGTGCGTAGAGGAAAACCAAGGTGGTTAACCTACTCCATTATCAGCCATGATGAATCTTCAACGGGTCATCCTTTCCACTTGACCAGATATTTTTCATATGTCCTATTCCTGGTGCTTCTGCCAACATGACTATCCAATATATCCTCAATCTCTTTGGTATCTAAACTAGTTGCTAGAATACTCCACTGTATTGTTGTGATCTCATCTTCAACACCTCCCTCATGATACTCTGTCAAATCTGAAATGTTAAACACTGGTGAAATATTCAGCTCAGTAGGCAACTTGACCTCATATACATTTCCTGAATCATGCTTCTTCAGTATCTTACATGGCTCAAACTTCTTCATTTTCAACTTGTTATATGTACCAATTGGAAATCTTTCCTTCCGCAAATGAACCATGACTTCACCTCCAAGCTAAAATTCCTTATGCCTCCTTTTCTCATCTACCTTAGCCTTATACTACACATTCATCTTGGTAATATGCTTCCTCACCTCCTCATGGATGTTCTTCAAATGTTTTGCAAAATTCTCAGCTTCCGCACTACTTATTTCGCCTTGATCTATCCTTCTCAACTCAGATGCATTTCTGGGACTTCTCCCATATACAATCTAGAATGGTGATTTACCAGTGCTCCTATTGACAAAATTATTATATGCAAATTCTACCTATGGTAAAATTAAATCCCACCATGTTGACTTATTTCCAACCCAACATCTCAGAAAATTTCTCAAACTCCTATTCACCACCTTTGTCTATCCATCAGTCTGTGGATGATGTGATGAATTGAACTTTAAATCTATCTTCAACTTCTTCCACAATGTATGCCAAAAATATCAAATGAACTTAGTGTCCCTATCTAAAAATATACTCTTTGGCAAACCATGTAGTCTCACCACTTCTCTAAAAAATAATTCTGCTACATGAACAACATCATTAGTCTTCTTGTAAAGAACAAAAATGTGCCATCTTTGAAAATCTGTCAACTACTACAAAAATTGAATCATGTCCCCGCTGTGTCCTTGGTAAACCAAGAACAAAGTCCATACTGATATCCTCCCAAGGCTTCTCTGTTATAGGTAATGGCTGATACAACCCTATATACTACTTCACTCCTTTCACCATCTGACATACTCTGCAACTCTATAAAAACTTCTTGACATCTTGCTACAACTGTGGCCAATAATAATTCTCACTAACCAAAGAAAGGGTTTTATCACAATCAAAATGTTTAGCCAATCCTCCCCTATGCATCTCTTTGATGATATTCTCCCTCATAGAACTTCATGGAATACACAACTGAGTCCCTCTGAATAGCATATCATCCTGGATGATAAAATCCAGCCACTTCCTTCTATCTAGAGTAACAAGTTCTTTACAAGTTTTCCAAGCTTCACCAAATTCAGGATCCTCTAGTTACAAATTTTTGAGTTCCCTGAACCCAACAACCTCAATCTACATCTCTGTCAGTAATAGTTTCCTTCTGCTAAACACATCTGCAACCCTATTAGACTTTCCACTTCTGTGTTTCAAAACAAATGTATAGCTCTGAAAAACTCAAACCATTTCAAATGCTTTTTTTTCAAATTTTCTTGACTATTCAAATATTGCAAAGGTTGATGATCAGTATATAAAACAAACTCCTTACAAAGTAGATAGTGTCTCCACTTCTTCAATGCCTAGACTATAGCATAAAACTCTTGATCATAAACATAATACTTTCTCTTGGCATCATTTAAGATGTCATTGAAATAAGCAATAGGTTTACCTTCTTGGCTCATAATAGCTCCTATTGTAGTACCACTAGCATCACAGTCTCCTTGAAACACCTTTTTAAAATCTAGAAGTGCTAAAATAGGTTGTTCTGTAACTTTCTATTTCAACAGTTTAAAACTCTTATCTACCCTATTAGTCCACTTGAACTCTTTTCCATCCCCTCTCATTGTTTCAGTCAAAGGTCCACAAATACTGCTAAAATTTCTGATAAACTTTCTGTAAAAGCTAGCCAAACCATGAAAAGATCTCACCTTAGTAGCACTCCTTGGAGTAGGCCATTCAAGGATAGCCTGTACTTTCTCTGGGACCATTTTTAGACCTTCTCTTGAAACTACAAATCCCAAATACACTAACTCTTTCCTCACAAAACTGCACTTCTTCAAATTAATCAATAATTTCTCATCTCTCAGCTTCTCAAACACCATATGAATATGCATCATATGCTCTTCCAATGTCTTACTAAAGATCAATATATCATCTAGGTACACAATGACAAACTTACCCAAAAAAAATTTTAGAACCTTATTCATGAGCCGCATGAAAGTGCTCGGTGCATTGGTTAGCCCAAAAGGCATGACTAATCACTCATACAATCCTTCCTTTGTCTTCAAGGTAGTCTTCCATTCACCTCCTTCTCTGATCCAAATCTAGTGATATCCACTCTTCAGATCTATGTTTGAAAAATACACAGCTCCACTCAAACAATCCATAATATCATCCATTTGTGGAAATGAAAACCTATATTTAATTGTGATCTTGTTTATTGTTGTGGAATCTGTACACATCCTCCATTCTCCATTCTTCTTTGGTGCTAATACCATTGGTAAAACACAGGGACTTAGACTCTCTCAAATCAACCCCTTCTCAATAACTCATGTACTTGTCTGTTCAACTCTTCACTTTCTACTGGTGTGATTCTGTGTGCTACCTTGTTTGGCAAACTAGCTTTTGGAATCAAATCCATCTGATGAATGATCTTCCTTACTGGTGGTAATCCATCAGGTATATTATCAGATACAATATCCTGAAACTTATTTCACAAATTTGCAACCTCTACAGGTACATCCCCTACTTGTTCTTTACAAGCTTTTGAATTTAAAGCAAAACACACATGCTCATGCCTCATACCATATAGAAATTTTCTTCCATTAACAAATTTTATTCTTGCATCACCACATACCTTTTCTTTGGTCTCCTTCAATGGCTTTAGCTTATGTCACACTCCATCCTTTGTCAGGGAATAGGTATTCGCACAACCATCATGTACAAACATCTGTCAAATTGCCATGGTCTACCAAACAACAGATGACATGCATCCATAGATATGATATGACATAGTACCTCATCTTGGTACCCCCCAATCTTGAACTTTACTAGGTACTGTTCACTAACCATGACCTTGTGGTCATCCTGCACCCAAAAAATCTGATATGGATGTGGGTGTTTCTGTCTCTTGAGCTTCAACTTTGTCACCATCTCTTTTGACACCAAATTGTCAGTGCTTCCACTATCAATAATCACATCATAGCATTTTCCTTCACACTTGCATCTAGTGAAAAACATGCCCCTCCTTTGTTCAGGTTCATTCTCACCACTCAATAAGACTCTTTTGTTAATCAACGTTTCTCCTCTTTTAGCATCTTCTAAATTTGATGATCTGGCATCTTCATCTACATGTGCAACTCTGGCCTAGCCTTCATTCCTCCTATATGTCCTTCCTTGGCATTAAGGACATTCAAATTCCCTATGACCTTCTTCTCCACAGTGAAAACATGTTCCATGGAAGACTCCTCTTCCTGAACCTTGTCCTCTTCGTCTTCCTCTCTGATCTTTATTATTCTGATCTTAGAAATGATTGGAATTGTTTCCTCTCTAATTTTGACTACTACTAGCCTCATCCTTCTTTTTTGAGTCTTCATTATTGCCTCCATATGACCATCCACTAGATCATCCACCATGACCTTTTCTATTTTGTCTTCTCTCGAACTTCTTGTTCAACTTTTCTTCCACTTTTAGGGCAAACTAGTATGCCTCTTCAATACTATTCATTCAAACTAGATTCAGCTCCTCCTGAATGCTTAGCCTCAACCCATTAAGGTAATGAGAAACTTTCTCCCTATCAACTTCTGCATGTCCTATTCTAATGAGGATTCGATAGAACTCCTCTGTATATTCCTTAATAGATCTTCCTCCTTGCTTCAAACTTTGCATCTTCTTGAGTAGGTCAAGCTCATAATCAACGAGAATGAACTGTCACTTCAATTTATCCACCATCTGATCCCACCTTCTGATTTTATCTTTCCCTCTTCTATTTTTCTCCAATTGAATCTCTTGCCACCAGATCTTCACATGACCTTTCAGTCTAGCCTTCATAAATTTTACCCTATCAAGATCTTCAATATCTTCATACTCAAAATATTCTTCACATTCATTGATCCAATCGATGAATTCTTCTGGGTTAAGATTTCTTAAAAATACAAGAACCTCAATCTTAGGTCTTTTTCCAATCTTGGAAATGGCCCAAAAAAGCCTTTCTTCTTCTTGATTCAAACTTTCACCTTCTTCTTCTTGATCATCATTTCCTTCTTTGGCTTCATCCTCACTTTCATCTCTGACATTAAGATTCATTCCTCTATGAATCTCTTCTTGTAATGCTCCCACTTGTCTCTGGAGCACTCTAACCTTAGGTGTTACAACACCAACTCTTCCACCATGTTCCTTTCATGGAGGCATTTTTGCAATGTGCTCTAAAACCCTACGCATGGTCCTAGTGCAAACTATCTCACAGTCAGTGATCTGTTTACACACTGAGGAAAACCTGGCTCTGATACCACTTAATGAAAGGTGCTTCCCTTAAAACCACAAACACATAACAGAAATAGAGAAACAACAACAACAATATGCAAGAAAAGAAAATTGGCTTCTTATTATCTACACAAATGTGGAATTACAAACTTTCAGAATTAAAATATGCAAAGCCACATGGGCATTCCCTTACAATATTCTATAGGACATAATTTTGAATCAATACCTAGATCTACTACATAGAACTACCCTAGACAACACTACGGGTCTTCTTTATATAGGCATTTTCCACCACCTGAGAAGGTTCCAAAAATTTAGCCCTTAGGGCTGACCAAACTTAGAATTATTTTATTTTTCAATTTATTACATCAGAGTCAGCTCAAAATAACTTTTGAAACCTGAACAAAAATTTTGAAGGAAAATTATTTTTTGCCATTTCAGGTGACCCGACTTCTGGAGACCATAAGTCTTCACCAGTTGACCCGATTTTCTATTATAACCCCATTTCAAAAAGGCCACAAAGTGCTCCATAGGCTTGACTAGCGCAAGCACTTGGACCTCTTGAATATGAGCACCTTATTTGATTGTATTGTTCAACACTTGGAAAGACCTAGGAACAGTAGAAAGTGGAAACAAACATGAAGTGGTAGAATAAGAAGATGGAAGACTTTGATCTTGACACGGATCTTGATCTTGCTTAGGAGAAGGCTTAAGACATGGTGAAATGCATGAAAAAGGATGTGCAGGTTCAAAAGAACCCTAAAGCGGATAAGAGAAATCATGAAAAAGATTGGATAACATGGAGGTACTAGTGCAAGTTCTTGTCACCCAAGTTTTTGACCTCATCCAAAGCCTCTAAAGCCTTCAAAACTGAGTTCAAAGTTTCTATACCCTCCTGCCAATACCAAAAATATTCAATATCTTCAAAACTAGACCTGATCTAGCCATGAAACTTTACTGGTAGCTTGATATGACCGAGATGAACCTCCACATGTAAAATTAGAACACTCCAAGATTTATGACCAACTTACTAAAAAAAGAAAATTTCCATAAATAGCAGCTCTGCACAAGATAGCCCTTATTGAATACAAAAAAATAAATATTTTTGGGTGATGCAAGATTGCTCTTACACCCAAGATGCTCCTACATCAGACACCTGGGGTAATTTTAGAAGTGACCCCGTCATGTCTCAGGTGTGTAGAGGAAAACTAAGGTAGTTAACCTCCTTTTTCAGCCATGATGAATCTTCAATAGGTCATCTTTTCCACTTGACTAGATATTCTTCATATATCTTATTCCTCATGCTTCTACCAACATGACTATCTAGTATATCCTCAATCTATTTGGCATCTAAACTAGTTGCTAGAATAATCTACTGTACTGTTGTCATCTCATCTTCAACACCTCTGTCATGATACTCTATCAGATCTAAAATGTTAAACACTGGTGAAATATTCATCTCAGTAGGCAACTTGACCTCATATGCATTTCCTGAATCATGCTTCTTTAGTATGTTACATGGCCCAAACTTTTTCATTTTCAGCTTGTTATATGTACCAACCAAAAATCTTTCATTCCGCAAATGAACCATGACTTCATCTCCAACCTAAAATTCTTTATGCCTCCTTTTCTCATCTACCTTAGCCTTATACTATGCATTCATCTTGGTAATATGCTTCCTCACCTCCTCATGGATTTTCTTCAAATGTTCTACAAAATCCTCAGCTTCAGCACTATTTATTTCTCCTTGATCTATCCTTCTCAACTTAGATGCATTTCTGGGACTACTCCCATATACAATCTGGAATGGTGATTTACTAGTACTCCTATTGACAAAATTATTATATGCAAATTCTTCCTGTGGTAAAATCAAATCCCATCTTGTTGGCTTATCTCCAAGCAAATATATCAGTAAATTTCCCAAACTCCTATTCACCACCTTTGTCTATCCATAAGTCTGTGGATGATGTGATGAACTAAACTTCAAATCTATCTTCAATTTCTTCCACAATGTATGCCAAAAATATCCAATGAACTTACTGTCCCTATCTGAAACTATTCTCTTTGGCAAACAATGTAGTCTCACCACTTCTCTAAAAAATAATTCTTCTACATGAACAACATCATTAGTCTTCTTGTAGGGAATAAAATGTGCCATCTTTGAAAATCTGTCAACTACTACAAAAATTGAATCATGTCCCCGCTATGTCCTTGGTAAACCAAAAACAAAGTCCATACTTTTATCCTCCCAAGGCTTCTCTAGTACAAGTAATGGCTGATACAACCCTGTATTCTATTTCACTCCTTTCACCATCGGACATACTCTACAACTCACTAAAAACTTCTTGACATCTTGCTGTAACTGTGACCAATAATAATTCTCACTAACCAAAGCAAAAGTTTTATCATGACCAAAATGTCCAGCCAATCCTCTACGATGCTTATCTTTGATGATATTCTCCCTCATAGAACTTCCTACAATACACAACTGACTCCCTCTGAATAGCATATCATCCTAGATGATAAAATCCAGCCACTTCATTCTATCTAGAGTAAGAGGTTCTTTACAAGCTTTCCAAGCTTCACCAAAATTGGGATTCTCTGGATACAAATTCTTGAGTTCCCTGAACCCAACCACCTCAATCTACATATTTGTCAGCAATAGTTGCCTTTTGCTAAGTGCATCTGCAGCCCTTATTCAATACAAAAACATAAATATTTTTGGGTGATGCAAGATTGCTCTTACACCCAGGATGCTCCTGCATCAGATACCCAAGGTAATTTGAGAAGTCACCCCATCATGTCTCAAGTGTAGGGAGGAAAACCAAGGTGGTTAACCTCATCCTTTGTCAGCCATGATGAATCTTCAATAGGTCATCCTTTCCACTTGACCAGATATTCTTCATATGTCCTATTCCTTATGCTTTTGCCAACATGACTATTCAGTATATCCTCAATCTCTTTGGTATCTGAACTAGTTGCTAGAGTACTCCACTGTACTATTGTGATCTCATCTTCAAAACCTCCCTCATGATACTCTGTCAGATCTAAAATGTTAAAAATTGGTGAAATATTAAGCTCAGTAGGCAACTTGACCTCATATGCATTTCTTGAATCATGCTTCTTCAGTATCTTACATGGCCTAAACTTCTTCATTTTCAGCTTGTTATATGTACCAACTCCAAATCTTTCCTTTTGCAAATGAACCATGACTTCATCTCCAACCTAAAATTCTTTATGCCTCCTCTTCTCATCTGCCTTAGCCTTATACTGCACAATCATCTTGGTAATATGCTTCCTCACCTCCTCATGGATGTTCTTCAAATGTTCTGCAAAATTCTCAGCTTTAGCACTACTTATTTCTCCATGATCTATCCTTCTCAACTTAGATATATTTCTAGGACTACTCCCATTTACAATCTAGAATGGTGATTTACCAGTGATCCTATTGATAGAATTATGATATGCAAATTTTTCCTGTGGTAAAATCAAATCTCATCCTGTTGGCATATCTCCAACCAAACATCTCAGCAAATTTGCCAAACTCCTATTCACCACCTCTGTCTATCCATTAGTTTGTGGATGATGTGATGAACTAAACATCAAATCTATCTTCAACTTCTTCCACAATGTACGTCAAAAATATCCAATGAACTTAGTGTCCCTATCTGAAACTATACTCTTTGGAAAACCATGTAGTCTCACCACTTCTCTGAAAAATAATTCTTCTACATGAACATCATCATTAGTCTTCTTGCAGAGAACAAAATATGCCATCTTTGAATATCTGTCAACTACTACAAAAATTGAATCATGTCCCCCCTTGGTCCTTGGTAAACCAAGAATAAAGTCCATACTGATATCCTCCCAAGACTTCTCTGGTACAGGTAATGGCTGATACAACCTTGTATGTTTCTTCACTCCTTTTACCATCTGACATACTCTACAACTCTGTACAAACTTCTTGACATCTTGCTGCAATTGTGGCCAATAATAATTCTCACTAACCAAAGCAAAGGTTTTATCATGACCAAAATGTCCAGTCAATCCTCCGCTATGCTTCTCTTTGATGATATTCTCGCTCATAGAATATCATGGAATGCACAACTGACTCCCTCTAAATAGCATATCATCCTGGATGATAAAGTTCAGCCATTTTATTCTATCTAGAGTAATAGGTTCTTTACAAGCTTTCCAAGCTTCACAAAAATTAGGATCATCTAGATACAAATTGCTGAGTTCTTTGAACCCAACCACCTCAATCTGCATCTCTATCAGCAATAGTTGCCTTCTGCTAAGTGCATCTGCAACCCTATTAGACTTTCCACTTCTATGTTTCAAAATAAATGTATAGCTCTGCAAAAACTTGACACATTTCAAATGCCTTTGATTCAACTTTCCTTGACTATTCAAATATTGCAAAGCTTGATGATCAGTATACAAAACAAACTCCTTACAAAGTAGATAGTGTCTCCACTTCTTCAATGCCTAGACTATAGCATAAAAATCTTGATCATAAACATAATACTTTCTCTTGGGATCATTTAACTTCTCACTGAAATAAGCAATAGGTTTACCTTCTTGGCTCATAACAGCTCCTATTGCAAAACCACTAGCATCATAGTCTACTTGAAACACCTTATTAAAATCTAAAAGTGCTAAAATAGGTTGTTTTGTAACTTTCACTTTCAATAGTTTAAAACTCTTATCTGCCCTATTAGTCCACTTGAACTCTTTTCTATCCCCTCTCTTTGTTTCAGTCAAGGGTCCACAAATACTACTAAAATTTTTGATAAACTTTTTATAAAAGCTATCCAAACCATGAAAAGATCTCACCTCAGTAGCACTCCTTGGAGTAGGCCATTCAAGAATAGCCTGTAGTTTCTCTGGGACCATTTTTAGACCTTTTGTTGAAACTACAAATCCCAAATACACTAACTCTTTCTTAACAAAATTGTACTTCTTCAAATTAATCAACAATTTCTCATCCCCCAACTTTTCAAACACCATATGAATATGCATCATATGCTCTTCCAATATCTTACTAAAGATTAAAATATCATCTAGGTACATAATGACAAACTTACCCAGAAATTCTTTCAGAACTTCATTCATGAGCCGCATGAAAGTGCTTGGTGCATCGGTTAGCCCAAAAGGCATGACTAACCACTCATACAGTCCTTCCTTTGTCTTGAAGGCAGTTTTCCATTCATCTCCTTCTCTGATTTGAATATGGTGATATCCACTTTTCATATCTAGTGTTGAAAAATACACAGCTCCACTCAAACAATCCATAATATCATCCATTCATGGTAATGGAAACCTATATTTGATTGTAATCTTGTTTATTGCTCTGCAATCCATACACATCCTCCATTCTTCATTCTTCTTTGGTGCTAATACCACTGGTAAAACATAGGGACTTACACTCTCTCGAATCAGCCCCTTCTGCAATAACTCATGTACTTGTCTATTCAACTCTTCACTTTCTACTGGTGTCATTCTGTGTGCTGCCTTGTTTGGAAAATTAGCTCCTGGAATCAAATCAATTTGATGATTGATATTCCTTAATGGTGGTAATCCATCAGGTACATTATCAAATACAATATCTTAAACCTCATTTAACAAATTTGCAACCTCTATAGGTACATCCCCTACTTCTTCTTTACCAGCTTTTGGAATTTAAAAAAAACACACATGCTCATGCCTCATACCATATAGGAATTTTCTTCCATCAACAAATGTTATTCTTGCATTACAACATACTTTTTCTTTGGTCTCTTTCAATGGCTTTAGCTTATGTCACACTCCATCCTTTGTCAGGGAATAGGTATTTGCATGACCATCATGTACAACACATCTATCAAACTGCCATGGTCTACACAATAACATATGACATGCATCCATAGATATGATATCACATAGTACCTCATCTTGGTAACTGCCAATCTTGAACTTTACTAGGCACTATTCATTGACCATGACCTTGTGGTCATCCTACACGCAGGCAATCTGATATGGATGTGGGTATTTTTATCTCTTGAGCTTCAACTTTGTCACCATCTTTTCTGACACCAAATTGTCAGTGCTTCCACAATCAATAATCACATCACAACATTTTTTCTCACACTTGCATCTAGTGAAAAATAGGCTCCTGCTTTATTTAGGTTTATTCTCACCACTCAGTAGGACTCTTCTATTAATCAACATTTCTCTTTTTTTAGCATCTTCTAAATTTGATGATCTAGCATCTTCATCTACATGTGCAACTCTGGCCTGGCCTTCATTCCTCCTATCTATCCTTCCTTGGCATTGAGGACATTCAAATACCCTATGACCTTATTCTCCACAGTGAAAACATGTTCCATAGAAGCCTCCTCTTCCTCTCTGATTTCTATTATTCTGATCTTGGAAATGATTAGAATTGTTTCCTCTCTAATTTTGACTACTACTGGCCTCATCCTTCTTTTTTGTATCTACATTCCGGCCTCCATATAACCATCCACCAGATTGTCCACCATGACCTCTTCCATTTTATCTGCTCTCAAACTTCTTGTTTAGCTTTTCATCCACTTTTAGGGAAAATTAGAATGCATCTTCAATACTGTTCATTTGAACTAGATTTAGGTCCTCCTAAATGCTTGGGCTTAACCCATTATGGTAATGAGAAACTTTCTCCTTATCAGCTTCCGCATGGCCTGTTCTGATGAGGATTCAATAGAACTCCTCTGTATACTACTAAACAGATCATCCTGCTTGCTTCAAACTTTACATCTTCTTGAGTAGGCCAAGCTCATAATCAACAGGAATGAACTGTCACTTCAATTTATCCACCATCTGATCCCATCTTCTGATTTTATCTTTCTCTCTTCTATTTTGCTCCAATTGAATCTCTTGCCACTAGATCTTTGCATGACCTTTCAGTCTGGCCTTCGTGAATTTGACCCTATCAAGATCCTCAATATCTTCATACTCAAAATATTCTTCACATTCATTGATCCAGTCGATGAATTCTTCTGGGTTAAGATTTCTTGAAAATGCAGGAACCTCCATCTTAGGTCTTTTTTCGATCTTGGAAATGGCCCAGAAAAGCCTTTCTTCTTCTCAATATCTTCATACTCAAAATATTTTTCACATTCATTGATCTAGTCGATCAGTTTTTCTGGGTTAAGATTTCCTAAAAATGCAGGAACCTCGATCTTAGGTCTTTTTCCGATATTGAAAATAGCCCAAAAAAGCCTTTCTTCTTCTCGATTTAATATTTCGCCTTCTTCTTCTTCTTGATCATCATTTCCTTCTTCAACTTCATCCTCACTTTCATTTCTAACATTAAGATTCATTCCTCTATGAATCTCTTCTTGCAATGCTCACACTTGTCTCTAGAGTGCTTTAACCTTAGGTGTTACAACACTAGCTCTTTCACCACGTTCCCTTCCCAGAGACATTTTCATGATGCATGCTGAAACCCTAACCATGGTCCTAGTGCAAACTACCTCACAGTCAGTGATCTATTTACACACTCAGGAAAACCTGGCTCTGATACCACTTGATGAAGGGTGCTCCCCTCAATACCACAAACACATAACAAAAATAGAGAAACACCAACAATAATATGTAAGAATAGAAAATTGGCTTCTTATTATCTCGACAAATGTGGCATTACAAACTTTCAGAATTAAAATATGCAAAGCCACATGAGCATTGCCTTACAATATTCTATAGGACAAAACCTTGAATCAATACCCAGATCTACTACCCAGAACTACCCTAGACAACACTATAGGCCTTCTTTATATAGGCATTTTCAACTGTCCGAGAAGGTTTCAGAAATTTAGCCCTTAGGGCCAACCAAACTTAGAAATATTTTATTTTTCAATTTATTACATCAGAGTTGGCTCAAAATAACTTTTGAAACCTGAACAAAAATTTTGAAAGAAAATTATTTTCTACCATTTCAGGTGACCCAACTTCCAGAAACCATAAGTCATCACCAGTTGACCCGATTGACTATTATAACCCCATTTCAAAAAGGCCACAAAGCGCTTTATAGGCTTGACTAGTGCAAGCACTTTTCACCCAAGTTTTTGACCTCATCTGGAGCTTCTAAAGCCTTCAAAACTGAGTTCAAAGTTTCTGTACCCTACTGCTAGTACCAAAAATCTTCAATATCTTCAAAACTAGACTTGATCTAGCCATTAAACTTTACTGGCAACATGATATGACTGAGATGAACCTCCACATGTAAAATCAGAACATTCTAAGATTTATGAGAAACTTACTAAAAACAACAAGTTTTCATAAATAACAGCTTTGCTCAAGATAACCCTTATTGAATACTTAAACATAAATATTTTTGGGTGATGCAAGATTTCTCTTACACCCAGCATGCTCCCGCATCAGACATCCAAGGTAATTTGAGAAGTGACCCTGTCACATCTCAGGTGTGTAGAGGAAAACCAAGGTAGTTAAACTCCTCCTTTGTCAGCCATGATGAATCTTAAATAGGTTGTCCTTTCTAGTTGACCAGATATTCTTCATATGTCATGTTCCTTGTGCTTTTGCCAACATGACTATCTAGTATATCCTCAATCTCTTTGGTATCTGAACTAGTTGCTGGAATACTCTACTGTACTATTGTGATCTCATCTTCAACACCTCCCTCATGATACTCTATCAGATCTAAAATGTTAAACACTGGTGAAATATTTACCTTAGTAGGCAACTCGACCTCATATGCATTTCCTGAATCATGCTTCTTCAGTATCTTACATGGCCCAAACTTCTTCATTTTCAGCTTGTTATATGTACCAACCAAAAATCTTTCCTTCCGCAAATGAACCATGACTTCATCTCCAACCTGAAATTTCTTATGCCTCCTTTTCTCATTTACCTTAGCCTTATACTATGCATTCATCTTGGTAATATGCTTCCTCACCTCCTCATGGATGTTCTTCAAATGTTCTGCAAAATCCTCAGCTTCAGCACTACTTATTCCTCCTTAATCTATCCATCTTAACTCAGATGCATTTCTAGGACTACTCCCATATACAATCTGGAATGGTGATTTACCAGTGCTCCAGTTGATAGAATTATTATATGCAAATTTTGCCTATGGTAAAATCAAATCCCATCCTGTTGGCTTATCTCCAACCAAACAACTTAGCAAATTTCCCAAACTCCTATTCACCACCTCTGTTTGTCCATCAGTTTGTGGATGATTTGATGAACTAAACTTAAAATCTATCTTCAACTTCTTCCATAATGTACGTCAAAAATATCCAACGAACTTAGTGTCCCTATCTGAAACTATACTCTTTGGCAAACCATGTAGTCTCACCACTTCTCTAAAAAATAATTCTTCTACATGAACATCATCATTAGTCTTCTTGCAGGGAACAAAATGTTCCATATTTGAAAATCCATCAACTACTACAAAAATTGAATTATGTCCCCACTGTGTCCTTGGTAAACCAATGAAAAAGTCCATACTGATATCCTCCCAAGGCTTCTCTGGTATAGGTAATGGCTGATACAACCATATATTTTGATTCATTCCTTTCACCATCTGACATACTCTATAACTCTGTACAAACTTTTTGACATCTTTCTGCAACTGTGGCCAATAATAATTCTCATTGACCAAAGTAAGGGTTTTATCATGACCAAAATATATAGTCAATCCTCCGCTATGCTTTTCTTTGATGATATTCTCCCTCATAGAACTTCATGGAATGCACAACTGACTCCCTCTAAATAGCATATCATCCTGAATGATAAGGTCTAGCCATTTTATTCTATCTAGAGTAACAGGTTCTTTACAAGCTTTCCAAGCTTCTCAAAAATTAGCATCCTCTAGATACAAATTGTTGAGTTCCTTGAACCCAACCACCTCAATCTGCATCTCTATCAGCAATAGTTATCTTCTGCTAAGTGCATCTGCAACCCTATTAGACTTTCCACTTCTGTGTTTTAAAACAAATGTATAGCTCTACAAAAATTTGACCCATTTCAAATGCCTTTGATTCAACTTTCCTTGACTATTCAAATATTGCAAATCTTGATGATCAGTACATAAACCAAACTCCTTACGAAGTAGATAGTGTCTCCACTTCTTCAATGCCTGGACTATAGCATAAAACTCTTTATCATAAACATAATACTTTGTCTTGGCATCATTTAACTTCTCACTGAAATAACCAATAGGTTTACCTTCTTGGCTCATAATAGCTCCTATTGCAGTACCACTAGCATCACAATCTACTTGAAACACCTTATTAAAATTTGGAAGTGCTAAAATAGGTTATTTTGTAACTTTCTATTTCAACAGTTTAAAACTCTTATCTACCCTATTAGTCCACTTGAACTCTTTTCTATCCCCTCTCATTGTTTCAGTCAAGGGTCCACAAATACTGCTAAAATTTTTAATAAGCTTTTGGTAAAAGCTAGCCAAACCATGAAAAGATCTCACCTCAGTAGCACTCCTTGGAGTAGGCCATTCAAGGATAGCCTATACTTTCTCTAGGTCTATTTTTAGACCTTCTGTTGAAATTACAAATCCCAAATACACTAACTCTTTATTCACAAAATTGCACTTGTTCAAATTAATCAACAATTTCTCATCTCTTAGCTTCTCAAACACCATATGAATATGCATCATATGCTCTTCCAATGTCTTACCAAAGATCAAAATATCATTTAGGTACACAATGATAAAATTACCCAAAAATTCATTCAGAACCTCATTCATGAGGTGCATGAAAGTGCTCGGTGCATTGGTTAGCCCAAAAGGCATGACTAACCACTCATATAGTCCTTCCTTTGTCTTGAAGGCAGTCTTCCATTCATCTCCTTCTCTGATCTAAATCTGACGATATCCATTCTTCAGATCTATCTTTAAGAAATACACAGCTCCACTCAAACAATCCATAATATCATCCATTCATGACAATGGAAACCTATATTTGATTATGATCTTGTTTATTGCTCTAGAATTTGTACACATCCTCCATTCTCCATTCTTCTTTGTTTCTAATACTATGGGTACAACATAGGGACTTAGATTCTCTTGAATCAACCCCTTCTACAATAACTGATGTACTTGTCTTTTCAACTCTTCACTTTCTACTGGTGTCATTCTGTGTACTACCTTATTTGGAAAACTAGCTCCTGGATTCAAATCCATCTGATGACTGATCTTTCTTACCGATGGTAATCCATCAGGTACATTATCAGATACAATATCCTGAAACTCATTCAACAAATCTGCAACCTCTATAGGTATATCTCATACTTTTTCTTTACTAGCTTTTGTAATTAAAGCAAAACACACATGCTCATGCCTCATACCATATATGAATTTTCTTCCATCAACAAATATTATTCTTTCATTACCACATACATTTTCTTCGGTCTTTTTCAATGGCTTTAGCTTATTTCACACTCCATCCTTTGTCAGGGAATAGGTATTGACACGACCATCCTGTACAACACATCTGTCAAACTGCCACAATCTACCCAACAACATATGACATGCATCCATAGATATGATATCACATTGTACCTCATCTTGGTACGTACCAATTTTGAACTTTACTAGGCACTGTTCACTGACCATGACCTTGTGGTCATCCTGCACCCAGGAAATCCAATATGGATGTGGGTGTTTCTATCTCTTGAGCTTCAACTTTGTCACCATCTCTTCTTACACCAAATTGTCAATGCTTCTATTATCAATAATCACATCACAACATTTTCCCTCACACTTGCATCTAGTGTGAAACAGGCTCCTCTATTCAGGTTCATTCTCACCACTCAGCAGGACTCTTTTGTTAATTAATATTTTTCCTCTTTCAGCATCTTCTAAATTTGATGATCTAGCATCTTCATCTACATGTGCGACTCTAGCCTGGCCTTCATTCCTCCTATCTATCCTTCCTTGGCATTAAGGACATTCAAATTCCCTATGACCTTCTTCTCCATAGTGAAAACATGTTCCATGGAAGCCTCCTCTTCCTGAACCTTGTCCTCTTCCTCTTCCTCTCTGATCTCTATTATTCTGATCTTGGAAATGATTAGAATTGTTTCCTCTCTGATTTTGATTGCTATTGGCCTCATCCTTCTTTTTTGGATCTTCATTCTAGCCTCGATATGACCGTCCACAAGATCGTCCACCACGACCTCTTCTATTTTTCCTGCTCTTGAACTTCTTGTTTAGCTTTTCTTCCACTTTTAGGGAAAACTGGTATGCCTCTTCAATACTATTCATTCAAACCAGATTCAGCTCCTCTTGAATACTTGGCCTCAACCCATTAAGGTAATGTGCAACTTTCTCCTTATCAGCTTTGGCATGGCTTGTTCTAATGAGGATTCAATAGAACTCCTCTTTATACTCCTCAACAGATCTTTTTGCTTGCTTCAAACTTTGCATCTTCTTCAATAGGTCAAGCTCATAATCAATAGGAATGAACTATCACTTTAATTTATCCACCATCCAATCCCATTTTGTGATTTTATCTTTCCCTCTTCTATTTTGCTCCAATTGAATCTCTTGCCACCAGATCTTCGCATGACCTTTCAGTCTGGCCTTTGCAAATTTGACCCTATCAAGATCCTCAATATCTTCATACTCAAAATATTCTTCACGTTCATTGATCCAGTCGATGAATTCTTCTGGGTTAAAATTTTTTGAAAATGTAGGAACCTCCATCTTAGGTCTTTTTTCGATCTTGAAAATGGCCCAGAAAAGCCTTTCTTCTTCGCGATTCAAAATTTTGCCTTCTTCTTCTTGATCATCATTTCCTTCATCCACTTCATCCTCACTTTCATCTCTAACATTAAGATTCATTCCTCTATGAATCTCTTCTTGCAATGCTCGCACTTGTCTCTAGAGTGCTCTAACCTCAGGTGTCACAACACCAGCTCTTCCATCACGTTTCCTTTGTGGAGGCATTTTTGTAATGTGCACTGAAACCCTAACCATGGTCCTGGTGCAAACTGCCTCACAGTCAGTGATCTGTTTACACACTCAAGAAAACCTAGCTCTGATACCACTTGATGAAGGGTGCTCCCCTTATTACCACAAACACATAATAGAAACAGAGAAACAACAACAACAATATGCAAGAACAGAAAATTGGCTTCTTATTATCTCCACAAATGTGGAATTACAATATGTAAAGCCACATGGGCATTGCCTTAAAATATTCTGTAGGACAAAGCCTTGAATCAATACCTAGATCTACTACCCAGAACTACCCTAGACAACACTATGGGCCTTGTTTATATAGGCATTTTCCCCACCTGAGAAGGTTCTATAAATTTTGCCCTTAGGACTGAAAAAACTTAGAATTATTTTATTTTTCAATTTATTACATCAGAGTCAGCTCAAAATAACTTTTGAAACTTGAACAAAAATTTTGAAGGAAAATTATTTTCTGCCATTTAAGGTGACCCGACTTTCAGAGACTATAAGTCATCACCAGTTGACCTAATTGACTATTATAACCCCATTTCAAAAAGGCCACGAAGTGCTCTATAGGCTTGACTAGTGCAAGCACTTGTCACCCAAGTTTTTGACCTCATCCGAAGCCTCTAAAGCCTTCAAAACTAAGTTCAAAGTTTCTGTACCCTGTGGCCAATACCAAAAATCTTCAATATTTTTAAAACTAGACTTGATCTAGCCATGAAACTTTATTGGTAGCCTGATATGACTCAGATGAAACTCCACATGTAAAATCAGAACATTCTGAGATATATGACCAACTTACTAAAAACAACAAGTTTCCATAAATAGCAGCTCTACACAAGATAGCCCTTATTGAATAAAAAAAGATAAATATTTTTGGGTGATGCAAGATTTCTCTTACACCCAGGATGCTGCTGCATCAGACACCTGGGGTAATTTGACAAGTGACCCCATCATATCTTAGGTGTGTAGAGGAAAACCAAGGCGGTTAACCTCCTCCTTTGTCAGCCATAATGAATCTTCAACAGGTCATCCTTTCCACTTGACCAGATATTCTTCATATGTCTTATTTCTTGTGCTTTTTCCAACATGACTATCCAGTATATCCTCAATCTTTTTGGTATCTGGACTAGTTGCTGGAATACTCCACTATACAGTTGTGATCTCATCTTCAACACCTCCCTCATGATACTCTATCAAATCTGAAATGTTAAACACTAGTGAAATATTCAGCTTAGTAGGCAACTCGACCTCATATGCATTTCCTGAATCATGCTTCTTCAGTATCTTACATGGCCCAAACTTCTTTATTTTCAGCTTGTTATATGTACCAACTAGAAATCTTTCCTTCCACAAATGAGCCATGACTTCATCTCCAACTTGAAATTCCTTATGCCTCCTCTTCTCATCTACCTTAGCCTTATACTGCGCATTCATCTTGGTAATATGCTTCCTCACCTCCTCATGGATGTTCTTCAAATGTTCTGCAAAATCCTCAACTTCAGCACTACTTATTTCTCCTTGATCTATCCTTCTCAACTCAGATGCATTTATAGGATGACTCTCATATACAATTTAGAATGGTGATTTACCAGTGCTCCTATTGATAGAATTATTATATGAAAATTCTATCTGTGGTAAAATCAAATCTCATCCTATTGGCTTATCTCCAACCAAACATCTCAACAAATTTTCCAAACTCTTATTCAACACCTCTGTCTATCCATCAGTCTAAGGATGATGTGATGAACTAAACTTTAAATATGTCTTCAACTTGTTCCACAATGTACGCCAAAAATATCCAATGAACTTAGTGTCCCTATCTGAAACTATACTCTTTGGCAAACCATGTAGTCTCACCACTTCTCTAAAAAATAATTCTACTACATGAACAACATCATTAGTCTTCTTACAGGGAACAAAATGTGCCATCTTTGAAAATCTGTCAACTACTACAAAAAATTGAATCATGTCCCCACCGTGTTCTTGGTAAACAAATAACAAAATCCATACTGATATCCTCCCAAGGCTTCTCTGGTACAGGTAATGGCTGATACAACCCTGTATTCTATTTCACTCCTTTTTCCATCTGACATACTCTGCAACTTTGTACAAACTTCTTAACATCTTGCTGCAACTATGGTCAATAATAATTCTCACTGACCAAAGTAAGGGTTTTATCATGACCAAAATATCCAACCAATCCTTTGCTATGCTTCTCTTTGATGATATTCTCCCTTATAGAACTTCATGGAATGTACAACAAACTCCCTCTGAATAGCATATCATCCTAGATGATAAAATCTAGCTACTTCATTCTTTCTAGAGTAACAGTTTCTCTACAAGCTTTCCAAGCTTCCCCAAAATCAAGATCCTCTCGATAAAAATTCTTGAGTTCCCTGAACCCAACCACATCAATCTACATCTTTGTCAGCAATAGTTGCCTTTTGCTAAGTGCATCTGCAACGATATTAGACTTTCCACTTCTATGTTTCAGAATAAATGTATAGCTTTGCAAAAACTTGACCCATTTCAAATGCCTTTGATTCAACTTTCCTTGACTATTCAAATATTGCAAAACTTGATGATCAGTATACAAAACAAACTCCTTATGAAGCAGATAGTGTCTCCACTTCTTCAATGCCTGGACTATAGCATAAAACTCTTAATCATAAACAAAATACTTTCTCTTGGCATCATTTAATTTGTCACTGAAATAAGCAATAGGTTTGCCTTCTTGGCTCATAACAGCTGCTATTGTAGTACCACTGGCATCACAGTCTACTTGAAACACCTTATTAAAATCTGGAAGTGCTAAAATAGGTTGTTCTATAACTTTCTGTTTCAATAGTTTAAAACTCTTATATGCCCTATTAGTCCACTTGAATTCTTTTTTATCCCCTCTCATTGTTTCAATCAAGGGTCCACAAATACTGCTAAAATTTTTGATAAATTTTTTATAAAAGCTAGCCAAACCATGAAAAGATCTCACCTCAGTAGCACTCCTTGGAGTAGGCCATTCAAAGATATCTTGTACTTTCTCTAGGTCCATTTTTAGACCTTCCGTTGAAACTACAAATCTCAAATACACTAACTCTTTCTTCACAAAACTGCACTTCTTCAAATTAATCAACAATTTCTCATCTCTCAGCTTCTCAAACACCATATGAATATGCATCATATGCTCTTCTAATATCTTACTAAAGATCAAAGTATCATCTAGGTACACAATGACAAACTTACCCATAAATTCTTTTAGAACCTTGTTCATGAGCCACATGAAAGTGCTTAGTGCATCAGTTAACCCAAAAGGCATGACTAACCACTCATACAGTCCTTCGTTTGTCTTGAAGGTAGTCTTCCATTCATCTCCTTCTCTAATCCAAATATGGTGATATCCACTCTTCATATCTAGCATTGAAAAATACATAGCTCCACTCAAACAATCCATAATATCATCCATTCGTGGTAATAGAAACCTATATTTGATTATGATCTTCTTTATTGCTCTAGAATCTATACACATGCTCCATTATCCATTCTTCTTTGGTGTTAATACCGCTGGTATAGCACAAGGACTTAGACTCTCTCAAATCAACCTTTTCTACAATAACTCATGTACTTGTCTATTCAAATCTTCACTTTCTTCTGGTGTCATTTTGTGTGCTGCCTTGTTTGGCAAACTAGCTCCTGGAATCAAATCCATTTGGTGATTAATCTTCCTTACTGGTGGTAATCCATCAGGTACATTATCAAATATAGTATCCTAAAATTCATTCATCAAATCTGCAACCTCTACAAGTACATCCCCTACTTCTTCTTTACCAACTTTTGGAATTAAAGTAAAACACACATGCTCATGCCTCATACCATATAGGAATTTTCTTCCATCAACAAATGTTATTCTTCCATTACCACATACCTTTTCTTCGGTCTCCTTCAATAGCTTTAGCTTATGTCACACTCCAATGTTTATTAGAGAATAGGTATTCGCACGACCATTGTGTACAACACATTTATCAAACTGCCACAGTCTACCCAAAAACATATGACATGCATCCATAGATATGATATCACATAGTACCTCATCTTGGTACCTACTAATCTTGAACTTTACTAGGTACTATTCATTGACCATGACCTTGTGGTCATGCTACACCCAGGTAATCCGATATGGATGTGGGTGTTTGTGTCTCTTGAGCTTCAACTTTGTCACCATCTCTTCTGACACCAAATTGTCAGTGTTTCCACTATCAATAATCACATCACAACATTTTCCCTCACACTTGCATCTAGTGTGAAACAGGCCCCTCTTTTGTTCAGGTTCATTCTCACAACTCAGTAGGACTCTTCTGTTAATCAGTGTTTCTCCTCTTTCAACATCTTTTGAATTTGATGATCTGGCATCTTCATCTACATGTGCAACTCTGGCTTGGCCTTCATTCCTCTTATCTATCTTTCCTTGGCATTGAGGACATTCAAATTTCCTATGACCTTCTTCTCTATAGTGAAAACATGTTCCACAAAAGCCTCCTCTTCTTGAACCTTGTCCTCTTCCTCTTCCTCTCTGATCTCTATTATTCTGATCTTGAAAATGATTGGAATTGTTTCCTCTCTGATTTTGACTGCTACTAGGCGAATCCTTCTTTTTCAGATTTTCATTCTGGGCTCCATATGACCGTCCACCAAATCATCCCCCATGACCTTTTCCATTTTGTTTTCTCTCAAACTTCTTGTTCAACTTTTCTTCCACTTTTAGGGCAAACTGGTATGCCTCTTCAATACTGTTCATTCGAACCAGATTCACCTGCTCTTGAATGCTTGGCCTCAACCCATTAAAGTAATCAGTAACTTTCTCCTTATTAGCTTCTATGTGGCCTATTCTGATGAGGATTCAATAGAACTCTTTTGTATACTCCTAAACAGATCTTCCTACTTGTTTAAAACTTTGCATCTTCTGCAGTAGGTCAAGCTCATAATCAATAAGAATGAACTATCGCTTTAATTTATCCACCATCCAATCTCATCTTGTGATTTTATCTTTCCCTCTTCTATTTTACTCCAATTAAATCTCTTGCCACTAGATCTTCACATGACCTTTCAATCTAGCCTTCATGAATTTGACCCTATCAAGATCCTTAATATCTTCTCACTCAAAATATTCTTCACATTCATTAATCTAGTCGATCAATTCTTCTGGAGTAAGATTTCTTAAAAATGCAGGAACCTCGAGCTTAGGTATTTTTCTGGTATTGGAAATTGCCCAAAAAAGTCTTTCTTCTTCTTGATTCAAAATTTCACCTTCTTCTTCTTCTCGATCATCATTTCCTTCTTCGGCTTCATCCTCACTTTCATCTCTAACATTAAGATTCATTCATTTAAGAAACTCTTCTTGCAATGCTCACACTTGTCTCTAGAGCGCTCTAACCTCAGGTGTTACAACATCAGCTCTTCTGCCATGTTCCCTTCATGGAGGCATTTTCACAATGTGCACTGAAACCCTAACCATGGTCCTAGTGTAAACTGCCTCACAGTCGATGATCTGTTTACACACTCAGAAAAACCTAGCTTTGATACCACTTGATGAAGGGTGCTCCCCTTAATACCACAAACACATAATAGAAACAGAGAAATAACAACAATAATATGCAAGAACATAAAATTGGCTTCTTATTATCTCCACAAATGTAGAATTACAAACTTTCACAATTACAATATGAAAAGCCACATGGGCATTCCCTTACAATATTTTGTACGACAAAGCCTTGAATCAATACCCAGATCTACTACCCAGAACTACCCTAGACAACACTATGGGCCTTCTTTATATAGGCATTTTCCACCACCCGAGAAGGTTCTAAAAATTTAGCCCTTAGGGCTGACCAAACTTAGAATTATTTTATTTTTCAATTTATTACATCGGAGTTGGCTCAAAATAACTTTTGAAACCTGAACATAAATTTTGAAGGAAAATTATTTTCTACCATTTCAGGTGACCCGACTTTCAGAGACCATAAGTCATCACCAGTTGACCTGATTGACTATTATAACCCCATTTCAAAAAGGCCACGAAGCGCTCTATAGGTTTGATTGTCGCAAGCGCCTATCACCCAAGTTTTTGACCTTATTCGTAGCCTCTAAAGCCTTCAAAATTGAGTTCAAAGTTTTTGTACCTTGCTGCCAATACCAAAAATTTTCAATATCTTCAAAACTAGACATGATCTAGCCATGAAACTTTACTGGCAACCTGATATGACTGAAATGAACCTCCACATGTAAAATTAGAACATTCCAAGATTTATAACCAACTTACTAAAAATAGCAAGTTTCCATAAATAGTAGTTTTTCACAAGATAGCCCTTATTGAATACAAAAACATAAATATTTTTGGGTTATGCAAGATTGCTCTTACACCCAGGATGCTCCTTCATTAGTTAGATTAAATTCATTTACTATTTTTAGCATAGTTTTCCCAAAGCTCAAAGAACTTGAATTTTGTAGGATAGTCATAAGTTTGAGAGAGTTTGAAGCATATACTTTGTAAATTCAATTCCAAGTTTACATCCCTAGTCGATAATTAAATGAGACTGAATAATTCATTTAGCAACTATTTAGGTTGTCCAATCTTGAAATAGGCAGTCCATTGTTGTTGGTTACTTATACCATTATTTGGCCAAGCATTTTGGTGTTGTTGCCAGGGAAGGTGTTAATTCAAACTTATCCCACTATTTATATTCTCAGTTTCAAAAGCCTAGAATTTCATTTTAAGTATGCATTTTATGCATAGAAGAAGAGACCACATTGGGAGATTTCTTCCTCGTAATAATCAGGTGGAACCATTTGATATTCTTAATCCTAAACTTGAGTAACACCTAATAGTGAATGAAGAAGAAGAACCCTTTGAAAATCCATTTGATGATGCTCAAGAACAAATATCCTCACCATCATCCTCTGAAGGATCACTCCATTTGAATGACCTTTTTGTTGAACCTGAGTATCAAGAAAACCCATTTTCTCTTATTATCTATCAACCACCATGACCAAGTCCTCCTCCAAGGATGGCTTAGCCTACATTTTCTTTCTCTATCCCCACTCATCATGGTAATCATAATCTAAAGAACATACCTACCTTTGCAATTCCCAAGTTTTATGGCCTCATTATTGAGGACCCTGAGACCTTCCTCTTTGAATTTGACATCCTCTGCAAGAGATATGATTACACAACTGATGCCCACAAGATAAAGTTGTTTCCATCCAATCTCAAGGAGGCTGCTCTAAGATGGTTCATGGGGTTGGGTGCCAATGCTATAGCAGATTGGGATGCAATGAGTGATATGTTTTTTTCCAACTACAAGGAATATTGTAGGGGATGAGACATGAAAGGAGATGACATTTTTAAAATGTCACATAAGGAGGATGAGACCTTGGAAGACTATGTCTCAAGGGTTATGTTAAATTTGCAGCATAACATACAACAATAGTTAAATGAAGAGTCTGAAAAACACCTTTCCTTAAAATGTGTGAATGGTGGAAGTATTGAGGCCCTAGACCTTATGGTAGGAGGTGACATTACTTAGAAGAACTGGGCTGACATAAAGAATATATGTCTGAAATATTCAAGGGCTACTATGATGAAATGTAAGGGACTTAGAGAGACCTACCACATAAGTTCAATGGTGGTTCAGATGTATCTAAGATGGACATATCTAATCTTCTATCCAACTTTAAGAAACACATCATCAATGATGTTGCCACTTAGCTAGATAACATGCAAGCAAGAAGAAATGAGGAGGCAAATGCCATGCTAGCTAAATCCTGCTCTCATTGCAGAGAAAAGAAGAGAAATTGTAGGTGTAAGACAAGTGCATCTATGGACACTAATTCAATTCCCACTAAGTTTAAAGCTATAAATGAGGAGAATGGAGAATTTTTATATGTTTCTCAAAGGTGTGCATGGGCTTAGAGACAAGGTATACCTCCAAAACCCTTGAATAACTTTGGTTATAATAATATTAGTCAATGGCCAAACCATGCCCCTCAAAATTTTACCCCTCAAGGATAGAATTGGAATTATAACTAGTCTAACCAGCAACCACACTATAACAAAGCCTATCAACAACAACCACCATATAACCCATACTAGCAGTAGTTTAACTCATATTAGCAGCCACAAAAGAATAACCAATGGCCACCACATGGTAACTAGCAACAACAACCTCAGTGGGAACCTAACCAGCCTAATCAACATCAAGATCTCATCCCTCCACCTTAGCAGCAAGCTCTTATGCCTCCACCTCAATAAAAAGATATTATGCCTCCACCTCCTATAGCCAATAATAAGCCTCAAAATCCAACACAACTTCCTACACAACCAAATCCAAATCCCAACAACAAGCAACAAGCTTATTCCCTACAAGTAAATGATATCCATCTCAAATCATGAACTACATTGCCTACACCTAAGGAGCCTATAATAAGTGAAGTTGTTGATGCTAAGGATATACTTGTGAACCAAACTACTAAAGGTCCACCTATTCCTCAATCTATACTAGTATTCAAAAATCCCCCTTATCCACAAAGATTGGCTCAATCAGCTCCTCCAAAAAAAATCCTATAGCATCTGATTTAATTAATCAACTCAAGAAAATGATAGTAAAAGTTCCCTTGTTGGATGCCCTTAAAGAAGTCCCAATTTATACTAAGGAAATCAAAGAAGCATTTATTAAGCAGCCAAGAAGAAAGAAAAAAGACCTTGACACTGTCCATCTTCTAGGACAACTTTTTGATCTCATGTTAAGAAATTTTTTAATGCATAAGTACTCTAATCTAAGGAGCCTAGTGGTCACTATTCATATTAATGGTATCCAAATATAGAATATCTTGATTAACCTAGGAGCATCCATCAATGTCATGACTAGGGAAGTTTTGTTGAGGCTTAGCATAATTGGTTTAAGAGATACACCTACAATACTACAATTAGTTGATAATTCCACTATTAATCCAGATGGCATGGTAGAAGACATCATTGTAACACTGGATTCCTTGGGTTACCCTTCAGATTTCATAGTCATGTCACCCAAAGCCACTCTAGGAGGATAATTAATCCTAGGATGACCTTGGTTAGCCACAACTAATTCTTGCATTGCATCTCACTCAGGAAAAATGACCATATCAGATGGGATAAATACCAAGAATCTAACTCTATATTGTCTAGCAAAACCCCAAGTAGAGCTTGACTAGATTATCTGGCTAGATTTAGGTGATGCTACCCTTGAAGCAAATTCAGTGCAAAAACTCATGGTCAGTGAAAGAGATCCGTTTATGGTGTCACAAGAAGAAGATGATATATTAGCAGCAATTCTCACTAACAAATATGGTTATGAGGAATCTTCTTGTCTTGTCCCAAATTGTTCCCTCCAAATAATATTACCCAAGATGACCTCACCTTAATCTCCTGCAGCATTTAATTATCTCCACACCTTGCTGCCTCATGAAATAAAGTCACCATAATTTATAGAAATTTTGATGTTGGATAAAGTAAAAAGAGTTGAAATTTCCTTAGGGAAGGAGTTGAATGTTAATAAGAATCTCACTACATCTCAGATGTCGATTCTTCCCCAACTTTTGCAAAAAAGTCAGCAAGCCTTTGCATGGGACTATATTGATATAAAGGAGTTAGATGCTAAACTTTGTACTCATAGAATCTATATAGGCCCTAAGTGAAAGCCAGTTAGACAAGCCCAAAGGAGAATTAATCCTGCTTTGAGAGACATAGTGAAGATAGAGTTGCAAAAGCTCCTTAGTGTAGGTTTCATTTATCCTATTTCTGACAGCTAGTGGGTTTCTCTTCTAGTAATTGTCCCAAAGAAGGGGGGGGGAATGGAGAGTTTGTGTAGACTATAGGGAGCTTAAAAAAGCCACCAAAAAGGATCACTTTCCATTACCTTTCATTGACCAAGTGCTGGATAATCTTGCTAGTAAAAAAATATTATTCATTTCTAGATGGCTTTAGTGGATATAACAATATCCAAATATCACTAAAAGACTAGGATAAGACAATGTTCACCTATCCATGGGGAAGATTTTCTTACTCAGTCTTACCATTTGGATTGTGCAATGCACCTACTACTTTCTAGAGAGCAGTGCTTGGTATTTTCTCTGACATTTTTGTTGACCATGTTGAAATATACATGGATGACTTCACTACTCATGGACCTATATTTCAAGAGGCACAAGATAAATTGGAGAAGGTTCTCAAGAGATGCTAGGAATACAACCTCTCCCTTAATAGTGAGAAGTGTTACATGATGATGGAGGAGGGAGTTGTCTTGGGACACTACCTTTCATATTTTGGAATCTAGGTTGACCCCAAAAAAATTATAGTCATTAGCACACTTCCCACACTAATCAAGCAGAAAGATGTTAGGATATTTCTTGGCTGCACTACTTATTACAAGAGATTCATCAAGGATTTCATCCAAATTGCTGCACCTTTGTACAAATTTTTGAAGAAGGAAGCCGAGTTTGAATGGACAGAAGACTCTGAAGCATCATTTTAGCAGCTGAAAGATGTTTTGAAAAAACCACCTATTCTCAGAGGACCTGATTCAAATCTTCCATTTCACATCCACACTGATGTATATGACTATGCCATTGGAGTAGTCCTAGGACAAAAGGAAGGTATAGTTGAGCATGTTATTTATTATATTAGTAAAAAATTGCAATGTACTGAACTAAACTATACTATCATCAAAAAATACATGCTAGCAGTAGTCTATGCTCTTAACAAATTCAAGTTCTATATCACTAGTTATGAAGTATTTGTATATAGTGATCATTCAGCCATCAAATACTTGATGAACAATCCTATCATCAGTGGAAGATTAGCATGTTGGTTACTCCTCATGTAGGAATTTGATGCGAAGATAATTGATAAACTAGGAAAGGCTAATGTGGTGGCCAGTTTATTATCCAAATTACAAATACCAGATGATCCTACAATAATTGATAATAGCTTCCCTAATGAGCACCTATATTCAATTGATTATTTCAATCCATGGTATGAAGACATAGAAAACTACCTTGCTATAGGGAGGAGACCACCTCATTTCTTGCCTAAACAACACCAAATTCTAGTTGAGAAGAGTTTTAACTTCTCATGGATCTTAGGATTTATGTTCTATACAGGTCTAGACTAGGTCACCAGAAGATGTGTTCGAAAGGATGAGACTTATGACATTCTATGGGCATGTCATGATGAGCTGTGTGGAGGACATTTTTCTGCAAAGAGGACAACCTATAAAATTATGACAACTAGATACTACTGGCCTACTTAACATAAAGATGAAACAAAATATACAAGGCACTATGATGGATGGCAGTGCATGGGGCACCCAAAAAAAATTAGATGAAATGCCCTTACAACCTTAGGTAGTGGTGACACCATTTGACAAGTGGGGTATCAATTTTGTTGGACCCATTGAGCCATCTTCTCATGGGAAGTTGTATATCTTAGTATGTACTGACTATGCCACAAAGTGGGTCAAAGCTAAAGCCATGAGGCATGCGAGTGATAAAAAAGTCACTGAATTTCTCTATGAATATATATTCACCAGATCTAGAGTACGAGGGGAGATAGTCACAGATCAAGGTGTATAGTTTACCTCAAATATCATCTCAGAGTTGATGCATGAATATATGGTGTGACATGGTAAATCTTCACCATATCACCCCCAGGCTAGTGGCCAGGAAGAGATAACCAACTGGGAGATAGAATCCATCCTAACCAAGATAGTTGTTGTTCACAAGAAGGACTAGGCTACCCGTCTTCCTAAAGCCATTTGGGCTTACCAAACAACATGGAAAACTAGAATTGGGTTTACCCCTTTTGAGATGGTGTATGGAAAATCTGCATCCATTCCTATAGAGTTTCAGCATAAGATGATCATAACAGCCTTGGAACTAGACATTGATCTTACTAGAGCCCAAGAAGACTGATTATTACAATTGAATGGGTTAGATGAATATAGGAAATCTACACTCCACAATACTTAATTGATCTAGGAACAACAGAAAAAGTGGCATGAAAATTTTTTTAGAGACAAGAAATTTTCAGTTGGAGATTGGGCACTGTTGTATGACTCCAAATACCAGCACATGGTAGGAAAATTTTAGACACGGTACCTCAAGCCCTATGAGATAATCTCAATATTTGATAATGGAGCAGTTCAACTTTCTACCATAGATCTTGTATAGTTCAAACTTCTTGTCAATGGACAAAGACTCAACTCTACAAAAAACCATTTAGTCATGAGGAGTTCCGGCAGCAGTTCCAGCATAGCAATGACACACTCGCTCTTGTAGTAGAATCATCTGGGTCTCATACCTAGATTCTATCTAATTCCTGATTTTCATCAAGAACTCCATAATAAACATTTCACATTTTGTGAAATTATTTCTCTATAATACACTCCACCTTACCTTCTCTCTCAACCACTTTTACATACCATCCCATCACTCCATCAATGTAGGTTATCTTTTTAGAACAATCTTCCTGTAGGGCTTTCCAGGTTCATGCCACATACCTTTGTACATATTTTATTTTATTCATTATTTTTTAGGAATGTGTGTCATTTTAATTTCTACTCTTGCACATCCTATCCTAGTGGGACCCATGCCTTTACTTAGTTGGGGGGAGGGGAATATTCTATTTTTAAAAACTTCAAATCAGCATGTAAAGAAAGAATTTCTTGTCTTTATGAGATGACTGTCATCATGTGTTTATCAATCTGTCATTCCATGATTGCATCATCATATCTGTAAGGAAATTAAAGATATTAAAAGATGAAGTTTAAGATCTAATGATATGTTCACAATGTGTTTGGGGTGGTAGGCCTTGAGACGAGTGAACTATTATGAGATTTGATGCATTAAAATAAGTGGAAATATCATTAGATTTCATGCATTAAACACTTTTAATTACTTGAAGTGATTAGCATATGGTATGCCGCCTTTTTTGTCTGCAACATCATGTGTTGTAAAACTTTGAATTTTGATTTTCCATTGTTGTGCTCTATCAAAATAACAAGCTTCTACAAAAATTTAAAGTTTCTATTCATTACAATGGGAGGAGATCTTTAGAGGAATGAGCCAGTGGATCATAGGGTTTTGTTGGGTGATGCGTCTAGCTATGAAATGTTTAGAAGGAAAGGGTGGTTGGACTACTACTTGAGTCTTAAAGGGTTCGATGAAGAAGTTTCTCTATAATTTATAAGCACTTTGAAGGATGGATTTGCAGTGTTCAAAGGTTTAAAAGTTGAATTTACAAAGGATATTGTGGTTGAAGTGACTAGTTTGCTGTAGGAAGGTGAATAGTGGACTAAGGACCTTGACTTTCATTCAGTTAGGGCTCAGTTCACCTTGCATGGTGACCTCTAGCTAGACATTGATAAGAAGCAAGGCACTTCTAGGGTGTCCTTACCTTTGGAGTTCATCCATCTAGCTACATTCATCATCTAGTACTTTACCTATGAAGGGCATTACAAGTATTTGCATGGCCTACATTTCAAAATTCTAAGTCATCTTTGGCATGACAATAGACCGGTAAATCTTGCCAACTTCCAGTTCAATATTGTGGAAAAGAAAGCTTCCTTAGTTCAGTCAGGAAAAGACCATTCCATTTCACATCACCATTTGATAAAACTAGTTGTAGAAAGAGAATTAAATAAGCAATTAATTGGGACATGGGAATAATTTCTGTAAATAAATGAGATAGAACCTAGGATGACCAGCCCTAGAGGCCAGGGTGTTGGGTGAAGAGAAAACACATCCACTGGGGTTTGAAAAGTCAACCAAAGGATAGAAAATGTTCCCAAAGCTTCCCCTTCTACCTCTAAACCATCCAAGAAAAGAACTTGTAATGTTGGTGCCTCCTTCTAGAAGAAAGAGAAATAAAAATAAAGAAACTACTAATGTCCCTAAAACCCCACTATCTGTAAAGACCACATCTACCTCTAGGAGATACAAGGGTAAAAATGTGGAAATAGAAGAGGGAGTATTAGAGCATTAATCTGGTAGTGATAATGATAATGTTGATGAAACCTTGCATTTTCATGGGGAAGAAACTCTAGAAGAACCTCCTGTAGCAACTATGGAGGAAATGACCACTAGCAGGAGGAAATGAAAGAATCCTCCATGCTCGTCCATAACCCCTATAAGGAGAAGTGAAAGGAATTATGAAAGAAACAAGGATGCTAAGGCTCCTATTCCAATTGTTAACCTTGAATCCTTTGAATCTGTAGAGAGGTCCTCTTCTGAGGAAATGTTTCAAGAAAATGTTGTCAGTGACACTGAATTCAATAACTAGAATCCACAAATAGAAGTTAACCCTAGTGTTAACTATATACTTATAGATAATGATCAAGATTCTAAGGAGGCCAAAGAGTTTGTAGATAACTCATTTAGCCAAGACATTCCTAGTGATTTAGAATATTATCTTTTTGAAGAGTACCCAGAATTTGGAAAAGATATTATTAAAGAAGTGTTAGAACAACATAATTAGGATGGATAAGAGACACTAGCTAGGGTAGCAGCTGAATCTAGTGAGGATGGAAATGTAGTGAAAACCCTTCTTTTATGGAGAGGAGAATCCTCCACACCAAAAAACATAGTAAAAACCCCTCACCTACCATTCAAATGGACAGATATTCTCAAACAAGAACCATTTCCTCCACTTGATTTGTCTACACCACTAGCTGCAAGGATAAATCTATATCAACAATTGTTATGGAGAGAGCACAGTGGAAATTAGAGAAGGAAAAAATGAAATGTGCCATTAATGAGAAAGGCCATCAAATAGAATAGAAATTAGGCCAAATTGAGGTTTTGAAGAGAAGGATTAACCAAATAATAGAGCTGATTCCAAAGCTCATGGCTTGCAGATCACCATCTCTGGTGTATACATTGTTCCTTAAGGAACAATTTTTTTAATTTTAAATTGACAATAATTGTTGAAGGCCTCAGTCCCTCTGATTCAACCCTGCATGAATTCTATGATGCATTCTAGTCTGCTCCAATGTCCCTAAAAAATTTATTGTGTGAACTACATCTACATAACTTGGCAGTGCCAGATGATACAGAATGGAACTCACTCCTTTATGTAGGAGATGTATAATTAAGGGTAGTTATGTCATGGATGTAGAACTAGATAAGTTGGGAGAACCAAGATGCACCTTATAGAAATAATGACATGACAACTCCCTTTCTTATGAGGCTTGAAGTTCAACATTCCAAGAGGACATTTCTAGACTAGCTTCCTATTATAGTAAACCCAAGAGCGGCTAATAAAGTGTATCTAGTAAGAGAGAAAGCTTTTGTAGATTGGGATCAACATTCATCTCATGATGTTGCAGTAGCAATCAGTACCTCAAGATAGAGATGGATATGAATGTCACATGATCTAAGGGAAAGGGAACCTCATTCTCTGCAAAATTTAACCTTTTCTACTAGAAGAGTCCCATGGTACATCATGTTGGGAAGGACTCTACTCAATTATTGGTTTCAATTAAGGTTTTAGCCTCCTCTACTCCTCCAACCATTACTAGAAATGAATTATAGTGTTGCAGATCATGATATGACAATAGAAGTTCAGCGATGGGAAAGGCTCATGACAAATCATGGGTATTTTGATTATGTTAAAGATGAGCTTGGGGAAAAGATAGCTAGTGACTTGAGACTACGTGCAAGAATCCATAATTTCATGGTTGCTGGGGACCAGCAATAGTGTAGTTGGGAGGAATGATAGGCCTCTAAAAGTCCATCTTTCTTAGTTCTTTTTATCCTCCTTTCAAATTGTTATTTGCAAACAAACATGAATTTATGGTTTTCATGCATATGAACTTATGGTTTTTATATATATGTTTTATATATATGTGAAGACATGAAATAGAAATGTGGATATTTTAACAACATGATATTTTCTTGAATTCATGGATAGGAATGGTATAATAAAGTAGTTATACATGTTGATGAATGTTTCCTTGCCTATGCTATATTTTTCAATAGTTCTCTCCTGTAGTTAATTAGAACTTTACACCTTTTTCCTAATATTAATGATAAGGATATATATGTATATAAAAGGTTGTGTGTGCATTGATTATTCTATAGGTATTTATCATGGGAATTCAAGGACCGACATTATGGCACTAGAATAGTTAAAGACATCCATTGTTGCAAGATCTTCACAAGCGGGGCAAGTCAAATACCATTTTTTGTCGCATGTAGCGTGCAGATTTAGTTCCCTTAACATGCTATATTCATGGAGGATTTATTCATGATTAATGCTATTTCTATTCTAAAACTTTACGAATCTATAAAAATCCTCATTTATGGAGTGATCTTAGATTTAGGAGGTAGTTACAGTTTTCCTTCAAATAAAGGACCATTGTAACTCTTTAGGAGTTGGTCAATTTTCATAGTAGAACTATTGTTCCTATGATACTATTTTTCAATCAAGTGTAATCATTTTCCATGAATGAATAGAATTCATAGCTTGAGTTTAGATCTTTTATCTTGATTGTATTTTCTATTCACTCATCCAAGGGGGCCGACTTGGTGAGTGAATTTCTCTGTTAGAGTAAAATTTATTTTCATGTTTATTTTGAAGTAAAGTAGAACTCTACTATTCCTGCAGCCACTGGTAATAAAACTGGTAGACTGTTCCTACAACATAGATGGTTAGAATAACTCCTACCCATGATTACATGCTTTGTTAGAATAAATTCATTTACTATTTTTAGCATTGTTTTCCTAAAGCTCAAAGAACTTCAATTCTGTAGGGTAGTCATAAGATTGAGAGAGTTTGAAGCATATACTTTGCGAATGCCATTCCAATTTTATGTCCCTCTTCAATAATTAAATGAGACTAAATAATTCATTTAGCAACTATTTAGGGTGTCCAATCCTAAAATAGGTAGTCCATTGCTGGGTTTCTAATACCATTATTTGGCCAAGCACCAGTGATAGATATCCAACCTCTATGAGTGGTAACATCAAACTGACTATTTTCTCCCTTAGCATGGATGGCATTGATTGTGGGCTCAACTTGGGTTATGTATCCAATAAATTTATCATATTTGATATGGACAGTAGTATAATCTGTATGGTCAACATGGTCTCCTTGCTTTCCTTTGCCTTGGTTCGGGGATGGAGGATTGGTATTGACTTGATAGGTTGGATTTAAGTGCTGGTTTTAAGAATGTTGCATGGGTTGCTAATTGATCTAAGGTTGTTTCTATTGATATGCAGGAGTGGGTGTAGGACCAGCCATAATGATTTGGACATGCTTGGTGTTAGTGGCTCCATTAGTAATAGCATTCTTGTTTCTATTCTAGTAGTGGGTTTTTTCATTTCTGGGTTTGATGTGGGAATCATCCTTGTAATGTCAGATTGTGCCTTCATCTAAGAGACCTCTTTCAATATATATCCCTTTTCCTTTAATGTCCTGATATATTTGAATGTAGTTCATCCTCATGAAGTGGGATAGTTTGGGATACAAGTTATTGATAAAGATCTTCATATGATGTTTCTTAGGGGGTTGATATGATAAGTTGGTAGTGAGGTTCTACCATCATTGAAAGTAATCGGCTAGGCTTTCTCCTCCTTTCTACTTGGATTTGTAAAGATCTAGAAATGACAACTCATTCTCAACATTATGGGCATATTGGGCAATGAAATTCTTAGAGAGTTCAACAAAGGTTATGACTGTCCCATAGGGTATCTTGTAGAACCACTCAATAGCAATTCCTCCCAAGATTTTGGGGAATAAGTGCATAAGAAAATTGTCACTATAGGCCACTTCTTGACATTCAATGTAGAAATCCTTCACATGACAAATGGGATCTCCTTTCCCTTGATATTTATTAAACTTAGGTGTCTCAAAGTTTTTTGGGAAAGGGGATAGCTATGATTGATCTATCAAAAGGATAGGGATAGACCTTGTCAAACTTGAAAGCATTTCTATTTGTTCTAGCCTTGAGCTCCTTAAGAGCATTCCTCATTTCTTACCACTCAAAATTGATCAGCATTGGAGTGAGTAGTACCATTGGAAAAGGATCTGATGGTGTTGGTGAATAAGGATGATTTTGTGGTGGATATTACGGAGTGGGATATGGATACTTCCCAACAAGATAGGTGGATTGGAATGGATGTTGGTGTGATGATTGCTAGGGAATTTATGGATGATCTCTTCAAAATGAGTGGATGGAAGGATGGGAGACTCTGCAATTGTGATAGTAGGAAGAAGGGTATAATTTTTAAGCTCATTGGATGAAAGGATCGGAGTTTTTTCAATTGTGATAGAAGGAAGAAGGGTGAACTCATGAGGCTCATTATAGCTTCTTTGGATAATTCTAGGAGGAGGATTTGTGGATGGAGATTGGATGGAGTCAATAGATGGAAGGGACCCAATTATGCTAGGAGATGGAAGAGGAACAATAAGTGGGATATGTGGAAGAAGGATAATAGATGGGATTGATGGAGGAGGAATGATGGATGTATGAGATGGATGGGATTCATCACTAACGGATTCACATGAAGGATTGAGATGAAATGGCTCATCAACTTTAGGAAAGGGATTTGTTGTTGGATTCCTTGTAAAACTCCTTGGAGACTTTTGTGATGGGGGTTGAGGTGAAGGATTGGAATGTGTAGAAGATGGGGAGCTAGGATAGTCCTCACATGAAGGTGGGGTGGAAGATTGTGAACTGGCCTAAGGGGATGTTGGTGAAGATGAGGAGTTGGAGGATGGCATGAATAGATAGTTCACATAGGTAGGTTTAGAGGAATCTTGTGAAATTGATTGACTATTTGGTGAGGTAGGGGTGATGGATTGAGATATGGGTGTTAGGAATGAATGATAAAGCTTTGGAAATCATTCTGTAGTAGTGGTTGTTGCATTCATGGGTATGATTATCATTGATGTCAACACAGTGTTATTCTGGAGATTAGCAGATAAGTAGGCACATTTTTGTTTTGTGCATGTGTTATATTGTAGATTGAGTTATCCAATGTTGATGTTATGTTCTTCATTGTGTTATTGGCCTATGGTTAAGAGTGCAAAAAGAAATTCATTTATTCATGAAAGTTATAAGCATTTTGGTGGAAGCAGTATTCTGGCAGTGTTCCTGAGTAGCGGTTTTTGGTAATCAGAGGATATCTCCTAATCAGGATGGAATCTAATTTTGCATAGTTAAAGGGAAGTTTGAGACTCATTGGTGGTGACATGGTTCATAGTGCAAACTTTGAGGTCACATGAGTGGAAAGTTACAATATCTGGAAGTTGACAGTTTTATGTAATTTTGGTGTAGCGTGTTGAAATTATTATTTTGTATTTACATGCCGACTCATTTGTAATTATTTGAGTGTGGTATAAAGGAATGAATGTTTTCCTTGTTGTAATGGATGTGTAATGTTTTTTATATGGAATTATGATATTGGGATGTGAATGTATGCATGAAGTGAAGAAAAGAGCTAATTTAGTGATGAAGGAAGACTTGTGAAGTACAGAGGTCTGGATTTGTGATCTTGTGTAGTAGAGAGTGTGGTTTTGGCACAATGTGAAGGAGGTAACATATTTCATATTATTCTATTAAATAATCCTAAGATCTATTGGACAGTGAGTTCAAAGATCTTGCCTTGAAGCTATTTGGGCAGTGGGTCCTTCTGTCTTCCATAACTCCTAACAAGGTTAGAATCTTTTAATAGGGATTCAAAATCTCCTAACAAGGATTCATATGTACTAAATTTATTTCATAAGACTCCTAATATGGTCCATCATCTCACAAGGAACTTTCATATTAGTGCATCATTCCCACCGGGGTTTACTCTTTGATCAAGAGGTTCCCTAGTTAACATATCTTGTGTTATTGTGTCATTGTGTATGATTATCTTTCTATGGTTGGTTGTTGCATTGATTTTATGGTTTAAACCTATTGAAGTTGATAAATGGTTTAATTATTAGATAATTAATTCACCCCCTCCCCTCTTAGTTATCTTGGTGGTCTTTACTTTCTAACAATTCATATCAATGCGCTAGGTCCTTGAAAGGAAAGTTTAACATCTTAAGGAGATCCATGGTGAATTTAAGGAAAGAAAGCCCTAAGTTTGATGGAGTAAATTTTGATAGTTGAAAGAAAAAGATGAAGACACATCTATTGTGTTTAGGACTAGGTGATTGGTTGATTACAAAGAATTAAAGGACTATAATTGAAGAAGACAATCTTGAAACAAGTACTAAAGATGAGGTAGATCTATTCATGTGTAACATACTTGCAAGAGAAGCACTCTTGATAACACTTCCAGAGAATGAATACAGTTAGGTAAAATGTTTTAAGAAATCTAATGAAATTTGGAAATCTCTACACTCTACTTTTGAAGGTGATGAACATGCAAAAAGAGCTAGATTACATAATTGGATATGTACATTTGAAGATATTAGAATGATGGAAGATGAATCTATTAGCAGCTATATTGGTAGAATGTCAGAAATTATTTTAGGGATTAAATCTTGTGGAGGATCAAAGATAGAGAATGAAGTGATATGGAAAATTTTGAAGACATTGACTCTTGTATTTAAGCAGACAACACAAATGATTGAACAAATTATACCTTGTACTACAAACATTACAAGAGAAACTCTTCTTGGAAGATTGGAAGTAGCAGAGATGAACCTAAGGTTATCAAGAGACTTACCTGGAATGGAGACAACATTCAATGCTCTTAGTATTTGACCTACTTTGTCAAGAAGTACAAGTGTGAATGGAGATTATGCCAGCAGTAGCAGATCCAAATCTGAAGAAGATAAGAAGATTGAAGAAGGTATTGCCTTGCTTGTGAAAAGAGAACCAGATGGTAAGAAAATATTTAAATGTTGGACTTGTCAAGAATATGGTCATTTTGCATCTAAGTGTCCTAAGAGAGTTAAGAAGTATAGAAACAATTTCAAGCCTAGAAGATCTAAAGAATGTTATTATGAAAATGATGAAGAAATTGAAGCAGGAATTGAAAGACATTTGAGTGACAGTGATAATGATAATCTTGATGACATAGGATTTGTAGCAATTAAGGAATAAAATTCTAAATTTGATATTAAAGAAGAAAAAGCCTTAGTTTCCCAAGTTGAAAAGAAAGGTGATTGGATTATAGATAGTGGTTGTTCACATCATATGACTAGTGATTAAGGAAAGTTCATAAAGTTTAACAATCATGATGGAGGAATTTTTAGAGTTGGTAACAATGCACCTTGTTTTATTAAAGGTATAGGATCTATTACTCTTGATGGAAAGAGTAATACTAATGATGTTTACATTGTGGATGGATTGAAACATAATCATTTGAGTGTTGGACAGTTAGTGGATAAGGGATATGAAGTTTGGTTTACTAAGAAAACTTGTGTGATAAAGGATAAAGATGGAAATCTAATTGGAACTGGATCAAGAACCAGAGGTAATGTATTTCAGTTAAACCCTACTGAGATGACATGTTTGATGACTAATATTGATGACAGTTGGTTATGGCATAGAAGGTTTTGTCATATAAACTTTGATAATATTGTGAAAGTGAGTTCTACACTTGCAGTAAGAGATTTACCTAAGATTATGAAGCCTACTAACATGATTTGCAAGGAATGTGTGATGGATAAGTAGAAAAGGAGTTCATTTCCTAGCAAGAAGTTCACATCTACAAAGAAGTTGGAGATTGTTCATAAAGACTTGAGCGGTCCTACTAGGACTAGAGGATTCTATGGAGAAAGGTATTTTATGATTGTTGTTGATGATTTTACAAGAATGATGTGGATTGCATTTCTGAAAGAAAAATTTGAAGCATTTGATAAGTTTAAGGTGATTAAGAATAAAGTTGAGAATGAATCAAGAATGAGGATTAAATGTTTGAGATCTAATAGAGGAGGAGAATTTACATCTAAAGTGTTTAAAATTTTTTGTGAAGTGAATGGTATTAAGAGATAGTTTTCAGCCCCTAGAACACCTGAACAAAATGGTATTGCAGAAAGAAGGAACAGATCAGTGACTGAAGCAGCAAGAGCTATGTTGTTTGAGAGTGATTTGGCAAAGATAATTTGGATGAAGTAGATGTTGATGGACATTGGAATCAAGTTTGATGAGCCTTTTGTCATACATTGTGACAATACAAGTATAGTTAGTATGTCAAGAAATCCGGTTTTACATTCTAAGACAAAGCATATAGAGATCAAGTATCATGTTGTAAGAGAGAAAGTTGCAGATAAAGAAGTCAGATTGGAGTACATTATCACAAAGGAACAGATAGTAGACATATTTACTAAGCCCTTGCCGAAGGATACATTTGAGTATCTAAGAGGTATGATTGGGGTTATGCCCCAACCTACTCTTGAGTAAAGATGTAGATGGTTGCATCTGTCTAGTGGTTTATGCACCTATCTTTCTTCTAGACTAGATGTTGGTACTTCCTCTATGGGGGAGTATGTGTATCTGAGCTGAGTCATTGAAGGCTCTAGTGAATATTTTTTTTCTGAATAGTGTCTTTCGACATTGAGATATTGTTTGACATAGTGATACAATTTCTATCATTGATGTCAATGGGGGAGAGAATCATGAAAAACATTGAGGAACTACATTTTTTGGAGAGACTGAATAGGAAAACAAAGCAAGATTTGATTGATGAAGAGCAGCAGAGCAGTTGAGCAGTAGTGATTGGATTTTTGGCACATTTTATGTTTATCATCTATGTTGCCATCAATGCTAATGGGGGAGATTGTTAGGAATGAATGTTGAAACTTTGGCAGTCATTCTGTAGCAGTGGTTGTTGCATTCATGGCTATGATTGTCATTGATGTCAACAGAGTGTTATTTTGGAGATTAGCAGAGAAGCAGGCACATTTTTGTTTTGCACACGTGTTATATTGCAGATTGAGTTATGTGATGTTGATGTTATGTTCTTTGGTGTGTTATTATCCTATGGTTAAGAGTGCAAAAATAAATTCATTTATTCATGAAAGTTATAAGCATTTTGGTGGAAGCAGTGTTCTGGCAGTGTTCCTAAGTAGCGGTTTTTGGTAATCGGAGGATATCTCCTAATCAGGATGGAATTTAATTCTATGTAGTTCAAGGGACACTTGACACTTATTAGTGGTGACATGGTTCATAGTGCAAAATTTGAGGTCACATGAGTGGAAAGTTACAATATCTGGAAGCCGACAGTTTTATGTAATTTTGGTGTAGCATGTTGAAATTATTATTTTGTATTTGCATATCGACTCATTTGTAACTATTTGAGTGTGGTATAAAGGAAGGAATTTTTTCCTTGTTGTAATGTATGTGTGATGGTTTTGATATGGAATTATGATATTGGGATGTGAATGTATGCATGAAGTGAAGAAAAGAGCTAATTCGGTGATGAAGGAAGACTTGTGAAGCACAAAGATCTGGATTTGTGATCTTGTGTAGTAGAGAGTGTGGTTTTGGCACAATGTGAAGGAGGTAACATATTTCATATTATTCTATTGAATAATCCTAAGATTTGTTGGATAGTGAGTTTAGAGATCTTGCCTTGAAGCTATTTGGGTAGTGGGTCCTTCTGTCTTCCATAACTCCAAACAGGGTTAGAATCTTTTAATAGGGATTCAAAATATCCTAAAAGGGATTCATATGTACTAAATGTATTTCATAAGACTCCTAATAGGTCCATCCTCTCACAAGGAACTTTCATATTAGTGCATCATTTTATGGGCATCATTCCCACCAAGTTTTACTCTTTGATCAAGAGGTTCCCTAGTTAACATATCTTGTGTTATTGTGTCATTGTGTATGATTATCTTTCTATGGTTGGTTTTTGAATTGATTTTATGGTTTAAAGCTATTGAAGTTGATAAATGGTTTAATTATCAGATAGCTGATTCACCCCCCCCCCCCCTCTTATTTATCTTGGTGGTCTTTACTTTCTAACAATGGGATATGACGTGGATTGAAGGATGCATTCTTCTTGTGGAAGGGAATTTTTGGTAATGTAGGAAAGAATGGAAGATGTTGGATTGATATAAGATATAGTGGATGGTGGATCAAGATAGGATGGGGCATTAGGATAATCTATTGCAAGACTAGGATTTTGGATTTGAAAATGGGTTAGAGGATAAGGACGCGATGGAGGATTTGGATAAGGGATGTAGCTAGTAGTTTTATTGTGAAAGGATGGTGTTTGGGATACAACCATATAAGGAGATGGGTGTATGAAGGATGCATGAGTAGGATCAAGATAGGAAGAAGGTATGGATGAATAGGATAATGGATTTCCCTTGTCAAAGGTAGGATACAAAGAACTAGTGGATATGCATGAAGGCATGATAGGATAGTTTAGATGAATGATTAGATAATGGGGGATGTTTGGAGCAATCTTGCTAAGGTTTTTAAAATACTCATCATGATCAACAAGACTTTTATCATCACCAGGATAGGATGGAGGAATGATTGGATTCTAGGGGATGTTTGGAGAAATCCTTTTGAGGTTTTCAAAGTGCTCATCATGATCAACAAGACTTTCATCATTGTCAAGATAGGATGGAATAAGAGGAGAGACATAATATCCAAACTCATCATAATGATTTTGAAACATGCTGAATTGTAGATGAGTTTGGATAGGGATGAGGGATGAAGATGGATCATATGACTAAGGCTTGAGATTTGGATTAGGATGATTGAGAAGCTCAGACTGGGACTAGATTTGGCTCAAGATAGGAGGAAAGACTGACTTTAGAGGAAGACAAAAAAGAGGATGGGTGATGAAAAAGATGAACTTGCTAACTTAGGATATGGGGACAAAAGGGAGACAAGAATGAATGCAAGATGATCAAAAGACCATGATTAGGAGACTAGGATGACATGATTCTAAAAGCTTTGATGGCTTCAAAATTTTGGAGGATTTTGACTGACATGGAAAAAGGATTTGTGTGTAGAAATCTTCATTTGTGTATGTTCAACATATGTTTTTCACTGAGTCTAGAACTTTGAAAACACATCAAGCATGAAATACCTAAAAGATAGGCTAGTATCAAAATCTTTGTCCATGGCTTGATACCCCAAAAGGGATATAGATGGTGATTAATCTTAAGGTGATCTGGGAAACCACTTGGATCCATCCTTGCAAAAATATTTTGATACCTTTGGGAGTATATTGGGAAGCCTTTGATTAATAGGTGTCTTATTTGGTCCATGGAATTATCCCAATTGGTTTGTACACACATGACTCACTTAAGAGCCTAGTTGACCATGCCACAATAGTAGGGGTATTCACCTACCTCATGCTACCATCAACACGCATCACCTAAGGTTGAGGGGGATGAAGTGAGAGTTTTATCAATGCTTTATTTCTATATGGATTGGGGGAGTACCAATTTGAATTTTTTATCCTAAGAGGAAGCACTTTTCTCTCTAGATAGGATTCTCTAAAAGTAAAACAAGTGAACTCATTCAAGTTCAACTTCTTTTATGTCACTTAGCTAACAAGGATTTGTAGAATTAAAACTCCTAGAATCACACCAAGAATATTTCTTTACCCAATTTGATTAAGCGAATTGAAATGAATGCTTGCAAAAATATGTGTTTATGAATTGTATTTGTTCATTTCCTTGAAGACGAGAAAGCTTTGAAAAGATATTGCAATTTTTTACCCTTTGCATTCAAGATTGAGTTTGCTTTCTAGAATCCTGAATTGAACTTGAAAATGAAATGAAATTATTTTCTTTCAATTTATTACATTCAAGATTTGTGTTTTCTTTTAGACTCAAATAAAATGACTCTTTTGATTTGGACATTGGTTCACTTTCTTTAGATTGCATTTGAGATTTTGTGCTCTAGAATTCAATTTTTAGGCCCAAAAGAAATGTTCCTAGAGTGATTTATGCATGAAACTTTTGAAAGCATCCAATATTTTTCAAAAATATGTTTTTTTTAACCAATAAAAAAGAATCAGGATTGATTTAGGAATGTTCCAGGATAGATTAGGATCGTTTAGGAACCCATTAGGAATGAGATGCATATTTTCTCCTAGATTGCATGAAACTTGAAAGCACTTTGAGATTTTGCAAATGAAGTTCACTTTAACTTAGAAAAATTCATTTAGTTGGATTTAGGAACATTTACAATGAATTAGGGTTGATTAGGAACCAATTAGGATTGATATGCATATTTCTAGATCCTTTTATGCATATTTCTAGATCCTTTTATGCACCCAAAATTTGAAGTGTTCCTAGCTTGCATGAAAACCCTAAAAACACTTAGATTTGAAAGCATGAAGTTCTTTTTACCCAAAGGAAAGAAATTAGAGGTGTTTTTTTTGTTTTATAACTGATTAGGAATTATTAGTGATGTTTAGGATTGATTAGGAAGGATTGAGGAAAGATTTGTAGCTTTTTACACTTAAGGTATTCAAGAGTGAATAGATGTTCTTTTTAAGCCCAATAAACAAAGTGTTTTGATTCCTAAACATGAAAAATGATTGTTTAGGATTAAGGCCTTAGTATTTTGGTGATTTATTTTCATCAAAAGAGTACCTATAGAAAATGTAGTTAGAAACTAGAAAATTGTAGTCAAAAGGCACCAAGAGGCCCTAGAAAACCCTAAAAACCAACTAAACCCATGATTATGGCCTTACACATGCCCCTTGTTTCCCATACGAGTAAATAGGGAAGGGTATTTTGATGTTTTTACTTTTACGAGTCAAGATGAGGGCTCATATGAGTCACTATGACTCCCAGTACGAGTAAATAGGGCCAGAGAGTCTAAAATAGACCTAAAATTCTTGCAGAGGTCCCATACGAGTACTGGGCACCTCTGGTATGAGCCAGGAAGTTTAATCGTATGAAAACATATGGTAGTAATTTTAATCATATGATAATTCACCAAGAACAAGATGAGACTTGTCAAAGGCTTCTGGGGTCCCATTGGGCATACCAAAATGTGATCAGAGAAAACCTAACTTGTTCGGAACAAGCGTTGACATTCAATAATTATTTGAAGAGAATATTCCTAACATATAGTAAAATAAATTTCCAAAGGAACTTCAAATAGAGCTCAATAGGAGCACCCAATCACCCTTTGATTTTCTCTTGATTTAGGGATGTGGGTGTTCTCAGTTCCTTCTTTGAGAATGTTGGCTCGGTAGTTGCTCAGTTCCTTCATTAGCTGAGTTGGTTAGTTAATTCCCTCATGCTTGGTTATCTTTTCCTTGCATTCAGTTATCCTTTCTTACCGAGTTTTTTGTTTTAGTTTTCTATTGAGGCCAACTTGTACACTTAATTATGGCCACAAATTTAATATTGGTATCTATCATTGGGAAGTGTGTGGACCTAGATCGGGTCATTCCTTTCATGAATGGTGCATCTAAAGGCTGACTTATTCAGTAGCCTCTTGTATATATTGTAATCTTTGGTTTTCATTTAGGACATCAACTTGGAGCTATAAGATAGATGGTATCACATTATAAGTTGGAATAAGTTTTAGAATCCTCTCATGTTGGAGGACTATTGTAATTGAATTGTAATATCTCACCCTAACTAAGAAGGCCTTACAGCCTGACATGTATGAATCAATTTGATGAAATATAAGGATATGATCTGCATTCTCTCTCTCACTTGTATGTTGTTGCTTCCATGTGTGATCTCTGCAAGGTAGACATGGATTAGGGTGTGCCTTTGACCCCTCATCCCAACCTCCCCTACATCAAGTGGTATTAGAGGAAAGGTGAGATCTAGATCTAGATTTGTGAATATAGGTTTGATGGTTCCTTCTTGACAACCCCTAGTTGATTTATTATAGGTTAGAAGATTGTGATCTAGCCTAGAATTATAGAAGGTTTCAAGATGGTTCATGGGAGGTGAGATGAAGATCCAGGATTGGCAGACATGTTGAGACAACTTGCTACTAGATTAGAAGTTGTTGAGACAACCCAACGTAGATGAAGACATCTTGAAGATGTTAGTGATGATGAAATTGAGGAAGAACAAGGTGATGTAGAACCTACACTAGTGATGGATCAGGGTGAGGAAAAATTGTTGAAAGCTTTGAAAAATCTGAAGTCTCCACCACATTTCAATCCTCCTAAGTATAGTGGAAAGATAGATTTGGATGAATTCATGATTCGGATCACCGAAATGGAAAAGTAATTTGAATATGAAATTGTCCCTAAGGAAAAGAAGGTGAAAATTGCAAGCAAAACGTTGAAGAGTCATGCATCCTTATGGTGGGAACATCTACAATTGGATAGAAAGAGGAAAGGAAAAGATAAAATTAAGGTATGGAATAAGATGGTGAATAAATTGAAAGGAAAGTTTTTACCTTGTGATTATTAGATTAGCCTAGTTAGGTGAATGCAAAGTTTAATGTAGAAAGATAGCTTAGTAAAAGATTATACTAAGGAATTCTATAGATAAGATATCAGATCTAGACATGATGAAGATGAAGTGGACATAATTGATAAGTACTTGAATGGATTGAGAGTTTCCATCAAAGAAGAAATCATGAGTTTGGTTAAGTTGGAAAATATTGAGGAAGCTTATTAGTTTTCCTTGAAAGATGAGGAGAAATTAAACAAAATACATGAGAAAAGACAAATAGGTAGAGGTGGTATATTCCCTAGAGGAAGAGGTAGATCTTATGGTGAAAATAATAGATCTGATCCAGAAAAGACAAATCTGAATAATGGAAAGACCGAGTGGAAAGGTGAAAGTTCATCTAGAGGAATAGGCAATAACTACCGAGGTGGTTATAATAGAGGTGGATTCCAAGGAGCTTGTTATAATTGTGGAGAAGAAGGACATAGATCATTTGAATGTACACATGTAAGTAAGAAGGTTAGTAGCAGTAGAAATGATTTGGTGCAAGAAGACTCACCTAATGAACCAGAGAAGGAAAAGAGCCTGATGGTAATGAGAGCACTTTGGAGTGAAAGTAATTATGATCCGATATGGAAAATTTTGTTCAAGACTAGATGTAGATTTTATGATAAAGTGTGGAAGGTAATCATTGATAGTGGAAGCTCAAAGAACTTGGCATCAGAGGAAATGGTTACAAAGTTGCAGTTGGAAAGGTTGAAACACCCGAAGCCCTATCAAATTTCATGGATCAAGGATGAGCATACACTCTTGGTAAGTGAACAATGTTATGTGAATTTGAAAATTGTAAAATACCATGATAAAGTGTTATGTGATATCATGCCTATGGATTGTTGTCATATTTTTTTGGGTAGACCTTGGCAATATGATAGACATGCTATATATGATGGGAGATTGCATAAATATACTATTTGGGATGATGGGAGAAGACACATATTGTTACATTTGATTGAAGATCTTGTTAGTAGTTTTTATACATTTGTGAAAGTTTTCTTGATAGAAGGAAGAAAGTTTTTAAAGGATTTGAAAAAGAATGATAAATGTTTTTCTATGATTGGTAAAAAATTGAGTAAGAAAAGAGAGGATAGCATCCCTAAAGAGATTGATAAGATACTCACCAAGTATAGAGAGATTATTTCTGATAATGTACCTGATGGTTTTCCACTAAAGAGAAGCATTGATCATTGTATGGATTTAATCTCTAGAGTTAGTTTACCGAATAAGGAACCACATCGGTTGACACATACTGAGAATCAAGAATTGAATCGAAAAATTCAAGAATTGTTGTAGAAAGGTTTGATCTAAGAAATTTTGAGTCCTTGTGTAGTACCAGCTATATTGGCACCTAAGAATAATGGAGAATGGTGAATGCGTATAGATTCCAGAGAAATCAACAATATAACAATTAAATATAGGTTTCCTATACTGAGAATGGATGACATAATGAATAGTTTGACTAGAGAAAAGTATTTTACCAAAATTGATTTGAAAAGTGGATATCATCGTATCAAAATCATAGAAGATGATGAGTGGAAGACTGCTTTTAAGACAAAAGAAGGTTTGTATGAGTGGTTGGTTATTCCTTTTGGTTTAACTAATGCATCGAGTACTTTTATGAAATTGATGAATGAAGTTCTAAAGAAATTCTTAGGTAAATTTGTAATTGTGTACCTAGATGATATTTTGATATTTAGTAAAACTAGAGAAGTGCATTTGTTTCATGTTAAACAAGTATTGTAGCGGTTGAAAGAAGAAAAGTTGTTGATTAATCTAAAAAAGTGTTGTTTCATGTAAGAGGAGATTGCGCATTTGGGATTTGTGATTTTAGCTGATGGTTTGAAAATGGACCCTAAAAAGGTTGAAGCTATTTTGAATTGGCCTACACCTAAGAATACTAGTGAGGTAAGATCGTTTTATGGTTTGGAAAGTTTTTACTAAAAATTCATTACAAATTTTAGTTCAATTTGTAATGCTACGACTGAGACTATGAGGGAGATAAAAGACAATTCAAGTGGATACATGGAGCGGATAAAAGTTTTGAGACTCTAAAGTAGAAGGTTGTCAAATTACCTATGTTTACAATGCTTGATTTCAATAAGGTATTTCAAGTTGAATTTGATGCAAGTGGTAGTGCAATAGGAGTTGTGATGACTCAAGAAGGTAAACTAGTTGCTTTCTTTAGTGAAAAGTTGAATGATGCAAAAATGAGATATTCTATGTATGATCAAGAATTGTATGCTATTGTTCAAGCCCTAAAGAAATGGAGACATTATTTGATACCGAATGAATTTGTCTTGTACACCGATCTTAAAGCTTTATAGTATTTGGGTAGTCAAAATAAGTTGAATGAGAGACATATGAAATGGGTTGAATATTTGTAAAGTTATACATTTGTGATAAAACATAAGAGTGGAGTCACTAATCGAGTTGTTGATGCATTGAGTAGTAGAAGATCTTTGATGACCGAGATGAGAATTGAAACTCTTGGTTTTGGTGACATGAGAGATTCATATGAATTTGATCCTAATTTTTTTGAGTTGTGGAGAAAGTATAGGAAGACTAAATGGGAAGACTATTTAATTCAAGGAGTATGTTGTTTAAAGGTATTCAATTGTGTATACTGAGAAGATCAATGAGAACTAATTTGATAAAGGAGAAACATAGTAATGGTTTGGCTGCACACTTTGGTGTTGACAAGACATTGAATTTTCTTAAGGATAAATACTTTTGGCCACATTTGTATAAGGATGTTCAGAAATTTGTGAAAAGTTATGGAATTTGTCAAGTTGCAAAGGGAGTAAGTTAGAATACTAGATTGTATACACCTATTTTGGTTCTTGATAAACCTTGGATTGATATCAGTATGGATTTTGTTCTTGGCTTACCAAAGATAGTGAGAGGTAATGATTCTATATTTGTTGTTGCGGATAGATTTTCTAAGATGGCATATTTTATACCTTGTAGGAAGACATCAAATGTAGTACATATAGTAGATGTTTTCTTTAAGGAAATTGTTAGATTGCATAGATTACTAAGAAGTATCATCTCTGACTGAGATAACAAGTTTGTTGGATACTTTTGGAAGACTCTTTGGAGAAAGTTTGGTACCGAGTTGAGATATAGTTATACATTTCACCCACAAACTGATGGACAAATAGAAGTTGTGAATAGAAGTTTGGGTAATCTTTTGAGATGTTTAGTTAGAGACACACTGAGTAATTGGGATTTTGTATTGGAACAAGCAAAGTTTTCATATAATAATTAAGAGAATAGGACTACTAGAAAAACACCCTTTGATATTGTAAATGGCATACAACTGAGAGGTATATTAGATTTGAGGGATATCATTGATGAAGAAAAGAGAAGTGATGAAGGAGTAAATTTTTCTGAGTTCATGAAGACATTGGATGAAGATGTGAAACATATGTTGGAGAAACGTAATTAGAAGTATAAAGATAGAGTTGATAGATCAAGAAGACAAGACTTTTGCATTTGGTGATGAAGTAATGGTTCATTTGAAGAAAGGAAGATTTCCTCTTGGAACATATGGGAAGCTAAAAATGAAGAAGTTTGGTCCTTTTAGGATTTTGAGTAAATTTGATACTGGAAATGCTTATGAGATTGAGTTACTTGATGACATGGATATATCACCTATATTCAACATTGCTGATTTTTATGAGTACCATGAATCAGATGAAGAAATGATAGTGCCAAATGATTATCCTAAGAGACAGACATAAGAAGTTGAGCAGATTTTGAAATGAGTTGGAAGAAGCACAAGAGGAAGACAATATATGGAATATTTGGTAAAGTGGAAGAATAGACCTATTGAAGATAGTTCATGGATTTCAAAATTTGAGTTGGATTCAGCTCAAGTTGTACCTACTACATGATTCAGAGAATCATTTTAAATAACCCCAGGTGTCTAATGTAAGAGCATCTCAAGTCCTTGGAAACCCCATGTCACCAAAAATAATTTTTAGTTTTCTGTGTTTCTTGGTTCCTTCTTTGACTAAGTTGGCTTGGTAGGTGCTCAGTTCCTTCATTAACCGAGTTGGTTGGTTAATTCCCTAGCACTTGGTTATCCTTACCAAGTTATTAGTTTTAGTTTTTTGTTGAGGCTGACTTATGCACTTAATTGTGGTCATGGATTTAATGTTGATATCTATCATTAGGAAGCATGTAGACCTAGATCTGGTTGTTCCTTTCATTAATGGTGGATCTGAAGGATGACTTGTTTAGTAGCCTCTTGTATATATTGCAATTTTGGTTGTAGTTTAGGACATCAACTTGGAGCTAGAAGATAGATGGTATCATATTAGAAGTTGGAAGATAGTTTTAGAATCCTCACATGTTGGAGGACTGTTGTAATTGAATTGTAATATCTGGCCCTAATCAAGAAGGCCTTACAACCCAACATGTATGAATCTATTTGATGAAATATAAGGATCTGATCTGCACTATCTCTCTAACTTTTGTGTTGTTTCTTCTGTGCATGATCTTTGCAAGGTAGATCTAGATTAGGGTGTTCCTTTGTCCCCTCAGCCTGACCTCCCTTGCATCAGGGTCTCAAGGTTTGGGGTATGGTTAGGGGTAAGGTTAGCTGGATGAGGGTTAAGGGTTTATCATACATGTGTGGGCCACACTAGGGAACCAAGATGGAAGAAGGGTCATGGGCTTCATTATGAGGTTGTAAGAGGCCTTAATGAGGGTGTAAGAGGCTATTAATGAGTCTGTAAGGCTCATTAATGAGGGGGTTTGACCAAAAGTCAAAGGAGCATAGATTAGACTAAGAAGGTTAGGAATAACCTTCTAAGTAGGTTTAGGAAGGGTTTAGGAGAGTTTAGGAGGGTTTAGAAGGTTTTAGGAATCTCTGGAAGATTCTATGGTTTTGAGGGTTTTAAATAAATATTTTATTTATTTAAAGGGTTTTTGGTCAATTTATTAAATAATTAATAAATTTTTGAGGGAATGATGTTCAAATTAAATTTAAACATTTTTGTAAGGTATTTCTTAATTAAATATTTTTAATTGAGATAGGAGGGATTAATGGCATAATAATTAATTAATTAATTAATTAACAAATGATGATATCATCAGGGGTTTCTCCAAAATAAATTAATTTTTATTTTTGCAAAGGCTTTTTAGGTGTCTACACACCTTTTTATAATTCTTGAAGCACCTTCCTCTTTGCAAATATAGACAGTATTCATAGATTGAAATCCCTTAAGGAAATAATTCATGATATAGGTCCCTTCATTACTTGGTACAATCTAGACAGTAAAACAAGTATGAAGACATATAAAAACCTTTTCCCCTAAAATGACCATTATTGAGTTGGTCATGCATCTCTTCAACTATGATTTCTTTCGAGTCTAGAAATTCAACACCTTCAAGGATTATCTAGATAAAGAAGTACATCCATTGTTTGAAATGACAAGCATGATCAAACCCTTTTACTCTATGTAGTAATGCCACAAAATCTCTAATGTGTAGTTTTAGATGTTCTCTAGTGAGTGGTTTAGGTAGTATTGAACCTCCTTTAGGAAATTTTTGTAACCAACTATTAGTAATGTTATTCATATTATAATATTTGACTTTTGATGGAAGTAGTCGAAGATAATATCACCATAAAATTAGAGTAGACCTCTCTATCTAGGAGTTTTAGGGATGAAACTATCATCTCTTTGTTTATGGACAAAAAAACTCCATCATTGGCATCTTTGATACACCTATTCTCAGTATCATATCTATTAATAAATTCACCAACAAGTTTAGGGTGCAATATAGATAGGGGATGGAAACAACTTCAACAATGCCACTAGCAATAATTTTATTCATGATCGGGTCATTTCCTAGGTCTTTACTCCTTTCCACAAAATTTTCTAAGCCATAATGAATCCAAGAGGTATCAAAACATCCAAGAAAAGAATATATTAAACTATGGGCATTTTCAAAGACCTGCAATGTGTCTTCATGACTATATAACCCATAGAAACTTCTAGACAACAATTATAATTTACAAGATTTTTGTAGAAGAATTGTTAGCAGAAAGTAATCAAAAGCCACCTTTAAACTACATAATCACTTGCAACTTTCTTAATATCTCTAGTTTCCCTATGCTCTACTTTTTCTTAACATAAACTTGTGATTATTTCCTAAGATGGTTTAACCCTTTAAGGGAAAATAATTATGATGTGAGAAGCGAGAAATTTGGCTCAATCTTTCATTCATTCCAAATTAAAAGTAATGTATATCACCAAATTAAATTTCTATCAATGACCCATCACTTTATTCATGTATCCATGTATTTTCATCATTATATTACCATTCTCGATAAAAACAAGAATTTTCAACAGGAAACTACCAGAAAAACAATTTATCGACGACTTATTACCATTTATGGTTAGGAGATCATAAATTGAATGAATACATGGGATGGTTTGAATTAATTCAAGATATTCAATTGGATCCATCCATGTGAAGCGTAGCTGCATTTTAACTAAGTATAACAAAATCTCCCGAGTAGGCTACAAGAATTTTACTTCAAGATAGACTAAGGGAAAAAAATTGACCAAACTAGACTAACAATATTGGAACTAATTGAACTCATTGAAATGACTAAACAAGTTTGACAGGTTTGATTGGTTCATCTAGTTCAATTAGTTTTCAAAAGATAACCTCTTGAACATGAAAATATAAAGCATTGGTAGGCTTGTAGATTTTTAAAATCTTTGAATTAATTAAATAGAGTGAACAAGTTTATGTGATTCAAAGGTTTCAAAAGGTTTGAAGACTAACGATTGAATTTTCTTCATTTTGAACACAACCATAATAAAAAAGATGACACTTCAAACAAGGGAACCTTAATTTCATTTAAATTCTCAGACACACTTGAAAGATTGGAAATTTAGGGGTTAAGCTAACATTTTTTTTGTTTGAAAGTTGACTATACTATTGTATATGACTATAATTAAGTGTTTTCATTATGGGAAAAAAGTCATATAGAGTTTTGGAGTCAGCGCACTTACTCATAAGATAAAAAAAATGGCTAAGTATGGAAGACTGGATAGTCAGCAGAGCACTAGATAAACATAGCATTAGCACACGTGTGTATGACTAATTTATGGTATGTTCCCTTGAAGATAAGCTTATAAGTATGTAATCATGCTAATTCTAAGAGAAAATGATCATATGAGCTAATATGAGGAAGTTATAGCCAGATGAAGTGACACAGACAATGAGCGGCATAACATAATAGAGCATGGAGCCAACTGTTCATAATTTGGTTAGCGCTTATAATATTGTCTTGTAAAGGCTATGTGCCTATTATATTTAGGATATAGACATGTTAATATCATTTTATTTAAACACGCTTGAGCCAATTCATTTGGAAGCGTTGTATGTAATTAGTTATAGACCGACTAAGTGATAGTTTTGTTAGCGCATATAAATAAGACATGCACCTTTGTATTTATGCATGCAATGAGATGTAGAGTTGATATAAATAGAGAAGAAGTATGTGAATATTAGTTAGAATTTTGTAGAGCATTACAAGAGGCTAAAGCATCAGCACACAAAAGGAACTGATCAGACAAGTAGTGTCAAAGTAGCAGTTCATCATTGGCAAATATAGTGTGTATCTGACATCTAGGAGGTTGTAGCCTTCTCATTGAGTAGTGAGCTCTAGCAATGACCTACCAACCCTAATAGGGTTATTTTAAAAGACTCCTAATAGGGTCCTACCCTTGACCAAGTCATTTTACTTATTTCATTGTAAATATCAAGTCCTAACAGGGTTGTAAGATCTTCTAATAGGGATCATAATAAACTAGTGTAGTTCTTCATGAGTGTCAATTCCCATCGGGGTTTTTACCTATTTGGGTTTCCACATAATCATATTTGGTGTTATGTGTTATGGTTGTTTATCTTAATTGTATTCATATTTATATCAGTACTTAAGCAATTAAGTTAAGTTTCAAGATATCAGAAAAAGTAATAATATATTGAACATTGATTCACCCCCCTCCCTCTCAGTGTTCCCATTCCTAACAATTATATCCCTTGGGGTCTCATTGTCATTCATGGTGGAAAAATTTAAGGTGCAATCATATGAGAAACATAATATTACTCTTCATCCTTATCTTTTTCTCTACACTTTGTGCAAAGGGGTAGCATTTCAATCTCTCATCCTTTCTAAGGATCACTTTTTCATTCTTTAAGTTGTATTTTTTAATCATGTGATGTCCCTCCTTTCATGGAATTTTTTTTTTATGATTAGGTATTCTCTCTTATGCAAGAGTTTTTTTTCCTTGATGAAAATGAATTCCTTGTTGAATTTATATATCCAAATAAACAAATCCCTTACATGAGGGCTAAAAGTGTGTCATCCTTCATTAAAAATCCCTTTACCAACTAGTGGGTTACATAAGAATTTTTTTCCTCTTTTATTTAGTGATGTGATGTCTTCATATTCCTTTGATAATATTTTAAAAGGATCCCTTTACACTTATGGAATAATATCTCTTTGCATTCATCTCTTCATTTACTCATATGATTTTTGACCTCTTTGGCATGGACTGAGTACTTCTTAAAGGATATCACTTTGGTGGTAAGAGTTGATATACATGTTTCTCTTATTTTCTTTAAGATGCCAAAATAGTCCTATTTTTTTCACCTTATGAGGGGCATATATGGCCTCCTTATTGTAAATATTCTAATCACTTTAAGAATTTTAATTGGAGTAAACTAGAATAATACAATGTGTGAGGGCTAGGTGACTCTCCTTTTTATGGTTTTAGTGTATTTATAGATACACACACTTTGGGTACTAAGATTATGTGGTGAACTAGCATGGAAAAACCTCAACAACTAACTTCAATAATCATCACATGAAATAGTAGGCATGTGAAGAGTATAATCAATAGCAAAAGAACAATAAGATTTATATGTTAAAAATGAAAATAGGGAAAAACAAACATTGAGAACTTTCCTGTAAAGGTAATTACTAATATTTAGATCTTTATTATTTATACTAGAAACTAGATGCTCACTACCTCTATACAAATAGGAACTCACTACTCTGGACTTACGTATAGAGGCTGAATACCAAAGTAGAAAGATACATCACTAGACTCAAGAACCTACAGATCATTTCCTTAAATTACTTACAACTCTTCAAGGTAGATAAAGATTGACTCTCCTGATAATGCAGTTGATTTGAAAAATACTCTCTATTAGGGTTTCATTTGGTATGAGTAATAAATAATATTAAAATAAGGCATAAATAAAAGAACATGAAAAATATAATATCATAGAAAGTGAATATGTTTCACCTAATATGGGTTACATCAACTATATAAATAGTCATCCACTTATTTTATTGTCCAGTCAAGATAAAATTACAATCTAATGATATTACATTGCTACTTATTTATATGAATTTTAGATGGATTAACAATGTTGGTTTTCAAATCCTAGTTAATAAACTAACCCATAAATTCTTCATTGGGATACATGACAAGTATATAATAGTAGTTTCCTAATTAGTTAGCAAAAATAAACAATCTCCCACTTAGAGACTGATCTTATGACAACACTTCTACACATGAAGCTCCACTATATTGACATACCTGGACTTGAAAATTTCTTATTTCCACTATGGTCAAGCTTGAAGACCAATAAAAACTAAGCTAGAAGTCAATTTATCCCATGTTGTATTGTGCTCACCAAAATATCTGCAGGATTCTTGCAACTATGTATCCTCTCCATCTTCAACTGTCCATCTTTGAAAACTGAGAATATTAAATGATACTAAAGCTAGATGTGTTTAGTCTTAGAGTAAAGGGTTAAGTTCCTTGCAAGGTGAATCATGCTCTTATTTTAAATGTACAACCTTCAATCCATAAACTATTTTAACCAAATCATCTCCTTCCTAGCCTTTATAGTAGCAACTTATTTTTCTTATTTTTTTCAAATTTATATAACCTTTTTCAATATGGAAATATTGCTAAACACTATGCTAGCTACAGTAAAATCATAGTCTATAATACTCCTCTTGATATCAAGATCTCATACTAAATTTAAATCAGATAGCCATATAAAGATGAATGGGAGCCTCCAAAACATTAAGAATAGCTTGGTGTACTTCTCAAGTACCTGAGAATCCACTTTACTAAATTCCAATCCTCTTTCCCAATATTGTTCATATACCTGCACACAAATCCCACTACATATACAATATCGGGCCTTGTAGACACCATGCCATGCATCAAATTGTCACTCCCTAAAGAGTATAGAACCTTAGACATGTAATCCATCTCCTCTTGTTTCTTGGTTCTCATCTCTTTAGACAATTATGAATGATTCCTAATTATAGGTGTAATACATAGTTTTTCATTTTGCAACTAAAATATTTTCAACACTATTTATATGTATTAACTTTAAGACAATTTCCATGTGTGACTTTCCATGTCCCTAGTTATTCCCATACAATGGATTTTTTTGTTGCACTCAAATCCTTCATAGAAAATTATTGAGTTGATTTATATTTAAAGTAATTTATATCTTGCATATTAGACCCAAAAGAAATCATATCATCAATATATAATAATAATAATATAATATAGCTACCATTATCCAATCACTTAAAATAAACATAATGATTAGAATGACAACTATTATAACCTTGTTCAACATAAACGTATCATATTTCAAATATCATTTTTGGGGTGATTTTTTCATCCCATACAAGCTCTTCTTCAATCTAGACATGAAGGCATCCTTACCTTTGACCTGATATCCTTTTGGTTTCTACATACAAATATCTTCCTCCAAATCTCCATGGATAAATTTTTTCTTGAAATATAATTGTTCAAGGTGAAAATATTGTATGGCCACAATACATATAATAGTTAAAATTGAAGTCATTTTAACAACATAAAAAAATATTTCATCAAAATTGATACCCTTTTTCTATGCAAAAGAATTAACCACAAGTCTCTTTGTGTTCCTTTTATTTCCTCCATGTTCTTACTTTAGCCTATAAATTCATTTATTAGGAAATGGTCTTTTACCTTTAGGAAATTAAAATAACTCCCAAGATTGATTTTGTATAAAAGGTTCATTCCTTTCTCCCACATCTTTGTGGTTTCAAACTCCATTAATTTTGAATAACTTTATATTTTACCACAATTATTCAGTAGTACATAATACAATGAAGGAGAATACCATTCAGTTGGTCTAGTTGTCCTTGAAGAACTACATACTAGAATTTGAGGGACCTGTTCTAGTTTTGGTTATTCAATATTCTCTCGCATTGTTAGAACTACATTTATTGGTATTTTCATCAATAACCATGTGCATTGTGTGGTCCTCTTCATTCTTCTTCCCCTGTTTCTAATCCTTTTACATAAATTTTTCATTGAATATGACATCTCTACTATTGGAGATTTGCTAGCAGACCGGTACAGACTGTATGTTTGTCATTGATGACAACATATGGAAAGTAGCATCCATGGAAGTCTTATATAGTAAGCCTTTAGTATATGTAGCATGGACATGATATTAGCATGATATCATGGGTGCAGAGGTTAACTGTTAGTATAGACAATTATATAGCAACTAGTGTCAACAATGTTCTTGACAGAGTAACATGCAGTGTTCTGTGTATGGTTGTCTATACAGTTATCATGGAGCCTTGTGAGCTTGAATATATGTTGAAGACATGTTAGTGATATTTTAGTCATGGAAGCATAGTCTAATATTTAGTAGAAGTGAAGTTATGTAGTTGCTATTCGCCACCAGTAGTTTCCTATGTTTATTCAAAAGAGCCAACATTGATTATATTGTTTCTGGAGTTGCACCTATCCTGTGGGTATGCACCCTTAGAATTAAGCTTAGAAGAGAGTTATTAATTTTTGGTTAAGAGTGCATGAAGTAATTCAGCTTGACAAGAAAGATCCAGTTGTTTTGGTAGAGCCAATAGTGTGTAGTGTGCATCTACAATTATCTTATTGGATAGGTCCTAGAATGTGTTGCGTGCATAGTAGAGCCAACAAAATGTTTATTGGAGTTTTTTATGGTTTCTCTAATATGATTTCAAGGTGGTTCCAATAGTATAACTTGATTATATCATTTAGAGGAAAGATATTTATAGGCAGTCATTTTTGATTGCTTGAGTGTGGTTCATAGTTGATTCAACAAAGTAGAGTAGGGTGTGAGAAGTGTTGAGCCATCAGAACAAGGTCTATGTGACCAAGTAAATTATTTGTTCTATACATTGGAGCTGATCTAGATAGCAAGTCAAAGTGCAGTTCATCAAGATCCAGATATAGTGTGTATCTATTAAACATAAGGTTGTAGCCTTCACCCCTTTGAGTAGTGTGCTCTCGGACAATGCATCCTCTCCCCTAATAGGGACAATTGTAAAAGAATCCTAACAGGGTCCAACCCTTGACTATGTCTATTGTACCAAATATATTGTAAAGAAACTCCTAATAGGGTTAACGATCTTCTAACAAGGATCATAATACTGTAGTGCAGAATATTAGTGGGTGTCAATTCCCACTGGGGTTTTTACCTATTTGGGTTTCCCGGTAACCAAAATATTGGTGTTGTGTTTATGCTTTATGTTTAAGTATAATTAATTGGATAAATAATTGAAACTTGGAGATAACTTTTTCACCCCCCCCCCCCCCCCCCCGCTCCCCCCCCTCTCAGTTATCTCTTGGGACTATTCCTAACATCTACTCCTAATTATTTTTTGAATCTCAAAATCCCATAAATGATAACCAAAATTATTAACTCAATATCAAATAAAAATACTCTTCTTAGATTTTTCCTCGAGCTTTGATCAATATTTAATATCAATATGAAAAAATTCTTCATAACCAATTTTTTTTTATAGAAATGAGTAGTTTATAATTTTTTCTATCCATACCTCCTCTGAAATAACACCATCCAAGGAAATTGAAGGTACTCTATTTATCAAGTAAAAAAAAATATCTACAACATCTTCCCAAAATTGCAAAGGAAATATTGCATGAAATCTCATACTTATTGCATGCTCCATGATAGTTTTGTTCCTCCTTTTAGACACATCATTTTCTTATGGAGCTCTAAGAACTATCTTTTGTCTACCAATTTTGTGGTATGAACAATAACTATCAAACTATTTATCATAGTACTCACCTCCATTATGTGATCTGAGACACTTTAGATTGTTTTCTATTTCTCAAAGACTTCAAATATTAATAGAAATGAAATAAACCCAAGTTTTCCTAGTTGCATCATTGTAATAGGTAAAATGGATTAGATCAATGGAAGACAACCAACTTACACACATGCATTCAAAGGAGCCGTAAAATGTGATCCCTTTGGACTAAATCTAAGGATGATAATGCACCATCTAGTCTTGTTAGGAATGAATGTTGGATGTTGGTAGTCATTCTGTAGTAGTAGTTGTTGCATTCATGACTATGATTGTCATTGATGTCAACACAGTGATCTTTTGGAGACTAGCAGAGAAGTAGACATTGTTTTGATTAGTGCACATGGGATATTGTAGATGGAGCTATGTGATGTTGAGGTTATATTATTTGATATGTTATTTGACTATGGTTAAGAGTGCAGATAGTAATTCATTGATTCATGAAAGTTATGAGCATTTTGGTAAAAGTAGTATTTAGGCAGTGTTCTTGAGTAGCGGTTTGTGGAAATCGGATTGTATCTCCTAATCGGGATGAAATCTGGTTTTGCATAGTTAAAGGAAGCTTTGAGACACATTGATGGTGATTTGGTTCATAGCACAAACTTTGAGGTCACTCGAGTGAAGAGCTATTGCATTTGGAAGCCGATAGTTTTGTGTAATTTTGATGTAGCGTACTAAAACTTTTATTTTGTAATTGTGTGCCGACTCATTTGTAATTATTTGAGTGTGGTATAAAGGAAGGAATGTTTTTACTTATTGTAGGAGTTGAAATATGAAAGAAGTGTGAGCATGGTTTTGGTTGCATGCGAATGTAAGCATGAAGTGAAGAAAAGAGCCTAAGAGGTTGTGAAAGTGAAATTGTGAAGGAAGACATGCGAAGTACAAAGATCTAGAATTGAGATCTGGTGTAGCAGTGAGTGCATTTTGGCACAGTAAGGAGGTAACATATTTCATATTATTCTATTGAATAATATCAAGGTTATTTGGACAGTGTGTTCAGTGATCTTACCCTGAAGCTGTTTGGGTAGTGGGCCCTTCTATCTTCCATAACTCTTAATAGGGTTAGAATCTTTTAATAGGGATTCAAAATATCCTAACAGGGATTTATATGTACTGAATTTATTTCATAAGACTCCTAGCAGAGTCCATCCTCTCACAAGGAATATTCATATTAGTGCATCTTTTGTCGGCATCATTCCCACCGGTGTTTACTCTTTGATCAAGAGGTTTCCTAGTCAACATATCTTGTGTTATTGTGTTATTGTGTATGAATATCTTTGTATGGTTAGTAATTGAATTGCTTACATGGTTAAATGCTGTCAAAGATGATAAAAGTTATAATTATCTGATAACTGATTCACCCCCCCCCCCCCCTCTCAGTTATCTTGGTGGACTTTACTTTCTAACAAGTCAAAAAGAATGTGTGACTCTAGGGTCCTTTCCATTTAGGAATAGGAATGTAGTATAATAAATTTTAATGTATATGTAAGTAAAGTAAACACTCATGCAATGGTAATAAGATATCAGATCTAGTGTATCAAAGTAAGAACTGTGAAATAACAAGGGCGAATAATTAATCACCTTGAGGGCTAGTAAGGAAGAAAATTCAGATATTCAAAACCTTATCAAACTATGTTAGATGTAGAAATCATTCTAGATCCAAAGCTTAGAGCACTGAATCAACCCACTGCAAAAATTTCAAAATTCAAGAACATGTTAAATTTCTTGGTATAGGTCAAATTTATGGGTCTAGGTTGAACTATTTTTGACCTATACCAAATAATGCTAGAATTGAAGGTCTTAGAACTGTGACTGATAATATATCCTCAAATTTGCAAATCTAAATATGAAACTTTGGAAATCTACACATGCATAAAATAAATTGGAAAGAGTTGGGATAAAGGGGCTTGCCTTGGTCAAGCCCCAATACAATAATTAACTTGGAAATGAAATAATTAAGTCATGTAAAGAAAGAGAAATGTAAATCTTCACCTTACATTTCAAACCCTTGTGGGTGGATACAATTCTTCTATATCCACAAAAATGTATGCTTTCTTGAATAAGTGTTGATAGAATGTAGGATGTATTCACTAATGAAATAGATCTACACTTGAAAAACCAAAGATCATGGATGTATATATACTTGGTATTCTTGAATTGATAAGGATAGGAATGAATAATTAAGATGGATCTTCCTTCTCAATTGGGGATTCCTCCACTAATCCATCATGGAAGATAAATTTACACAAGCAATAGAAGATTTTCCTTGGAATCGATGGATGGAAGAGTGATTTCAAATCTTGGAGCCAAATCCATTCTTTCTTTCTAGAAGTCACTAAAAATCTTTTGAATTCACCTTGGAATTGATTACTTTAGAGTAGATGATTTATTTTAATTTTGGATATCTTTAGATCATAGGCATGTAATGTTTGTGAAAAATGTTAGGAAGAGGCCTCCTTTTATTGTGATTTCAGACTCCAAATTTTCAAAGGTTGACTGCACTAGGAGGGAAAATGAAATACTTTACATCAAGCCCGAGACCCACTAGAATTAAACCCTAGAGGTATAGGTCAAACTATGTTTTATCTATACACAAAAGCTATGAAGTTCAAGGTAAATTTGTGGGGCTCAAGAATTATTAAGATGTTCGAAGAAAAATAGAATGTTAAGATTTCAAATCAAGCATCAATGCATCCATAATCAAGGATATCACTAAAATGTGGCCCAATAGTACCTAGAGATTCCAAATTAATTGGTTCTAAATTTTTAGGACTATACATTTAGACCCCACTTTAGCATGATTATGAGGAAAACTCATGCTCATTATAGAGTAGATCAAATACATAAGATTATGAAAGTTAAGCAGACAAAGAAACATAAAGTTCCCAAGTGGCTTAAATCCTCATCAAATTAAAAACTAAAATAAGAGAGACATCACTCAGAAAAGAGAGAGAAGAAAGAGAAAGGGAAGAGGACTGTAATTATCTTATCCCTACTAAGATTATATATCTTACTATGAACCAAAAAAAGAGAGAAAAGTGTTACAACCATGTCTAGTAAGATTGTATGTCTTACTATGGGCTACACAAAGTATTGCAAAAGATGGAATTGAAAGTTCTAGCAAGTTGTATGCCATGTTAGTCAATCCATCTAGGATCTATCCTTAAAGATTTAATTTCAATAAGGGATCTGACAAAGAGCAATCTATATTAATTATTGTATGTCCATAAGGAATTGAAAGGAAAAGGAGGGATTAGTCCTTAATAATTGTATGTCCATAAGGGATCTAAGATGTAAAGCATCAGTGAAAGATATTACATGTGTGGAAGATGTGAGTGGAGTGTATACCCCCATGTTAACAATATTGCAAATGTATTAACAAGAGAAATGACTTTAAAAGAGCGTATATGCATCCACTAGAAATTTTTCCACTATGAAATGGCCCCATCAAAGTAAAAATCAAGAGAAATGAGAACATGAAAAAAGAGAGCACAAAATTGATCTACCAACTCTAGAGTCAATATGATCATTTGATAATATGTCAAATATTATGTTAAAATGAAATATCATCATTCCCTAAAGGAAGTAGAACTACAACACAATAGAAGAAAGGTACACAAGAGTTACAAAGAATAGTCTTTTTGGATCAACATTATAGAGACAAAAAATAATAGGTGTTACCTTTTTGCATCATTCCAAGTGGACAATACAAAGGAACATGTACAAAAAGACATGTACAACATGACATGTAACAACATATAGAAAAAGTGAGATAAAGATAGAACAATGAGTGTGACATTTATAATTCCTTTATCACCTTATGCCAATGGAGCAAAAAGGGTCATTTAATGAAATCTAAAAAAACCATATAACAAGTAGCACATCACATGAGAAGCACCTTACGACAAAAAAAATACAAAAATTCATTGCACAAGAGGAGATAATAAAGCATATCATCTTTCCCCCTATCTTGGTTTAGAGAAGGTGGGAGACTCATAGGAGGAGAAACATCAAGCATGGAAGAAGGAATAATAGCCATTTCCAAACAAGAACCATGCTATGTACATAGGTCACTATGTCCATTACTAGGACTGATAGATAATTGTTGTGCAAGAATAGATACTAAGTCATTATCAAGGTCAATACTCTCATACATATCATTAGAATCACTAGAACAAAATTTATTGTTAGTATCATGAACTTAATCATCAAGAGTATCTTTTTCATCAAGATTAATTGTAATAGAATCTAGGATAAAAATAGCATTTTCATGTTTATTTATTTAACTATGTTTAAATTTAGTTCCTCCAGAGGCTCAAGCATGGGTTGGTGAAAGGAAAGTTAAGTATGAGGAGGAGTATGAGGTGAAGAAATATTTTGAGAAGAACATTCATAGGCTCTAGAATGATGCTTGTGATGATGATCATGAGCATGATGGTTATTTTTTGTCTTGTAATATATTTGGGTTGGCATAGGATCAATCAATATTAGGTCCTTTTTCTCTCTAGGAAGAATAACTAAATGAACTACACTAGGTTGAAGATGACAGGAAGAGGATGCATATAAGAAATAGGAGGTGGAACATAAGAATATAAAAGAGGAATAGGTGGTGTAGGAAGAAGTCCATCACTAGGATTGTCCTTAGGTTTTATTATTTCCCAAATATTTTGAATGTTGAAGGCTTGTTATGATCAAAAGAGATAATTAGAATTAAATTTAGTTGGTTGAGGCATGGAAGGCCGAAAGAAGTCAAGGTCAATGAAGTCTTGAGGTATGGAATCCTAATAAATACTATGGTTAACAGTCATGATCTCTCTATTATGATGAAATTTAACACATTTATGAATATGAGAAGCCAAGACATTCATGGAGGTATGCCAAGGAAAACCAAGTTTGACTTGAAATTGATCAAAAGTAGAATGATAGTGAAAGTAGTATCCAAAGTTTTACCACCAACTTCCATAGAAAATGAAATGGAAATGATTTCAAGTTTGAATCACAACATCATATTTATCATATAATTATTTGTAAAATCATTTACTAAAAAGATAATATTTAATTATCACATTCACCATGAAAGTGGGATCATCCAGGGTACTATGGGAAGGAATACCATCAACCCTAGCAACAATGTAAAGAGGATCATTAGGGGCCTTAATGGTTTCAATAGGATAAAAGGTAATGGGAGACTAAGGTGGAGGTTAAGTTTTAGGTTGAAATTTAGGTTTAGGTTGAGAATTTTGAATTTGGTTTACAATATCATTGGTTTCATCAACTTTCTCACCATAATTAATGTCCTTGGGAGAAGAAGGTTTCTCAATAGTATTGGTTAAATGAGATCATGGAAAAGGGTTAGTGTATATTTGAAAATTATGGTTAGGAGGTGCAACTAGTTTGTTTCCATGGTTGATATCAGTATTTATAGATATAGCATAAGGATCAATAAGTCCTTGAACCACATTTTTTAACTAATAGAATTGTTTAGTATCATGACCAAGTTGATGATGGAATTGACAGAATACTTTGTGGTCAAAGAATATGGATGGAGGTTTGGATGGGTCAATTGGTTTTATAGGGGGAAAGTCAATCATGTTTTCACTAATTAACTTCAACATACCATTATTCCAAGATTCATAAGTTGAGTAAATGATGCAGTGCAAGATGGAAAATCTAGAACCAATAGTCCAAATCCACACTAGCAACAACAATACAATAGAAACACAACAAGAGAATGCACAAATATAATTTTCATTCAACATCCCTGGCTGTAAGGCCTTTTTGGTTAGGGCCACATATAATCAATTATAATGGTAATTTTACAATCTTTAAGCTAGTCCATCTCCATGACACATCAGTAACTGGTAGAAATACAAAGGCAGATCTAAACTTGAGCCAACAAGCCACCAAACAATCTCATTATCTCTAAACATGCAAATCACTAGCTCTTCTTTTACAAATATCAGACAAACCATTTGATCTAGAAGATCTCATAAGATCCCATTATTGTCTACCTTTCTTCCTTCCCTCCCCTCAAACAACTACCCAAGCCTTCCTTAAATACATTTCTTCAACCACAAGTCAGCTGGAAGAAATAAATAAATCCTAAAACCCATTCAACTTCTATAACAAACAATGATTAAATGCAATACAAGTCAGCTCTCAAATAGCCTTACAAATAATTAATTCTCCATGTCGAACTCTAGATCCACATAGGAGAAAGAAACACAAGCTACCAACATTAAATACATCAAGTCGACCCACTAAATCTCTAAGAACTCTAGTCAGTAAGCCAAACTACCGAGTGCCAGTAAAAACAACCAAGCAAGCTAGGCACCACCGAGAAAGCACATTGATCAAGAACCACAAGAATCACCAAGCGTAGGTTCTTTCAAGTGCTAGACATTTACTGAGTACCCTTAAGCAACTAAACTCTTCAATGACTGATCCCCTTGATCAAAGCTATAACTAAGTAACACCAAACATATAGGATTGCAACCTACCCTAGGATTCTCCTACATCAGACAACTCAGGTGGGAAAAAATGTTCTCATATGCTGGAAGAACATCTTATGGGATTCAATACATAAACCCCAAACTAGTTCTTCATATACATGTCCTCCAAGTCTTCAACTTGCACATTTTTCTACTTCTTTCTCTACCTTTTCAAGTCTTTCCTTGATAATTCAAATTTATATTCTCCATATTGATTTTGAACCCTTTCAGGATCCATAAATTAGACTCAGCTCCTAAATCTTAGGTTCCTCCTACCAAGTGTTGTATCGACAAAAAGCATTAGGGAAAACTTCTTGCCATTCTTCTCAATAGAAAACACATTCTTTGTTGGAGATTTGCTAGCAAGCCAAAGTGTTGATTGTATATTTTTCATTGAAGACAACATATGGTAAGAAACATGTGTGAAATCCTGATAGAGAGAACTATAAGTATATGTTTCCTAGATATGTTATCAGCATGATATCATGGATGCAAAGGTTGATTCAAAGTGAAAACAATAATACAACAGTCTGTATCAGTGAGAGTTCTTAACAGGTCCCAAGAAGAGTTTTATATGTGATTTACAGTATGGTTGTAATGGATCCTTGCACATTTAGATTTATATTGTAGAAATATGTATGATACTATGTTCATGGACATGGAGTCAAATATGCAGTACAGGTTTAGTTATGAAGTCTCCTATTGATAGTTATAGTTTCCCAATTTTATCTGGTAGAGCCGACATTGATTTTAGTGTTGTAGTAGTTGCACCTATCAGTTTGATATGCATTCTTTGATTAGTGCTTAGAAAAGAGTTAGGAATGTTTTGTTAAGATCACATGACATAATTCAAAATAAGAACAAAGTATCCATAAATTTGGTGGAGCCGATAGTATGAAGTGACGCATCTACTCACATTGGGTTGGGTGGTCCTAATTTGGGTTGCATGCTTAGTAGAGCTAACTGAGATTTTGTTTGAGAGTTTTATTGTTTCTCTAATATGATTTCAAGATGGTTCTAATAGGCTGACTTGATTATATCATTTAGAGGAAAGCTATTTATAGGCAGTCATTTGTGATTACTAGATATGTCACAGAGTTGAAAGACTAGAGAAGAGTAGAAGGTGTGAAGTGTTGAGCCATTAGCCAAAGGTCTATGTGACAAAGTAGAGAGTATATTCTATTCATTGGAATTGATTGAGACAACAGGTCTAAGTGTAGTTCACCAAGATCTAGATATAGTGTGTATCTATCAAACAGAAGGTTGCAGTCTTCACCCCTTTGAGTAGTGTTCTCCCAGATAGTGTGTCCTCACCCCTAATAGGGTTAATTGTAAAAGACTCCTAATAGGGTGTGACCCTTAACCAGGTCATTATACTTATTGCATTGTAAAGATTAACTCTTAATAGGGTTTTAAGATCTTTTAACATGGATCATAATACATTAGAGTAGTTCTTAGTGGGTGTCAATTCCCACGGGGGTTTTTACCTATTTGGGTTTCCCCCTTGCCAAAATTGTGGCGTTGTGTAAAGTGTTCTTATATTGTGTTTATGCTTAATGTTATTTTTTACTTAATTGAATAAAGAATTTAATATGGTAGATAAGTAATTCACCCCCCCCCTCCTCCCCTCTTAGTTATCTCTTGGGACTATTCCTAACCATTGGTATCAGATCTAAGTGCCTCAGAGAGAAAGTTTAATAGCTTGAGGTTGATTAGATGGAATTATTTAGAAAATAAAGTCCTAAGTTTGCTGGAGAGAACTATCTAAATTGGTAGAACAAAATGATGACACATTTGTAGTGCATTGCCTTTGATATTTTTGAAGTAGCTACCAAAGAAGTTGAGATTACTTCACTAGAAGATCTTGCAAAAGAAGATGTAACCTTGAATAAAAAGGAGATGCTCACTTCAAATGCTATTACCAAAGAATCCCTTATCAGCACCCTATCTACGAGTGAGTTTTCAAAGATCAAGAAAATGGATAAAGCCTATAAGATATGGAAATACCTAGAAGACATGTTTGAAAGAGATATTAAAGCCAAGAATGTATGCATAAAGACATGGAAGAAGAGATACAATACATTAGAGATTCTACTTGATGAGAATGTCATATCCTACAATCAAAGGATTAATGAAGTAGTTGTAGGAATCAGCAATAATGGTGGAGAAATCTCAGAAGAAGACATAATGGATGAATTGATGACTACCTTGACAATAGAATATGACAACAAGATATGCATCCTAGATGAAACTATCCAGTCCAAAAAAGAATTTAAAGGAGAGACTTTAATTAGAAAGCTTTTAGTTTTTGAGTATAAAGATTGAAGGAAGAGCCTCAAAGTGAAACAACATTGAAAGCTTTAGTCCATGGTAAGAAATCTTTGAACACCTCTGGTAATTTTGATGATGATGATGAAGAGAAAGATCTAGATGATTTCATTTCTTTAATTGCTAAGAAGGAAAGGAAAGGAAAGGGAAAGGGAAATATGAAGGTCAGCTACCATTCAAATGCATTTCATGTAACAAGATTGGTCACTTTGCATCTAAGTGTCCTACAAGAGTCAAGAAGTTCAAAACTAACTAAAAACCTAAGCATAGAAAAGAATGTTATTATCTAGTAATGTAGTATCAAATGAAGAATCAACAGAGGATGAAATTGGATTCATTTCTCTTAAAGAAATGAAGAAAATGTTTGATGAAATGGACCTTGAAGATGAAAAGAAAACACATGATTTAGAACTAATTTCACAAGTTGACATCAGGACAGATTGGATCATTGGCAATGGTTTCTCACATCATATGATAGGAGACAAGGATAGATTTGTACATTTGGATAGATAAAAAGGTGGCATGATTATATTTGGAGACAACACTCCTAAACCTATCATTGGTAGAGGAGTTGTCACCTTGGATGGAAACAATAGCAGTGATGATGTTTTTTATGTTGATGAATTGAAGCATAATCTACTAGTGTAGGACACTTTCTTGAAAAATGATATCAGTTAGAATTCAAGGACAAAAAGTGCATCATTGATAACAAAGAAGAAGAGATGATTGCATCAGGTTCAAAGACTAAAGGTAATGTTTTTCAGCTTAATCTTGAAGAAAGTTGTTTTGTTGCTAAAGTAGATGATAGTTTGCTATGGCACAAGAGACTATGTCACATCAATTTTGACAACATAGTAAAGATAAGTAATGTAAAGGAAGTAAGAGACTTTCCTAGCATTGCAAACATAGTTGATACAATATGCAGGGAATGTGTAATGGGAAAGCATGTGAGGAATTCATTCAGAAGCAAGAACAATCTTGCAGAGAACAATTTGGATCTAATACATATAGACTTATGTGGACCAACTCAAACAAGATCATACTATGGTGAAAGGTATTTTATTTTTTTTATTGATGATTATTCTAGAATGATGTGGGTTGCATTCTTAAAAGACAAATCAGAAGCATTTGAGAAGTTCAAAATATTCAAAGCTAAGGTTGAAAATGAGTCTAGATTGAGGATTAAATGTTTGAGATCAGATAGAGGAGGAGAATTCACCTCTGATAGATTTTATAATTACTACAAAGAACATGGGATAAAGAGATAGTTAAATGCACCTAGAACCCCCCAGTAGAAAATAATAGTAGAAAGGAGGAATAGGATCATTCTTGACATAATGCACACTATCATGATTGAAGGAAAGGTGGCACACATCTATTGGAGAGATGCGGTCAATACTGCAGTCTACACTATTAATAAAATTCAATGAATTCCAAGTGCAGACAAGACACCTTATGAGCTATGGTTTGGGAATGTACCTATAGTCAAATACTTTCAAATCTTTGGAAGAAAGTGTTACATCAGGAGACATGAAGCCATTGGCAAGTTTGATGCAAGAAGTGATGAAGGTATTTTTCTTGGTTATTCTATTAAAAGAAAATCTTATAGATGTTTTAATCTACAATTGAAGAAGATCATTGAAAGTACTCATGTTAAGATTGATGACAAATTTATGATTCAAGAGAGATACCATGATTATGCACCTATGATTGAAGAAGAACCTAGACCTACCAGTAGTGAAGTAGTTATTGAAGAAATGTTTGAAAGCATAGATGTTCTATTCAATGACCCTGAAACAAGTGAAGAAGAAACAAAAAAGGAAGATGAGAGAGTCACACCTAATATTCCTAAATTCACATCTAGATATCATTCAAACAAAGATATCATTGGAAATTAGAGTAGAAAATTCTTGACAAGATCAAAAGAAAAGAGTTCCATAGAAAATGAAGAGGTATCTTTACTATCACAGATTGAACCCTTAAGTGTTGAAGATGCATGTAATGATTTAGATTGACATGAAGCAATGAAAGAAGAGCTAGATCAGATAATTAAGAATGACACATGGGAATTGGTCCCTAGGCCTAGTGATAAGAATGAAATTGGAACAAAATGGATATTTAGAAATAAGATAAATGAAGATAGAACAGTGGTAAGAAGCAAAGAAAGACTAGTGTGTAAAGGATATATGCAAAGAGAAGGAATTGATTATTAAGATACATTTACCCCTGTAAGAAGATTGGAAGCCATAAATTTATTTCTAGCCTATGTTACCTTCAAATATTTTAAGGTATACCAGATGGATGTTAAGTTAGCATTCCTAAATGGACAGTTGAAGGAAGAAGAATACATAGAGAAGCTTGAAGGATTCACCTTATTAGAAAGACTTGATATGGTATTCAGATTGAAGAAAGTTGTCTATGGACTTAAGCAAGCCCCTAGAGCATGGTATGAAATACTTGATGGATATTTGACAAAGATTGGATTCAAGAAAGGAGAAGCAATTTTTAATTTATTCATAAGAGAAACAACCGATGGATTATTATTAGTTGCCATATTTGTTGATGACATTATCTTTGGTGGTAATGATAAGCTCAGTGCTGAATTTTCTAAGGAGATGCATAGATAATTTGAGATGAGCATGATTGGACCTATCAAGTACCTTTTGGAATTGAATGTGTAGAAGACAGACAAAGGTATGTGAAAGAGATCATGAATAAATTCAAGATGGATGATTGCAAGACAATAAGTACTCCTATGATAACTAGATACAAGCTTTCAAAAGAATATGATTCTCCAGAAGTAGACATAACCTTGTATAAGTCTATGATTGGTAAACTTATATATCTTACTCAAACTAGACCAGACATTTCCAATGTACTTGGTATTGTTGGAAGATTTGCAGTAGAACCTAAGAAAATTCATCTCATGGTAGTAGAGAGGATATCTAGATATTTGTAAGGAACTATAGACTATGGTTTATGGTATCCTAATTTAGAGAATGTAGAGCTTCATGTATATACATATGCAGATTGGGCAGGATGCGTGGATGAAAAAAAGAGTACCTTAGGAGGAGCAATATTTCTTGGTAATAGACTTGTCACTTGGACAAGGAAGAAGCATAATTGTATTTCTCAATCAACAACAAAAGAAGAATATGTAGCAGCGGTATTGAATTGTTCCACAATTATGTGGATCAAGCAGATGATAAAGTATTTTTGTATTCAGATTGATCATCCTACTATTATTCATTGTGATAATACTAGCACTATTAACATGTCAAAGAACCCTATGATGCATGCAAAGACAAAACACTTTGAGATAAAATATCACTTCCTAAGTGAGAAAGTAGCAGAGAAAGAAGTAAAGTTGGACTATGTGAGCACAAAATATTAGCTAGAAAATATATTCATAAAGCCTTTACCTAAGGATACATTTGAGTATCTCAGGGAGAAGCTGTGAGTAATCCCCTTCCCTGATTCTGATTAGAGATTGAAGGAGTGCATCAATCCTTAGTGACTCATGAAAGGTTGACTACTCTACTTTAAGAGTAGTACCCATTTAATTATTTGGCAGCCTTTTCCATTGATGTCAAATGGGGAGTATGGAGTGATGAAAAATAGTAAATAATACATCAGTTCATCCTTAAGGAAGTTTTGATGAGGAAATGGAGAATTTTATAAAAGAATTGCAGCAAGGGGGAGTGAGTACTTAGCAAAAAGGAACAAAATAGTAAGAGATGGAGGATTCATCCTTGGGGGAGTTTTGTTGAGGAAATGGATAATATTATAAAAATGTTTTAAATTTAGATTGGTGGTGTTTTTCATTCCATATGTTGCAATCAATGCCAAAGGGGAAGATTGTCGGAGATTTTCTAGCAAGCTAGAGTGTTGACTGTATGTTTGTCATTGATGATAACATATGGTAAGTAGGATGCATGGAAGCTTGATAGAGAGAACTATAAGTATATGTTTCCTAGATATGTTATCAGCATGATATCATGGGCACAAAGGTTGATTTGAAGTGAAGATAGTAATACAACATTCTGTATCAGTGAGAGTTCTTGATAGGTCCCAGGAAGAGTTTTATATGTGATTTATAGTATGGTTGTAATTGAGCCTTGCATGTTTAGATTTATGTTGTAGACATATGTATGATACTATGTTCATGGAAACAGAGTTAGATATGAAGTACAAGTTGATTTATGAAGTCTCTTGTTGACAGTCACAGCTTCCTAAGTTTATCTGGTAGAGCCGACATTGATTTTAGTGTTGTAGTAGTTGCACCTATCAGTTTGATATGCAGTCTTGGATTACTGCTTAGAGAAGAGTTAAGAATTTTTTGTTAAGAGCGCATGATGCAATTCAACATAAGAAGAAAGTATCAGTTAATTTGGTGGAGCCAACAATATGAAGTGACATGTCTACTCACATTGAGTTGGGTGGTCCTAATTTGGGTTGCGTTCTTAGTAGAGTTGAATGTGATGTTGTTTGAGAGCTGTATTGTTTCTCTAATATGATTTCAAGATAGTTCTTATAGGTTGACTTGATTATATCATTTAGAGGAAAGATATTTATAGGCACTCATTTGTGATTGCTAGGTATGACACAGAGTTGAAAGACTAGAGAAGAGTAGAAGGTACAAAGTGTTGAGCCATTAGTAGAAGGTCTATGTGTCAAAGTAGAGAGTATATGCTATTCATTGGAACTGATCAAGATAGCAGGTCTAAGCACAGTCCACCAAGATCTAGATATAGTTTGTATCTATTAAATAGAAGGTTGCAACCTTCACCCCTTTGAGAAATGTGCTCTTGGATAGTGTGTCCTCACCCCTAACAAGGTTAATTATAAAAGAATCCTAACAAGGTTTGACCCTTGACCAGGTCATTATACTTATTACATTATAAAGATAAAATCCTAACAGGGTTGTAAGATCTTTTAATAGGGATCACAATACACTAGTGCAGTTCTTAGTGGGTTTCAATTCCCACCAGGGTTTTTACTTATTTGGGTTTCCCCGTAACCAAAATTGTGGTGTTGTGTGACCTATTCTTATATTGTGTTTATGCTTAATGTTCTTTTCTACTTAATTGGATAAAGAATTGAATCTGGTATATAATTGATTCACCCCCCCCCACCCCCCCTCTTAGTTATCTCTTGGGACTATTCCTAACATTCTTAACATAGTCATGCACAACCATGCAATCATACTTCAAATATCTACCAAGAAACATGTGGCAACTACTCATGTCCATAATATCACACAATACTTGATCCTTATACATGCCAATCTAAAAATCAACAAGACATTTCTCCCTCACTTCCAAAGCATGAACTTCTTGCAACCAATTGATCCTATAAGGATAAGGATGTATCACTCTCTTCAAACCAAGTTTTTGAACCATCTCCATAGATACAAGGTTATCAGTACTACCACTATATATAATCACATCATAGAGTTTACTTTGACAAGGTTCCACCTTGGTACCGAGCATTGTTCTTTGAATCAACAAGTTTTTTGAATCTACCTCAGGTTCATTTAATATGTTCTCATTCACCACAACATTCTTTCTATTACCAAGCTTCTAATGTGAACATTTAAATGATTAGTGTCCTTCACCACAATTATAACAAGTACCCTTAAAGGAAACCTTACCTATCCTCTTCCTTGGTTCAACAAGTTTTGGTTTATCATTAGTAGTCGATTTATCCTTCACTGAGTCATCTTGTTTCTCCTTCTGTCAAGAATTACAATGTTGTCTCCTCTTCAACTTATCTTCTACCTTCAGATACATATAAGCATCCTCAACCAAATCAATCTTCAACATACTAAGGTCATCCTGAATATTGAATCTAAAACCATTCACATACAAGCTACCTTTTCCTTACCAAGTTCTATATGTCCAGACTGAGTAGTTAGCCTATATAACTCCTCAGTGTAGTCTTCCATAGTCATCTCTATTTGCTTCAAATTCTACAATTTCTTAAACAACTCAAGTTCATAGTCAGAAGGTATGAACTTAGATTTCAATTTAGCCACCATCAACCTCCACCAATTGATCTTCATTTCACCTTCATCTTCTGTATCTCTTTGTAAATCTTTCCACCAAAGAGAACCATGTTCTTTACACTTAGTCTGTGGCAATATTACTCTAAGAGGATCTTTAATTTCTTTAAGCTCAAAGAAGTATTCGAACTTACCAGTCCAACCAATCAAGTCCTTAGGTCTCAAAGTATTAGAGAAATTAGAAACTTCCATTCGATAACTAGTACTTAACCAAGCTCTAGATCTTTACAACTGACCAGTTTTGTCTTCACCAAATCTATCCCTCTAATCAGTTCTATCATTCCCACTAGATCCACTAGCTTCAAAGTCTTCTATAGCTTCCTCATAGCCATCTTCAATACTAAGATTCCTTAGCATACCATCAATAGCCCTCATGATCTCAGCAATCATGTCATTCTTCATCAATTCAATCTTAGATCTAAAATCAGCTTTAACCTTCTCTATAATCTTTGATTCTACAAAATCATAGAGATTTTCAACCACCCTAGGGTCCAATCTTCTTGGAGGCATCTTCAAGATCTTTGAAAAATGAAGGCAACAAATCACCAACCCAAGGTCCTAGTGCAAACTACCTCAACTCAACAATCTATTCACACACTCAAGAACTTCAAGCTCTGATACCACCTGATGTAGTGCAAGATGGAAAATGAAGAATGGATAGTCCAAATCCACACTAGAAACAACAACACAACATCAACACAAAAAGAGAATGCACAAATAGAATTTTCATTCAACATATCCAATTGTAAGCCCTTCTAGGTTAGGGCCAAATACAATTAATTACAATGGTAATTCTACAATCTTTCATCTAGTCCACCTCCATGAAACATCAGTAACTGGTAGAAATACAAAGGTAGATCTAAACTTGAGCTCACAAGCCACCAAGAAATCTCCTTGTCTCCAAGCATGCAAATGACTAGGTCTACAATTACAAATATTAGACAAACCATTTGATCTACAAGATCTTGCAAGATCCCATTATTGTCTTCCTTTCTTCCTTCCCTCCCCTCAAAAAACTACCCAAACCTTCCTTAAATAAATTTCTTCAACCACAAGTCGGCTGGAAGAAATAAATAAATCCTAAAACCTAGTCAGCTTCTATAACAAATAATTATTAAATGCAATACAAGTCAGCTCTTAAATAGCCTTTAAAATAATTAATTCACCATGTCGGCCTCTAGATCCACATAGGAGAATGCAACACAAGCTACCAACATTAAATAGATCAAGTCAGCCCACCAAATCTCCAAGAACTCCAGTTGATAAGCCAAACTATCGAGTGCCATAAAAAATAACCGAGCAATCTAGGCATCACCCAACAAGCTAGGAATCAACAAGAAAGAACATCAACTGAGAACCACAAGCATCACCTAGCGTAGGTTATACCAAGTGTTAGAAGTTTATCGAGTACCTTTCAGTGACCAAACTCTTCAATGATCGAGCCCCTCCATCAAAGCTACAACCGAGTAACATCAAACATACAGGATTGCAAACTACCCTAGGATGCTCTTGCATCAGTAAATGTATAAGAAGGTCTAAAAGAAAAGTAAAATGGAGTCACATTACCTTTGGATCTTTCTTTCGCTTGTTCATCAACTCTATTGGATGATGTGTTGATTGTGACATAGTTTTTAGGCTTGTGATTTTTTATAAAAAATTGGATGCGACATAACTCTTCGCAATGGAAACAAGATCCATTTGAGTGTTTCTCTCAAATTGACTCATTTGAAGTTGATAATCATGAAGCACTGCATACAATTGTGAAAAGGAAGAAAACTCAGTAAGGAGTATCTTATCTCTAATGTGCTTTTGTAAAATATCAATTAAAAAAAGTTGTATATCAACATAAACCATGAGGTAAGAAATATGAGCATACAAATTATTAAATATACCAATAAAGTCACCAACTTTTCCTTTAACACCTTTTTTACAATCCATCAAATCATTCAAATAAATTTTATGATCAATATTATTTTTAAATTGTTGAATAAAAGAATTAGCAATGTCATGGAAGGAATCAATGGAATAAGGAAAAAAAGAATAATATCATTACTCTTGAAATGTTCTAGTAAATAACTTTTTCATAAACCTATAGTTGGAAAAGAAATCACTACATAAGGTTTAGAAAGTTATAACATGAGTCACATGATCACCCTTGCCATTATAAGTCTCAAGATGAGGAATCTCAATACTTTGTGTGATAAGATCTGGGATAATATCCATAGAAAAGGGAATAGAAATATCACATGTAGAAATGCTGAATTTGGGTTGAGTCAAAGAAGACACAATTTGAGATAAATTAGTAATGGTAGAATAAGTAGAAAGAATAATAGGAGGAGAAACATTGAAAATATTCTAAACAAAGTTTTAAATAGAAATAATGTTGAATTAAGTGTCAAGCATGTTAGGAGCATTGTTTGAAATATGATTTAAATATGAAAAAATAACACAATGATTAGAAGACATAGATGAAGGCAATGAAACACTAGGAGAAATTGTAGGAAGTGAAGGAAGAAAAGGATTAGGGAGACTCACATGTATGGGATTGGAAGTTTGAATTGAATTTGTGATAAGAGGTGGAGCATAAGATGAAATACCATGGATAGAAGTAGAGATAGGAAAATAAGTTTTGAATTTTTTAGTAGGTGGAACATAACCTAATTCTTCAACACATTTTGTCAAAGATTTAACATTAGAATCAATAAGATTGGAAATTTTGCACAAGAGATGAAGACCATGTTCATCATTATGAATGATTTTCTTTAAACCTTATACAATAGAAAGAGCTTCAAGATTATGATTCTCTTGAGCTAACTAGTGTTGAAATATTTTAAATTCATGAGAAATGTTTTTCATTAGGGAGTGAGGAACTGTTAATGCTTCATCTTCATCATGAGAATAATTAGAAGAGTTATTACCCATGATAGGATTAGGATGCACATTGGTTTCATCAAGATTATTGGGAAAGTAGAGAGGTAAGGATTAAAATAACCCATGATTCTATTACTTCTTCTAACTGGAATACTATAGGTTGGACACAAAGTGATGAAGCCCATATACAAAGGAAGGAAAGTAAAGGAAGATGAAATGAAATTTGAAGAAATATAGAAAATATTTAATGTAAATAGAGATTATCAAAATGCATAGAAACTGAAGTGAGATATGCAAGTATATATAACACTAAAAGAATGTATAATTACAAGAGGATCTAGGTACCAAATCAAGATGCATGAAAAAAGAGAATCTAACACAAATATCAAAAGATATGATGCATACAAATTAGATCAAGATAAAAATAAAATCTTACACCAAAATGAAAATGAAAATGTTATAAGTCAGGTTCACCAAAATATAATGGGTAAAATAGTGATCAATGGTAGACCACCAAGTTACACACATAAATTGTAAGGGGCCCTAAAATGTGACCCTTTGGACTAAATCTAATTACCATAACCCAACTATATGAATGGATTGTTGGCAAGTGGTCAACACATGCACACATATTCACATGTAGGAACATCCACATATATGGAGTATTATCATTTATGGAAACACTGATCAGTTTTATGATCGCACATATTCGATATCATGAATATGTTTGAATGGAGTTGATGACTAAAAAATGCCTAAGTCGACAAACTATTCTATTAAACAAGTCTGAAATAAAAGCTTAGTGAGCTTCATAAAATTTGTATTGAGGCTTGCAATCATAAGGACATACTTGCATGACACCAGTGAACACATGTGTGAGGTCACATATGTTAATAATGAAGAATCAAAGAGATATGTTCAGTTGATTGGATACAAAGATAGGAAACATAGGATTACTTATAAGAGATCACTAAGGTCGACCTTGTGAGAATTTGGAAAGTTATTTTTGTTGGTAAGTTGACTACACTTCTGTATATGACTAGATTTAGTGTTATCAATATGGCAACAAAGTCATATAGTGTTTTGGAGTCAACACACATTATCCGAAGATCAAAATTTGGTTAAGTATAGAAGACTGGATAGTTAATAGAGCACCAATAGATCAGAGCACCAGTGCATGTGCATACGATAGAGTTATGGTATGCACCCTAGAAGATAAGTTGGTAAGAGTGTATGGCGAAGATACAAACAGTTGAAGTAGCATAGAAATGAATGCTAGAATAGAACATAGTATGCAATTGACTATTGATAATTTGATTAGCAATGATATTATTGGTTTGTAAAGGCTATGTGCATATTGTAATTAAGTTGTAGACATATAATTATGTTTGTTTGTAAACACGCTTGAGCCAATTCACTTGGAAGCATTGTATGTAATCGGTTATAGTTCGACCTAGTTAATTGTTTTGGTAGCGCATATAAATATTAGATGCACTTTTGTAATAAGGTATGGAAGTGGAAATAGAGATAAGATAAGAAGAGAAGAAGTGTGCAAAGAGTAGCAAGAATTTATTAGATCTTTGCAAGAGGTTAAAGCATCAGTGCATCAAAGGAATAGATTAGACAAGAAGTGTCACAACACCAATTCATCCAGAAAATATATTGTGTATATGAGATTAGAAGGTTGTAGCCTTCACCACTTGAGTAGTGAGCTCTAGGATAGTGTGTCTCTACCCCTAACTTATAAAAGACTCCTAATAGGGTCAAAACCTTGACAAGGTCACTGTACTAAAAGCATTATAAAGAACAACTCCTAACAAGGTTGCAGATCTTCTAATAAGGATCATGATACACTAGTGCCATTCTTAGTGGGTATCGATTCCCACTAGGGTTTTTACCTATTTGGGTTTCCCCATAACCATATTAGTGTTATGTGTTGTGCATATATATCTTGTTTATGTTGATGTTCAATTCAATACTTAAGCATTCAAGTTAAGTGTTAGGAGTAAAGTAAAAAGATTAAATATAGTGAACACTGATTCACCCCCCTCTCAGCTTTCCCATTCCTAACAATTGGTATCAAAGCTCTAGTCCTCTGAGGAGAAGTTTAACCACTTGAGGAGATCAATGGGTTCAGAAGAAGCAAAACATTTGAAGAAGAATCTTATGGTAGCTCTTTAAGACCTTGATAGATCTGAGAAAGAAGTTGAAGAACTAAAATTGAAAGTAGCGCAGAAGTATTCATTAAGAAACTGAGACACGATTTGAAGGATTGTACAAACAATGATTTGGGAAAAATGGTCAAGAAGATGAATGAGGAGAACACATATTTATAAGATCAGATTAAATAATTGGATGAAAAGCTAACCAATAGTCAAGAAGTCTATGAAGAACATATCAAAGAGAACCTTCAACTAAATGAAGAATTGAGGTAAGCAAATATGGAAATCTTGGAGCTAGGAAATAGCAAAGAAAAGTTGGAATCTAAATTGAAAGAGGCAAAGAATCACATTGATAAATTATACACAAGCAAGGATTTGATTGAATCTCGGTTATATGCTTAGAAACTTAAAGGAGATACCAATGACATTGAATTCAATGAAGCACACAATCAGATTGACAACATGCAAGAAAAAATGAAAGCACTAGAAGACACCATAGATACCAAGAAGACTAAAGATAATATTGAACCATCTAAAGATGAGCGCAAGCCAGTAGATCAAACTTGTTATGCATGTAACAAGCATGGACATATAGAAAGGAATTGTAAATATGTAAGAAATTTCAATGGTTATTGTTATTCATGCAATAAATTTGGTCATAGAGCTATGAATTATAAAACAAGTCAGAAGAACAAGACTCAGAATAATCAAAGAAATTAGAATCAAACAAATGTAAGAAGTGCTCAGAGTATTACATGTCAGATATGTAATTATAATGGTCACTTAGCTAGACAGTGTAAAATGGTAACCCATATCAATGTGCTGAGGAATTTAAGGCCTCCAATTATTTGTCACTCATGTAACAAGGTTGGACACATCTCAAAGTTTTGTAGATCAAGAATGCAAAGTCAGGAAATCCCTAAAAAGCTAGAAGAATCAATATTAGATACCAAGGAGAAGTCAAGTTTTTGAAAGCTAGAGAAGTTGCGAGCTTGATTTGGTCAGAGGAAAAGAAGGATAAGGTTGATGTGTATGTATTGGATGCATCCATAGTGGATGAACCCTCTACATCTAGATGAATGACCCTCAAGGTCATAGGGGGAGCTAATTTAGCTCTAGACCCCTATGCGACCGGTATACTCACCCTTAGAGTATGATCCTTTAGATTTAACCTTTTGGAGATTATTTGAGGCTATGTACAAGAGCACACTACCTGATCGATTGTAGAATGGAAGTTAGAAATTCTTAGTCAAATTTTAGTTTACGCGGCAAGCATTAATGGCATAATTTTCACTTTAAAGTATAGAGACTTGTAGATCACTGATTGAATTCAAGTTAGAGTGATTGGAGACCATAGAAGCCCTAGTAGTTGATTGTCAATTATTGAAGTTTGATTCACTAGTGAAAGAGTGTGATTGATCAGTTGTGAAGCCCTAATCTGTCACGATGATTCACAAGTTCTTGGAAACCTATTTGAAGTGATAAACAAGTAATTTATGGATAGACCTGTTGTGTTTGATGTTGCAAAGATAAAAAGATATGTTTTCAAGAGGCATCCCTTTAAGTCTACCCTAGATGTCTTAGAAGGTACATTGTCCAAAGCCCCTATAGGTGTCAAGCACATTGAAGACATCTGTGCATACATTTATTGTAAGAAGGAACCAGTAGGGCTTGACAAGATAAGAGTGCACATTGAGACTATGATAAAGCCAGATAAAACCTTCTTGGATGAGTTCACACATCTAGAAGACCATCCCATTGTTGAGAATGCTATGACATATGAATTCTATGAATCAGAGTGCATCAAGATCCTATTAAGAAGAACTCATGATGACCTATTTTGGATAGGTGAAGTCCCAGTAAAAATCATAGGAGATCTCATTCATGAGATGACAGGCCTCTCTAAGAAAGGCACCATTCTTCCAATAGGCAAGGATGTGAGAAAAATAGTAGAACAGGCATGTAAGTCAAGAAGTGATAGGCACAAAATGACAATTGAGCCTATAGAGGAGAAAGACATCAAATTGTTGTCCATGATATTAGGTTATCAGTTTCAGCACACCAATAGGGTGAATAGTGTGTCTGCGGCCACTATTCTTGCAACAATAAGACTTGTCAGAGAAAATGGTGAGTTTAATATATGAGAGATCTTGCACGCAAAACTAATTGATAACATTAGAGCCATCAAACATGATAAGACAAAAATATTTAGATTTGGATCTTTGATTATCTACATGTACTTTCATATAGTTTGAAAGGTCTCAGATTTGTACTTAGACAAGAGTATGCCTACAATGCCTCAAATATCTCTTAAGGCATCTACTAAGAGCACATTGAAGGATTACATAATGCTAGAATTGAACACATTTAGGGTCAAAATGTAGATGAGGTACATGATACGAGAGAGTATTGTAGAGAAATACAAGGATAACATTTTCTTTATGGTTGAAACTGATACAACTTGTATGGAAGTAGTTAAGCTAAGAACAAAGTGGATCCATCCACTTGGGTATGAATTTGAGGAACCAATCTTGGAAGCCTATGCACATGTGCTACTATCAGAACCTAAGGACCCTAATGAACCTAGATGGGGGACTTATGAAGAGAAGATAAGAGAAGTTGATGCAGTTCTTAATAGTGCAGCAACAAAAAGGAAAGCATCAAAGATTACTTCTGGGATACTCATAATTCATGGAGTAACTTAGGAAAATCTTGACAAAGAAACAAAAGGAAATATTGCTTTGGAGATTGAGAGTGCATTTGTAGTAGAAGCTAAGGAATATGATCCTAAGTTGAAAAAGATCAAGATTGAAAAGATAGATGATCCAAAGGATAAATATGGAAAAATAGATGTTATCTCTCCTACAACCAAAGTGACAATTGATCTAACATCACCTCCTAAGAATAAGGAAATGGCCAAGAGGAAGAAGGAAACCAGTGCAAGTCATCCATCCTCACGGGAAACCAAAAGTAAGAAAAATGATCAAGAACCTCCAAAGGTAGGTTTTAGACCTAGTCTTCAAGTCTTGAGAACAAGGATAGTTGATGAAAGTAGATTAGATCAGATAGGAAAGTTTTATGAGATGTACAATGAAATTGATAAATCAGAGATTCATGGCATGATCATAAAAGATATAATTAACTTCAAGAAGATAGTCTTGGAACTTAAGACAGTCATCCCAAACAATGTCTAGAATATCCTAGAATCCTTGAAGAAATAGGCTATTGAAGAAGATCTTAGAATAAGGGAAAATATTCTAGATGAAAGCCTACTGGTGTGTTCCTTAGAAGAGAAAAAACTTTTTTTAGATCTAGTAAAGCCACATCTAAGAACACTACACATAATAGACAAGAACTTTGAGTTAACAACCAAAGAAATAGAGAAAAATTTTGAGAAAGTTTTCTTGAACAGACACATGTATCCACCTACTGCATCCACAACACAAGTGCCCTCCAAGGAAGCCAAGATGGTAGAGACCACAAATATACCAGTACCATGTCCTCAGGATCTAGTGCCCATAGTGATAACACCTATAGAGGTAGTAAATTCTACGTCCATGACAGAGACACAAAATGATGATACAATCTTTATTAATAATGTAGAGATTGCAATGGTAGCCACTGACACTTACTTGGATAAGTTTGAAGAAGCCTTTATGAGCATACAAGAGGTTAAAACTCTATGTGGTGACAATTCACCCAAGCTACAAGAAGAAGTACTAATAGAAGATCTAACAGGTGAAGAAGAAGAGAAGGAGACAGGAAAAGAGAAAGAAAAGGAAGAAGAAGAGAAGGAGAGAGAAAAAGAGGAAGAAAAGGTAGAAGAGGTAAAAGGAAGTGAGTCAATAGATGAACCATCTATTGAAATGACAATTAGAGTAAAGTAAGAAGTGATAGAAAACACTCCTATCACTCCCTTACCCTCAGCATCATTTTTGACAAGGTTGACGCCAGACACTTCAAACTTAGACTCTTGTGGAGAAGAAGACCTAATCAAGATCAATGTCCTAGCTATGGAAAAAGAAAAAGAGAAATAAGTAATGAGAAACCCTTTGTTTGTTGAAGTAGTCAACATTTTGAACAGCCTATTACCTTCAAACAAGAAAGTGTCTAAGGTCCATACAATTGATGATGTTAGCACCATCCTTACAGTTTTCAAGTCTAACTTCTCTAGCTTGGAAGAATCTACATCTCAAGTAGCAGAAGAGAAATAGATGAAAAAGAGATTGAGTGAACTCGTTAGTAACTTTTCACTTGACCTAAGTTCATTAAAGCTTGGTCAAGAATCTTTGAAGGAGTTTGTTGCAAAGGGAAGAAAGATCATTTTATATTGTATGAATCAAGATAAGCTAACCTCTGATCACTACAAGAGAGTTCAAGAAGTAGAAGAAATGATTCAAAAAGTAAGGAAATTAGTAGAAGACCCCTCCACTGATGTGAACATGTGCAATAATGTATACTAGGGGTAGATAGACAAGATAGAAAAGGTAGAGAAAGAGATGTCTAAGATAAGGGCAAGGTAGACACAACTCAGGAATGCTCTTGCACCCTCTCTATATATTCTAAATCAGAACATCAAGGAGATCGATGCCACTTTTGTGACATATGATCAAGGTCCAAGTATAGACTTGGAGAAAATGGAGAAGATACAATATTCCTTATGTGCGCATCTATAGATTGTTAATGCACTGATTTTATTTTGGAAACAAGAGATCCAAAATTTATAGATAGCATATCCAGATGTCGTAACATTCTAAGTACTTATAGATACATTTTTGGAGCACCTTCTTCATTAATGTCAAATGGGGAGTATTATATATAATATGAAGTCTTATATATAGGTAAAGAAGATGCATAGTAAAGAGTATAAGGTAGATATAAGTTAGAGTATGCTAAAGAGTTTTTGTATAAGGGTAAAGTTAGTAACTTTTCTATATTCCTTTGTTTCCATTAATGAAAAAGAGGGAGATTGTTGGAAATTTGACTACACTATTGTATATGAATATATTTAGTGTTGTCATTATGACAACAAAGTCATATAGTATTTTGGAGTCAGGGCACATTATCAGAAGATCAGAATTTGGTTAAGTATAGAAGACTAGATAGTTAAAGAGCACCAGTAGATCAAAGCATCAACGTACATGTGTATGATAGAGTTATGGTATGTTCCCTATAAGATAAGATGGTAAGAATGTATTTATGCTTGGTCTAAGAGTGCATGATCAGAAGATACAGTATGGGGAAGATACAAACAGTTGAAGTAGCAGAGACAATGAATGCAAGAACATAACAAAGTATGCAGCTGACTGTTGGTAATTTGATTAGTGATGATATTATTATTTTGTAAAGGCTATGTGCTTATTGTAATTAATTTGTAGACATATAATTATGTTTGTTTATAAACACTCTTGAGCCAATTCACTTGGAAGCGTTGTATGTAATCGGTCATAAGCTGACCTAGTTAATTATTTTGGTATTGCATATAAATATTAGATGCATCTTTGTAATAAGGTATGTACATGGAAATAGAGATAAGATAAGTAGAGAAGAAGTGTGCAAAGAGAAATAAGAATGTATTAGAGCTTTGCAAGAGGTCAAAGCATTAGCACATCAAAGGAACTGATGAGACAAGCAGTGTCACAACACCAGTTCATCTAATAGATATAGTGTGTATCTAAGATCAGAAGGTTGTAGCCTTCACCACTTGAGGAGTGAGCTCTAGGATAGTGTATCCCCACCCATAACATGGTTATTTGAAAAGAATCCTAATAGGGTCTGACCCTTGACAAGGTCACTGTACTAAAAGCATTGTAAAGAACAACTCCTAATAGGGTTGCAGATCTTCTAACAAGGATCATAAGACACTCATGCAGTTCTTAGTGGGTGTCAATTCCCACCGGGGTTTTTACCTATTTGGGTTTCCATGTAACCATATTGGTGTTATGTGTTGCGCATATATATCTTGTTTATGTTGATGTTCTATTCATTACTTAAGCATTCAAGTTAATTTTCAAGAGTAAAGTAAAAAGATTAAATATAGTGAACACTATTCACTTCCACCCCCTCTTAGTGTTCCCAATCCTAACAATTTTTGGATAATATATTGGATTTTAGGACAAAAATAATGTTAATTAAGCATGAAATTGTGCTGGAACTAATATGATGTTTAGATAGAGTAATACCTTCCAGCTTTTCTAATTATACCTCTAACATGGTGATGATGATGATGATGATGATGATGATGATGATGATGATATGGATGGATGTTAGATGCTAATTTTGAAGGCATATAAAAGGCAGATGGAAGATCAAGAGGAAGGAGAACAAGAGGAATTCTTCTAGGAATAATTTTTTGTAAGTGAGATTACACCTATTGTACACTCCTAACAGGGGTTGTTTTCCTTTAACATGGATAGGACCTTGAATAGGGTCAATTCCTTATTAGAATCACATTGTATACCTTCCCTAATAGGGATTTTCCTATATTGTATTAATCAATTCCTAACAGGGCTAGAACTCCTAATAGGGTTTCAAGATTTATATTACAAAATTTTGTGGGTACCACCCCTCTCAGGGTTTACCCTTGGCTAGGGTTTCCTCAAAAACAAATACGGTGTTATGAATTCTTCTATGTTTGTCTTTGTTTCATGGTTATTCATTTCATGTTATATATTTATGTGTTGGTTAAAGAAGTTAAAGAAGTTTGAGAAATAAATTAAGTACTATAACACTGATTCACCCCATCTCAATGTTACCAAATCCTAACAATTGGTATCAGAGCATTAGGCCCTTGAAAGAAATTATTAACAGCTTTGGTGATATCAAGATGGATTTGAAAAACTTGAAGAAGAATTATGAAATGGCTTTGGAAGACGTGGACATTGCTAATGTAGATAGAGTAGATCTAAAGTACAAGATAAGGAAGGCAAATGACTTGATTAGTAAATTGAAGAAACAACTTGAACATGAGAGAAAACTAAGAAATGGTCTTATGGAAGCACAAACTAAAGAGTTATTAGACCAAGATTAGATTGAGCAGCTGAAGCATGAAAAGGATTCCTTGAGGGATGAACTGTAGATCACAAAATTGCACCACATGAAAATACTTAATGCTAAAAAAGAAGTAAATGAAATATTGCAAAATGAACTATCAAATAAAAAGGATAGAATGAAAACCTTGGAAAGTGAGCTGAATATATTGAAAAAACATTATGACAAGGTAGAGAAATACTACATCATAACTACTAGTGAACTTGATTAGACTAAAGGTTGCATAGAAAAACTTCATGAGAGTAGAAATAAATTGGATGAGAAAATTGACATGTGGAAGCCCATTGGAGATAACATAAGAGTAGGATTTAATGAGAATATGGATTACAGGAAAGATAGAGTTGTGGTAAATCTTGATTTACCTAAGAAATTAAAATTTGAGGTTGTGATAGAAAAACCTAAGGTACCTCCTTGCAAGGACAATGACAAGGATTGCAACCATGAAGATCAATCAAAGAAACAAACTAAAAAGGGTATTCCTAAGCCCAAGTTTATTGGTTTTTGTTTCAATTTCTATTTGTATGGACACAAGATGAGAGATTGTAGAAAACTAGATATAAGATCTAGCAGACCTACATATGATCACTAAGATGATTTCCTTAACAAGTAGAAGGAGAAAAATTTGAATGAGGCAAAGATAGAAAAATGTGAATGTGGTACAGATGCAAAAATAAGACAATCTGAGGATAAGGAAACATGTAAAGAAAATGATATTGTGCAAGATGGTATTTTTAGTAAAGATGATGACAAGACATTTGAAGAAATTAACAAACCTATTACAAGACCTAGAAAGATTGTATATTACAAATGCAATAACTTTGGTCATATTGCCAAGTATTATAAGTTATAGATTGATTGTAGCCAATTAAAACCTAAGAAGAAGATGACATGTTTAAAGTGTAACAATGATGGACATGTAGTAAAGTATTGGAGATTTAGAGAACCAGTGAAGAAATATTTCAGACCATTAACAAAAGAAAAATAACTTAATGAAGAAGATAGAGAGCTAGCAGAACTAAAAGAAGAATTTAAGGAGAAATCGGTCAAACAATTTGAACTTGTGGAATTTGAAGTTAAGAAAGATGAAGAGAAGAATGTGATTATTCACAAGATTCTTGTTGAATCATTGTTGGGGTGCATTGCTTCACCATCTTTATGATGGGAAATGTATTCCTTAGGAGAAGCAGGCTACATTAACAACCATCAGATACAGAGCCCCTATATGGATGATTTAGGATGTATAAAACTGAAGGCAGCTTAGTTGCTATGTTGTGTAATCTTGGACAAGATCACATCAGTTTTGGAGATATATGCGAGAAGGTCTACCAGTTTGAGCATGCATTGGTTTCTTGCAATTTTTGGGACTTGCGCCAAATTATCTATAAGGGTAATATTGTGGTCAAATTATCCACCATTCACACTAAGATCAAATAGCATTAAAGAGTCTAGAGATTTAGTTGGAGCTTGAAGTGTTTGCAACTAAGTTCACAAAACCCTCACATGGCTGTGCCAACTAGGTATTTGTGATTATTTCATGGAATATTTCTCAATTATAGTAACAAAGTAATTAGTATGGATACACATAAGGTTTTTAATGTACTTGAAATAAATAGATACAAATTTAAGAGTCATGCCTTTAAATCCACCGAAGAGGATCAAGAGGGTGTCTTTTCACACACTCTAGCTGTTGTTCTTCATGTCGAAGAAATCAGGACATACATACAAAATAAGATTGAATTCATAGGAACATCAAAGATTTATGATGAAATATTAGGGTTATATAATGTAGACAAAAACCTAAGAGAAGAATGTAAGAAAGTTCATGGGTCTCCAATAGTCAAATACACGGAGAGATTTCAATTTGATGGATTAGACTAGATCAAGATTATGCTAAGTAGAATTCATGATGAATTCATATGGATTGGTGGAACCCCTACTAAGATCACCAAGGAACTATTACATGAGATTATTAGATTACCTATGATAGGTAAAATACCTACTGCTAAGAAGAACATAAGGTCTTAAGTATAGAGATTAACAAAAACCAAATGGAACAAAAGAGCCATGACTATAAATGACATCGCACAAGAAGATGTCAAACTAGTAGCAATGATATTGGGATAAAAATTCAAATATAGAAACATAATAAATAGTGTGTCAACCACTTTTGTTCACATGGCATACAAGATGGTAATTGAGGATGAGGAGTATGAATTATGTGAGGTCCTAAGGGAACAACTAATAGAAATTCTAGCAGGAATAAAGAGGAACATGATAACACATTTCAGATTTGGATAACTGATTATGTACATATTCTTTCATGTCATGAGAATATTTCATAACATGTATCTATGGAGATTTTTTAGATGCTCCATGCAAATCATAAGTGATTGTTATAGGATAAGTGATGATCAAAATAGGTATGCTGAGATCATAGGCATGATGAAACTCTTTCAAAAGAAAATTCATGAAAGGGAAATAATCCCTTGGAGGCTAGTTGATAATTATAAAGATGACATCTATTTCATGGTGGAAAAAAATAGTACATGTTTCAAAGTAGTAGAACCTATAACTTCATGGGATACCCCCATGGTCTATGAAGTTTATTAAAAAAATTTGGAGCTTCACATTCAACATGTCCTATAGTCCCCCAAAGACCCCAATGCTCCTTGATGGGGCACACATGAAGAAAAATACACAATAGTAAAAGATGAGCTGGTCAAGGGGAGAAGGGAGAATAAATTTGAGTCCCTTGTTAACAAAATAATAGGGAAACATGGAACAACAAAAGTATAGATGAAGTATATTAGGGAAAAATAGGAAAAAATTGGGGAGAAATACAACATTCTCGCTCCTCAACCTAATATTGAGGTACCTCAAGTAGTGGAGGTTGAAGAAGAAGAAGAAAAGAACAAGGATGATGCTCCTACACCTACTAGGAGGACATCACATAGGTAGGATGCATGAGAAGCTACATAAGGTCAAACACCTCCTAAAGATAGACCAAAGGTCATGGCTAGTGGACCAAGAAGGAAAAGGGAAAAACATGATACTCCACCATCTTCACATGGGAAGGATAAACAAAAAAAGATTGCATAATAGGAAAAAGAAGAGGAAATTTGTGCAATGGATATAGAGAAGACCGAGGAAAAAAAGAAGGAACAAGAAGATGAAAATGATAGAAAAATTCAAGAGGCCAACCTAAGGGTACTTGAAGCACATAAGAAGAAAGCACCAGAAGTAGAACAAAAGAAAGGCCAAGAAGCACAAAGGTATCTGTTTAAGCCCTTCTTAAAAGTTCTACAAATGAGAGTAGTGAGTGATGGAAAGATATCCTCTATTAAAATAATTTCATAGATATGATGAAGAAGAGAAAAACAAGATTGAAGATATAGTTGTGGAGCACATGCTCACCTTAAAAAATAATCTAATTGAAATAGAAGGTCAAATCAGTAAGGAACTATTTGAGAGATTAGAAGGAAGAAAGAAGAGAGCCCTTGATGAAGACACCAAGATGAGATAGGATATTATTTTACAAAATATTTCTACCATGACAAGCACTGAGATGGTAGAATGGCTTGAAAAGTTAAGGCCAAAGCTAAGGACCAAAACTAGGATCATTAAGTTTATGGCCATTAAATGTGAAGAGGTTGAAAAAGAGATAGATGACAAGGTTGGAAAACTACTCCTTGAGGAGCGACCTAATCTTGGCAAGTATACAAGGACCCAAACCCTAGTAATCACCTCTATAGAGCCTACAATTGCAAAAATTGTAGAAGAGGATGAGGTTGCAATGGAGACAAAGGTAATTAATATTACGTTACCTCATTTCTACATTGAGAATGTTGGGATTTCACTAGATGCAAAAAAGGATACATATGATCCATTTTAGATAACTAAAACTTTGGCCAACATTGATGAAATAGTAAAGAATCTTGAGCCTCCCATGATTACTCAAGAAGAATTAGATAAGAAAGAGAAACAAAAGGAGAAAACACCTCAAAAGGAACAAGTATCAAAAGAAAAAGGTGAAGAAAAAGAAATAGAAATAGAAAAGGAGAAGGAATAGGAAAAAGTACAGGAAGAAGCAAAATGATTTCTACCTATCACCCCTTTTTCTACACCTAGTTTGTTGGAAAGTGGATCAAAATCACTTCCAACCAAATTAGAGGATATGGATGTCATAGATCTTATGCAGTGGTTAGTACTTTATTTTACCAAAGAAAAGGAGAAATCAGAGAAAAATCCTGATAAGACTGCAAAGACAATCCAACGAGCAACAACAATATTGAGTAAGTTTTTTATTACTCCTCCTATAGATATTGGAAATCCTATAACTAATATAGATAATAATGTAAGTAATAGAGAATTTTTATTTGATATATTAGAAAAGTAGTGGAAGATTTCAAAAAGTTAAGGATGAAAGATACTCTTGATGAGATCAAGAGTTATCTTAATACATTGATTTCCACTGAAAGGGTAATCAAATCTTGTCTTAAGAATGGACAAGACCTATATAGACTCTGCATGACTTCACACAAGAATGTAAAGAGCATATCAGATATAATAGCTCAGGATGAAGAGGCTTTGGAAAAAATCTCTAAGTATTTTCAAAGAAAGAAAATTATGGACATAAACAAGGAAGTAAACATAATCATGCATAAAATCCATACCCTACAATTGGAGAAGGACAAAGTTTAGAGAAGATTCTCAGAATTAAGGAGATTTTTGACTCCAAAGATTAGTGTCTTGGAGAGTACTCATGAGGACCTTCATCTTGGCCTCAAACAATTTTATGGATCGATGCCTACTGATGTAGAGGAAGAAGACAAGGCTGCATTTGGTCTCAATGGAATGATTAAAGTAGTAGAGGCAATCAAAGGAGCTTGGGATGTAGACATGTAGATTGTGAAGACAAATTAAAAAAATGTATTGTAGACGGTTCAACTGTGATTTTGTACACTCTATTTTTATTGATTTGGTAAGTGATTTTGATATTTTGGGACCCTTTTCCATTAATGTTAAAGGGGGAAATATAGAAGAAATAATGCCATATGTAATGAAAGAAACAAAGCAAGCGTGTGTGTAAAATAGAAAAACATAAAACATAAATAAAGAGAAGTTTATTTTGAAGTCTATGTGTTAAGCTCTTATGAGTTTCATTTTTGTCAGTAAATTTCCTTTACATTTTTACTTTGATGATGCACTTAGTCATTTTTTCACTAAGTTTTTCCATCAACACAAAAGGGGTGGATTGTTGGAAATTGGTCAACACATGCACACCTATGAACATGCACATATATGGAATGTTGTCATTTATGTAAACACTTATCAATTTTATGATCACACATATTGGTTATCACAAATATGTTTGAATGTAGTTGATGAATGAAACATGCCTAAGTCCACAAACTGTTCCACTAATCCAGTCTGACAAAAAATCTTAATGATCTTTAAAAAATTTGTATTGAGGCTTGTGATCTTAAGGATATACTTTTAGGACACCAGTGAACACATGTGTGAGGTCGCACATGTTAATAATGAAGAATCAAAAATATATGTTTAGTTGATTGGATGCAAAGATAAGAAACATAACATTACTTGTAAGTGATCACTAAGGCCGACCTTGTCAGCATTTGGAAAGTTAATTTTGTATTCTATCTTGGATTTTAGTTTTACTAAGGATGCAAATGAAGCATGCAATTAAACTTGAACTAATATGATGTTTAGCTAGAGTAATGTCAACTAGCTTTTGTAATTATACCTCTAACAGGGTATAAGTATATAGACACTTTTGTAAAAGTGTGCGATGATGATGAAGATAATGATGATATGCATGGATTTTAGATGTGAATTGTGAAGAAATCTAAAAGGAAGAGAAGAGATCAAGAGGAAGGAGAACATGATGAGTTCTTCTAGCAATAATTTGTTAACTCTTTGTATTCACAATGACAGATTTTTTTAAAGTTTTGTTGCACCTATTGTACACCCCTACCAAGGTTTGGTTTCCTTTAGCAAGGCTAGGACCTTTAACAAGGTTGATTCCTTATTAGGAATCCCATTGTATACATCCACTAACAAGGATCTTCCTATGTTGTATTAATCATCTCCTGATAGGGCTATAACTCCTAATAGGGTTTCAAGATTCATAGTGCTAAATTTTTTGGGTACCATCCCCACTAGGGTTTTCCCTTGGATAGGGTTTCCTCAAAAACAAATATAGTTCTATGAGTTCTTATATGTTTGTCTCTAGTGCATTTTTATTCATTTTATGTTATATCTTTATGTGTTGGTTAAAGAAGTTAAAGAAATTTGAGAAATTGATTAATTACTATAACATTGATTCACCCCCCCTCTTAGTGTTACCAGATCCTAAAAGGGATGCTAATGCATTATCTAGTCTCAAATCATGGGATAATTCTATGGTCCTATTAGTTCTTCAAAATGACTTACACACATGGGCTTCCAATATACCTTCAGATTTGATATTAGGAGTGGTTTATTCCAAATATGCCATGGATCTTAAGGTAACTAGACTAACTATAGGCACAAGACTATCCTCTATACTTTTGGCTCTGTAGAACCAAGGTAGGTTAATCCAGTCAATAAAGACACTCCTTATAACACCAGGACTAGATTTGAACAAAGAAGATAAAATGGAATGGTGAGAAAATTCTAAATGGAAACCAATCATTCATTGATTCTCAATCATCATGATTTAAACAAAAGGCCCTATAACCTCAATATTTTGAATGATTTGGGATTGGTTATGATTTAAAAATTTTAGGGATATAACAGACCATACGAGACACATCATTGTAGAATGAACTCACTTCTTATCAGTGCCTTATCCATTGGGAAAAACCTTTAATGCATTGGTATACAAAAAATCCAACTACTATATTTTGTTACAGATCCAAGCTATTCATACAAATACCCAAACCAACATTGTGTTGGTGCTTTTTCTTGTAGGACCAAACTTGAATCAAATGGTTGGGCTTGAAACATAGGTTAAGCACTCAAGCTTGATAAGAAAAACAAACCAATTGATGAGGATAGAGAGAAATCCTCCTTCTTTGAGCTCCACATTCACTCAGGCGGGTATTGCCTTATCTGCACACTCATGCCATCCTTTTGGTGAATAAAAGGCCTATAGACAAATTGGTGTGGAATAGCTTTCAAACCCCTTTAGGTAACCTATACCCCAATGAAGCCAATTCATATACAAACAACCCTATTTTCACATAATGAGTCTAAAGACTAGAGAGAAACTCCTACTACTACCACCAACATGAAAGGGAAAGGTAATTGATTTATTGTTGGGTTGAAAGGACCCCTGAGATACCCTAAGTCTCTCATAGACCAGTGCCTTATCCAATGGGCCATAGAGTCAAATACCCTATTGAAAATGATAGCTATGAAATAAGAAAATAATATACCCAATGTGTTGATGCCTTACATCAATCACACACCATGACCAAACCTCAACTTAACACCCACCTGTGCATTCAAGCATGTTATTATCCATTCAAAGGATTTTAACCCTCCCCCTAGAAGAGACCTATGAATCAGACAATACATTTACCAGCATCCACCAGAAGACAAGCATGACATATCTCTGATATTTCAGTCCATACACACATGAACACTAACCCTGAACTAGTTATCTCTGCGAAGACAACTCCACTTGCAAACACATAGGCAATACAAGCAGACAAATCAAACACCCTTAATGTATGATCAATTAATTCAAAGCTCAAATGGAGATAGCTTGGTAACAGTAAGAATATATTAACTTCTCACACATAAGACAAATCACTTACAATATGCATTATGTTCTCAAAACTAGCAAGGAAAGAAGAACACTCTATATGCAGAGAAGAAGGAGGAATATCTACAGGAAAATGACCCTTCATTTGGAACCAATTCTCCTCAAAAATTTGTAGAGGAAGGAACCCTTACAAAATTGAACAACCTACAATTTATACCACTAGTTACCTTGGAATCCCAAATAGTAGGATGCAACAAGAAATGGGTAACCAGGGTAAAATTAAGTCTAGAACAGCCACTAAGTACAACAAGAAATGAGAATTTGTAGAAAAGCTTGGAAACCTAGGAAGAAATTAGGTGTACAATTGCATTGGTTTCCTCACCACAAACTAACTGTGACCACAAGTAGAAGTGATTTCTTGCTATGGGAAGAACAACTTCAATGCCAGGACCACCTTGGAAAACTTTGCATGTACAAACCCTAGCCGCTTGCAGAAAGAAATAGTCTATTGCATTTAACTCATCACAGCAACCCAGGAAGCAAGATCAGATTAGGACAACAACCCAGATCTTCACCATCAACTTTGCAACTGCCACCAAGCTGCAACACTCATCACATATAGCCAAATTTCCAGGGAACTCTACCAAAACAAAGGTTGTCGCATGATCACATAGCCAAAAATTGGGCTATGTGAACATGCAACACACCACCAAGATTCATCACCGGGTACAAAATCATCATGCCACCGATCGGCAAGACCCTCAGGCCAGATCGCAACACCTACCACCATCAAACCAGTCAAATTTGACAAAGAAACCATAAATTTTGGTATATCCGATCATGAAAACCATCTGCAAGTTTGAATTCAAATGCAATGGCTAATCGGCAAAATTTAAAACATGGTCGTCGATCTTTTCCCTTTCCCAAAAAATCGGGTGGTCATATTTAACCTCACAATAGTCACGGGCCCCACGTGCTTTACATCACTTTGAAAACTATGGCCCCACTTCATAACTCCACAATCATGATACCATCAGTGGTTGCATGATCACATAGCCCAGAAATGGGCTATGCGAAGATGCGACAACCCGTAGACCTTTACCTTGCCGCATAACCACCACTGCCGCTAACACAAAACATTAGTCGCATGATCACATGCTGTGGAAATGGCCCTTGTGATCATACGACAAGGCCATAAGACCGCCACATTGTCACTCACTCACCAATGAGAAGTGAATACCAGCACTACGTGACATCTTGGACCCACCACACAAAATGCGCACCTCCATAACAAAAGACAACAGGCCCACCGACAAGCCACATCACCACCTCGAACCAGTCGAAAGACCCCACATCACCACCTACCACTGAGCCCTAGGGATACGTGCCAACCGGTCGCATGATCACATGTTAGAAAACTCTGACATGCGATCATGTGATAGCCAACACCAGGCTGCCACATCACCACCAGTGGGACCACCAAACTACATCACCGATGGGCCTCAGCACAAAAAGGTAACCGCTCGCATGGTCACATGTCAGAAAACTCTGACATGCGATCATGCGACGACCAATCATTTGAAAGCCCATTGAAGACCTGGGTCCACAGGATAGGTGGAAATCTATTGCAACTTCATGAGAAATAAACTTCGTGCAACTTTTCCATGTGAACAAGCGACAGCCACAGATCTTGTCTGAACTTTAACCACACTGGGCAATGGGAAGAACTAGGACCCACACGGACAGGTGGCAAGTGGTTTCATGATCACACATCAAAAAATTGTAACATGCAGCCATGCGACAACCAATTAGAAAGAGCCTACAGACTCAGGCCCACCATCCATTGCACTTGCGCAATTAGGAAATGCCATCAAATAGGGCAGAAGTGTGAGGTTGAAAACACACAGGGTTTTCGATTAAAGAGGATCGAAAACACACAAAGTTTCTGACGCCAAAAGATAAGTGCACAAAAGCGGGAAGGCATAAGGTTGAAAACAATGAAGGTTTTCACACAAATTGAAAACATCATAGATTTTCAAAAAAATTGTAGGTTTTCGACACTGTGGTAGATTTTTAAAATTTGTTTCCCACAGACCTTAGAACTTGAATAAATTTCTAGATTTTGCAATTTATGAGACATGATCTAGACTAGAGCAAGGTGACAACATGAAGCACACAGGATAGGACACTTCAAGAAAACTTGCACGGAAAAGGGCCATTTGCAAAGAATTTTGCATGAACCAAAAAATGGACTAATAGTGGCTCTAGTTGGGGACGATGGGTAACTTGTGCCCATGCAAGAATTTAGGATTTCTGGGAGAGAAGACCACCCACTGGACAAAAACAAAGAACTCAAAAATTGGTAACCGAACCAGGAAAAGAAACACACAATAGGAAAGGGAAACTGTACAAAGATTTACAGTATTTACAAAAGGCTCAAGGCCCCAAAACTTTTGATCAGCCTTTACCTCTATCAAACAAGTAGTTTTCATCTCCATTCAATAAAGGAAAACTAAAAATTCTACTTCCATGTGACAAAACACAATTATATCCATTTTCCAAAAGCTCGAAACAAAAATTACTATCACATTCCTCCTGAGGGCTGGAAAGGTAATCATACCAATTCTAAAAATGCTGTGGCACATGCATGTTGCAGTCAAAAAGGAAAATGCTGAAGGAGCCACAAGATGAACCATCCTTAATCCTGTCAACAAACCCAAGAATTCTACTATCCACATGGAAAGAAAAACACTCCAGCTCACTTGAATCACCGGTGTAGACACCATCAGTCTGATTTATAGCAGAAAAATGCACCTCCAAGGAGAAGATGAACCGATCCTCATGCAAACACTGAGGGAACTCATCACATGGGACATGATCACCAAATATAGGAGCAACTTGCATCTTGTTAGCATTTGACAAAACCAAAAACTATTGATAGGTGGGAAGAGAAACATCAACCTATCCATGAGATGGTGAAGCTTGAGTAGCTGAAAGGCCATCCTTCCATGGCTTAGCAAAAGATTCAAAATTAGAAGAGGATTCAGAATCCACACAACTTTTCCAATCAGTACTCAAAATAATATCAGGGACCACTGAGTCACTTGAAACTGAGAAAACACTGGCAACCTCATCATATATAACAGGGTTGTTGCCTAGTGGTGCTGGGGTAAGAAGGGGAGAAGAGGCACACATGTCAAAGTCAGATCCCATTGACTCATGTTCCATATCAAAATCAATGTGTGCTAGATGTAAGAACTCAGAAACATCCCTCCCTGAATATCTAAGATATTCACAAGACAAGAGGTTTGAGACTTGTTCACTATGAAGTGAACAACTTTCCTTAGGAACATCATCTTCTTCCATACAATCATTAGCAATACCTTCATCTATCCAATCCTCTTCTTCATCCAATTGATTGCAAAGACTTTCTACCCCATATTGAGAAAAGGCATCACTTTCATGACTGCAAGAAAGAGTGTCAACACCTGACACATCTCCTTCATAAATTTCATCATTCTCAATATTAGCACTAATGAGAAAATCCCAAGTGCATCCTCAAGTTCAAGACTACCATCACCAAGTACCCAATCCCTGATACATATATAATGCTCTTCCCACAAGGCATTTGACCAATTGGTTGATTTAGGAAAACAAAGATCCAAGAATAAACCAATGAAGTCAGATTCAAGAAACTCAACATCCTCAGGAAGCTCATCATATACTTCACAAAATCTATTATAGAACAAGGATATGGATAAATCCTTTCTACTTCCCACTTTCAATCTTACTAATCTTATGCAATCCCTAAGGATTCCCTCCTCAAGGAAAGCCAGCTCCTTATTCAACTTATCCATTAAACTTAATGCAATATTTCCATATAATTTTGCCAAAATGCAACTAAAAACTTGAAGTATGCTAACCTCTATTCACACCTTATCCTTCTTTTAGTGCTTGATCACTTTATAAGGAACATTTAAAACTTGAAAAATACCTAGGAAAATCTTACACCAAAAGACCTTGTTGACTGAAAGGAAGGTCAGATCTAGAGCTCTGCATGCAGCTCCATCAGATAACATTGTCATGTAGAGTTGTGACCTCCTTGAGAGGAAAATAATTTATTATTTCTTCTTCCAACCAACAGAAAACTACACCAGGTATAAACAATATTTATTAGAAAATGAACTGATCAAACAGAGAAAAATCAGAGCCGCCACTCACAACTAGGTGAGAAAATATCAGCAAACGCTTTGTTTTTATATTTGACTCTTTCCAATGGCCTCCGCAATAGAATCACCATTTTGTTGGTGCTTTTTCTTGTAGGACCAAACTTGAATCAAATGGTTGGGCTCGAAACATAGGTTAACACTCAAGCTTGACAAGAAAAACAAACCAATTGATGAGGATAGAAAGAAATCCTCCTTCTTTGAGCTCCACATTCACTAAGGTGGGTATTGCCTTATCTGCACACTCATGCCATCCTTTTGGTGAATAAAAAGCCTGTAGATAGATTGGTTTGGAATAGCCTTCAAACCCCTTCAGGTAACCTATACCCCAATGAAGCCAATTCATATACAAACAACCCTATTTGCACAGAATGAGTCTAAAGACTAGAGAGAAACTCCTACTACTACCACCAACATGAAAGGGAAAGGTAATTGATTTATTGTTGGGTTGAAAGGACCCCTGAGATACCCTAAGTCTCTCATAGACCAATGCCTTATCCAATGGTCCATAGAGTCAAATACCCTATTGCAAATGATAGCTATGAAATAAGAAAATAATATACCCAATGTGTTGATGCCTTACATCAATCACACACCATGACCAAACCTCAACTTAACACCCACCTATGCATTCAAGCATGTTATTATCCACTCAAATAATTTTAACCCTCCCCCTAGAAGAGACCTATGAATCAGACAATACATTTACTAGCATCCACCGGAAGACAAGCATGACATATCTTTGATATTTTAGCCCATACACACATGAACACTAACCTTGAACCAGTTATCTTTGCGAAGACAACTCCACTTGCAAACACATAGGCAATACAAGTAGACAAATCAAACACCCTTAATGTATGATCAATGAATTCAAAGCTCAAATGGAGATAGCTTGGTAACAGTAAGAATATATTAACTTCTCACACATAAGATAAATCACTTACAATATGCATTATGTTCTCAAAACTAGCAAGGAAAGAAGAACACTCTATATGCAGAGAAGAAGGAGAAATATCTACAGGAAAAGGACCCTTCATTTGGAATCAATTCTCCTCAAAAATTTGCAGAAGAAGGAACCCTTACAAAATCAAACAACCTACAATTTATACCATTGGTTACTTTGGAATCCCAAATAGTTGGATGCAACAAGCAACGGGTAACCAGGGTAAAATTAAGTCTACAATAGCCACTAAGTACAACAAGAAATGAGAATTTGTAGAAAAGCCTAGAAACCTGGGAAGAAATTAGGTGTACAGTTACATTGGTTTCCTCACCACAAACTAACTACGACCACAAGTAGAAGTGATTTCTTGCTGTATGAAAAACAACTTCAATGCCAGGACCACCTTGGAAAACTTTGCATGTACAAACCCTAGCCACCTGCAGAAAGAAATAGTCTACTGCATTTAACTAATCATGGCAACCCAAGAAGTAAGATCAGATTAGGATAGCAACCCAGATCTTCACCATCAACTTTGCAACTCCCACCAAGCTGCAACACTCATCGCATACAGCCAAACTGCCAGGGAACTCTACCAAAACAAAGGTTGTCGCATGATCGCATAACCATAAACTAGGCTATGTGAACATGAAACACACCACCAAGATTTATCACTGAGTAAAAAATCATCATGCCACCGATTAGCAGGACCCTCGAGCCAGATCCCAACACTTACCGCCATTAAACCAGTCAAATCTGGTGAAGAAACCATAAATTTTGTTATATCTGGTTGTGAAAACCATCTGCAAGTTTGAATTCAAATGCAACAGCTAATTGTTAAAATTTAAAACATGGTCGTCGATCTTTTCCCTTTCCCAAAAAATTAGGTGGTCATATTTAACCTCACAACAGTCACAGGCCCCACGCACTTTACATCACTTTGAAAACTATGGCCCCACTTCATAACTCCGTAACCGCGACACCATCAATGGTCGCATGATCGCATAGCCCAGAAATAGGCTATGCGAACATGTGACAACCCATGGACCTTTACCTTGCTGCATAACCGCCACCGCCACTAACACAAAATGTTAGTCGCATGATCACATGCCATGGAAATGGCCCTTGCGATCATGTGACAAGGCCATAAGACCACCACATTGTCACTCGTCGGCCAATGAGAAGTGAATACTAGCACTGCGTGACATCTTGGACCCACCGCATAAAACGTGCACCTCTGAAAAAAAAGACAGTGGGCCCACTGACAAGCCACATCACCACCTCGAACCAATCGGAATACCCCACATCACCACCTACCACCAAGCCCCAGGGACACATGTCAACCGGTTGCATGATCACATGTCAGAAAACTCTGACATGCGATCATGCAACAGCCAACTCCAGGCTACCACATCACTGCCAACGGGACCACCAAACTACATCACCGATGGGCCTTAGCACAAAATGGTAATCGGTCGCATGTCAGAAAACTCTGACATGTGATCATGCGACAACCAATTGTTTCAAAGCCCATTGAAGACTTGGGTCCATAAGATAGGTGGGAATCTGTCGCAACTTCATGAGAAATAAACCTCATGCAACTTTTCCATGCGAACAAGCGATAGCCACATATCTTGTCTGAACTTTAACCACACCAGGCAATGGGAAGAACTGGGACCCACACGGATAGGTGGCAAGTGGTCACATGATCACATGTCAAAAAATTCTGACATGCAGCCATGCAACAACCAATCATGAAGAGCCTGCAGACCTGGGCCCACCATCCATTGCACTTGTGCAATTAGGAAACGCCATCAAATAGGGCAGAAGTGCGAGGTCAAAAACACACAGGGTTTTCGACAAAAGAGGATCGAAAACACACAAAGTTTCTAACGCCAAAAGATAAGCACACAAAAGAGGGAAGGCATAAGGTTGAAAACAATGAAGGTTTTCACACAGACTGAAAACATCATGGATTTTCAAAAACATTGTGGGTTTTCAACACTGTGGCAGATTTTTAAAATTTGGTTCCCACAGACCTTAGAACTTGAATAACTTTCTAGATTTTTCTATTTATGAGACATGATCTGGACTGGAGCAAGGTGACAACATGAAGCACACAGGGTAGGACACTTCAAGAAAACTTGCAAGGAAAAGGGCCATTTTCAAAGAATTTTGCATGAACCAGAAAATGGACTAACACACTGCTTACAAACATTCATGTGAAAACCAAATGAATTAAAATGCTTTGCCTATAGCATCATTTAATCTGATCCTAAAAATAGAACTAGAGAATGAAAACATATGCATAACTCTATCCAGTGAATCAAAAAATTCAAAAACTCATAAGATTGACACAAATGGAGAGAAATGAGAAATGGTAGTAGTATTATATATGAGGATCATGCCTCTGTATATACCCTACTTTGAGATTTAAAACCACTTCAATGACAACAAACAAACAAGAAGTTTTCTCTTTGATATAACTATATAGCCTGATAAACATTTTCTACATCATAGACTGAGAGAAAAGTCATCAATTAGTGTTCTTAAACTAAGCAGAGACTAAACCTAGACCTCCCACCCAGCCCAAAGACTTCCTCTGTAACCAACTCTCATAAATTACAAAGAATTTTTGGAACCCCTACAACATGGAAATGATTAGAATATATGGAGAGAAGAAAAGAGACCTAAAACATAACATTCCTTGACATGTATCTCTTTTTAGAACAATACATTCTGCCAAATATCTTCTTACCACAAAAATTTGACTTTGAAATACAATAGCCTTTACTTCTTTTTCCTACTTTTGAGAAACTAGTTTTTTCCACCCCCATTGAATTCCTCCTTTCTTGTCATTTCCAATGATTTATTATATGCCTACATTCTAGTAAAAAATGAATCTCTAGACATCATTTTCATTTCCACTTTCATGAGAAACTGCAATGTTTTGAATTTCAAATTTAATACATAGTCAAGACTATATAAACTTTTAAATATTTTCTACAGCTTCATTTAAATTTGGGAGTCCCCAAATACCACATGGCTTCATTTGATTGGTCTGTCCAACCACCTTACCATCTAGTTTTAACTACATCATCTCCTTGCCATGTCATTGGTGCCACATCACTATCTTCACCACATGTCAACACTTGGTACATTATCAGCTCCAACCTACAACTTCACCGCCAGCTCATCACTTTGCCACATGTTGGCCTGTCGTGATGCCACAATGGTAAACTTTGAGAAAATTCCTCATTGTGGGATGACAACCACCATTGATCACAAGCATAGATCTCGAAACCACTAGACTATCTATCTTGTTTCTCTTTCATCATTTCCTACCATGTGTCATCATCTAATTTGTTTAACTGTCCAACTAGGCACTGAACTACATTATTTTTCCACAACCACCATTGATCTTGGGCACACATTTCAAGGCCACTAGACTGTCCATCTCATCACTTCCTACCATGTGTTGTCATCCAACTTGTTGCACTATCCAACTGGGAACTGAACTACACTATTTCACCATGTCATCACCTTGACACATGTCGCTCATTCATGATCCTACAATGGTAATTAACTTCATGAAACTTTCTCTTTACTAGATCACACCTACCATTGATCTCTAGGCATGCATCCCAATGCATCAAAATGGAAGATTTATACTTCATCAAAATTATGCTTATCTCTATGTGAGATCTGCTACCACATCATCATCAAGTCATCGAAAGATGAGCACCTCAATTCTAATGTAGTCAAGGTGGATGGATCCAATTAAGGACTGACCAACCTTGCAGCCAAACTAATATGTAGCAGACATACACAATGCAAACAAAAGATCTGAAATGAAACAAAAGTCTTTATTCATTAAAAAAACACTGATTACATGCAATGTGCTGGGCTATAAGGCCTTCCTAGTTATGGCCAAATACAAAGCAAGTAATAGTCTACAAGATCACAGAGGATCCAAATCTTTTCCCCAACATCAGCATTCAGCTAGCCTAGGTCTGTAACACACAACACACTGGTAGGCACCCAAGAAAGATTTAAACTTGTATTCCAACTTCCAAGCAATCTTCCTATCCCCAAGCTCATAGGCTACTAATCTTCCTTCCAAAAATTTTATGCCCTAAACATCTACCCAAGTATCCTATAAATACCAATTCCCAACCACAAGGCAGCTGATGAAACAATAAATCCTTATAAACAAATATTAAATGCTAAAACACCATTCGGCTCTTACATAGCCTTACAAAATAAATAAAATCTCAAAGATGGCCCCAACGGTCATCAAATCAACATAGAAGAATGCAACACACTAGATCTAGGTCCCCACACATCCAATGGTCAATCCAAAACTTAAGGAGCGCGACCCAAATTAAATGCACTAGTCGGCCAAGCTGATCTAACAAAACAATCTAGTCAGTAAGTGTTAAGAATAGTCCCAAGAGATAACTGAGAGGGGGGGGGGGTGAATCAGTTATCTAAAAGTTTCAATTCTTTATCCAATTAAAAATACTTAAACATAAAGCCTAAGCATAATGAAAGAACACTTGAACACAACACCAATATTTTCATTATGGGGAAACCCAAATAGATAAAAACCCCCATGGGACTTGATACCCACTAATATTCTATACTAGTGTATAATGATCCTTGCTAGAAGATCCTTTACCTTGTTAGGAGTAGCTTTACAATATCTTAAGTACAATACACCTAGTTAAGAGTCAGACCTTGTTAGGAGTCTTTTACAATTGTCCTTGTTAGGGGAGAGGACGCACTATCCTAGAGCTCACTGTTCAAATGGGCGAAGGTTACAACCTTCTGAATAATAGATACACACTATATCTGGATCTTGGTGAATTGAGCTTTGACCTACTATCTAGACTAGTTCCAACGAATAGCACACATACTCTACTTGGTCACATAGACCTTCTTCTGATGCTTCAACAATTCGCAAACTCTTCTCTACTCTGCTTAATCAACCATAAGCCACCCTCAAGCAATCACAAATGGCTGCCTATAAATATCTTTCCTCCAAATGATATAATCAAGTAGACCTATTAGAACCACCTTGAAATCATATTAGAGAAACCATAATAAACTCCAAAAAATATTTTGTTAGCTCTATTATGCATGCAACTCATTCTAGGACCTGTCTAATAAAATAATTATAGACACACACCACACACTGTTGGCTCTACCAAAACAAATGGAACTTTCTCTGTAAGCTGAATTAACTTATGGACTCTTAACTAAACATCAATAACACTTCTTCAAGCTTAAATCCAAGGGCACATATCCTCAAGATAGGCACAACTTAAGAAACAATAAAATCTCTTTCGGCTCTTCTGAACAAACACAAGAAACTACTACTGGTGAATAGCGACTGCATAACTTCACTTGTGTTCATCATTAGACTATGCATTCATAACTAAAACATCACTAACATGTCTTCAATATATATCCTAGGGAACATGCCCATAAGACAACTATACAGACAACCATACATAGAACACTACCTATAGCTCTTTCAAGAACACTACCTATAGCTCTGTCAGGAACACTGCTGACACAAGCTACTATATAATTGTCTATACTTATAATTAACCTCTATGCCCATGATATCATGTCCATGCATCATATATTGAGGGCTTACTACATAAGACTAACATGCATGCTACTTTCCATATGTTGTCATCAATGACAAACATACAATCAGTATTGGCTTGCTGACAAATCTCCAACAATCTCCCCCTTTGGCATTGATGGCAACATGTGGAATGAAAAATCATCATCAACCCAAAAAAACATTTCTTTTATAACATTCTCCATTTTCTCTTCAAAACTTCCCCAAAGATGAATCCTCCATCTACTGCAATATTTTCTAATATTCTCCATTTCCTCAACTATACAGCTGTGATAATTGAATGCTGCTCCCCCTTAGTATACTACTCTTTTTACTTTTGTTTTTCATGACACTATATATATACTCTCCCTTTGACATCAATGGAAAATGGTGCCACTCATTTTAAGCATCAATAGTACTCCTAAGGTAGAGTAGTCAACCTTCCATCAGTCCCTGAGGACTGATGCCATTCCTGCTTCCTTCTATGTATAATCAGGGAAGGGAATTACTCCCAACTTCCCCCTGAGATACTCAAAAGTATCCTAAGGCAAGGGCTTTGTGAATATATCTGCCAACTATTCTTTAGTACTCACATAGTCCAACTTGACTTCTTTCTCTGCCACTTTCTCTCTTAGAAAGTGATACTTGATCTCAATGTTTTTTGTCTTTGCATGCATCACATGGTTCTTTGACATATTGATAGTGCTAGTGTTATCATAGTGAATAACAATAGGATAATCAATTTGAATTCCAAAATCTTTTATCATCTACTTGATCCAAAAAAATTTAGAACAATTCAAGGTTGCTGCAACATACTTCACTTATGTTGTTCACTGAGAAATACAATTTTGTTTCTTGCTTGTCCAAGTGACAAGTCTATCACCAAGAAAGAGTGCTCCACCTAAAGTACTTTTTCTATCATCAACACATCCTACCCAATCTGCATCCATGTACACATGAAGCTCAATTTTTTTTGAATTAGGATACCATAGACCATAATCTATAGTGCCCTACAAGTATCTAAATATTCTCTTTACTGCCATGAGGTGACTTTGTTTAGGCTCTACTGCAAATCTTCCAACTATACCAACTGCATTGGAAATGTCAGGTCTAGTTTGTGTAAGATAAATGATTTTACCAATCATAGACTTATACAATTTTATATCAACTTCTGGTGAGTCATCTTCCTTTGTAAGCTTGCATCTAGTAATCATAGGGGTTCCTGCTGGCTTGCAATCATCCATCTTGAATTTCTTCAATATCTCTTACACATACTTTGATTGATTAATGAAAATCCTTTTTTCTGTCTGCTCCACATTTAATCCCAAAAAGTACTTGATAGGACCAATCATACTCATCTCAAACTCATTCTGCATTTCTTTGGCAAATTCAAAGTTGAGTTTGTCATTACCTCTAAAGATAATGTCATCAACAAATATAGCTACAAGTAATAAACCTTCAAATGTATCTCTAATGAATAGATTACAATCTATTGCTCCTTTCTTGAATCTAATCTTTGTTAAGTAACCATCTAGTCTCTCATACCATGCCCTAGGGGCTTGCTTAAATCCATAGAGGGCCTTCTTCAATATGCATACCATATCAGGTCTGTCTGATAAGGTGAATCCTTTAGGCTGGTCAATGTATACTTCTTCTTTTAAGTATCCATTCAAGAATGTTGATTTGACATCCATTTGATAAACTTTGAAGTTTTTAACTATAGCATAAGCTAAAAACAACTTAGTAGCTTCTAATCTACTCACAAGTGAAAATGTGTCTGAATAATCAATGCCTTCTCTTTGTGTATATCCCTTACATACTAATCTTTCTTTATTTCTTACTACTGTACAATCTTCCTTCATATTATTTTTGAATATCCACTTTGTTCCAATCACATTCTTATCACTTGGTCTTCAGACCAGTTCCCAAGTGTTATTATTAATGATCTGATTAAGTTCTTCTTTCGTAGAATCATGCCAATCTGAATCTTTACAAGCATCTTCAACACTTAAAGGTTCAATCTGAGATAGTAAACATACCACATCACTACTAGTTGAGTTCTTTGCTTGTGATCTTGTTAAGACTTTGCCACTCTAATCTCCAATGACGTCTTTCTTGGAATGATTTCTTGATGTAAAATTTGGAACTTTAGGTGATGCTGACTCATCAGCCTTAGGAGTACCTTCTTCACTTGTCTTAGGGTCATTGAATAACACATCAATGCTGTCAAACATTTCCTTAATAACTATCTCACTACTGGAGGGTCTAGGTTCTTCTTCAATCATGGGTGAGTAATCATGATATCTTTCTTGAATCATAAACTTTTCATCAATCTTTACATGAGCACTTTCAATGATCTTTTTCAATTTTAAATTGAAACATCTATAATCTTTACTTTTAGTAGAGTAACCAAGAAAAATACCTTCATCACTTCTTGCATCAAACTTGCCTACTGCTTCATCCCTCTTGATGTAGCACTTGCTTACAAATATTCTAAAGTATTTTATAGTGGGAACATTACCAAACCATAGCTCATAAGGTGTTTTGTCAATGCTATGCCTTAACTAAATTCTATTGATTATATAGACTAGTGTATTGACCACATCTCTCCAATAGGTGTGTGAAAATTTTCCTTCTATCATAATGGTGTGCGCTGTATCAAGAATGATCCTATTCCTTCTCTCTACAATTCCATTTTGCTAAGGTGTTCTAGGTGCACTTAACTGTCTCTTTATGCCATGTTCTTCATAGTACTCATAGAATCTGTCAGAGGTGAATTATCCTCCTCTATCCAATCTCAAACATTTTATCTTTAATCCAGATTCATTCTCAACCTTAGCTTTGAATATTTTAAACTTCTCAAAAGCTTCTAACTTATCTTTTAAGAATGCAACCCACATCATCCTAGTATAATCATAAAAAAAAACAAAAAAAACCTTTCACCATAGTATGATCTTGTTTGAGTTGGTCCACATAGGTCTATATGAATCAGATCCAACTTGTTCTATGTTGAATTCTGCTTGTTCCTGAATGAATTTCTTACATGCTTCCCCATCACACATTCCCTTCATATAGTATCTACTAGCTTTGCTATTCTAGGTAGATCTCTTATTGCTTTAACATTTCTTATCTTTACTATGTTATCAAAGTTGATATGACATAGTCTTTTATGCCACAACCAACTGTCATCAACTTTAGCAACAAAATAACTTGCTTCTAAATTGAGTTGAAAAACATTACCTCTTGTCTTTGTGCTTGATGCAATCATAACACCATATTTTTTGTTAATTATACATTTGTCATCCTTGAACTCCAACTGATAGCATTTACCAAGTAACTGTCCAACACTAAGAAGGTTATGTTTCAAACCATCAACATAAAGAACATCATCAGTACTGTTCTTTCCATCCAAAGTGATGGATCCTCTACCAACTATAGGTTTAGGATTTTTGTCTCCAAATCTAACCATACCTCCATTGTATTTGTCCAAATGAACAAACCTACCTTTATCACCTATCATGTGATGTGAACAACCACTGTCTATAATCCAGTCTATTCTTATATCTACTTGGGAAATCAATGCTAGCTCTCGATTCACTTTCTCATTTTTAGGAACTGACTTAATATTTGTTTTGTCTACAATAGAAATGAATCCAATTTCTTTTTCACTTGATTCTTCATTTGAGACTCCATCTCCACCATAGTAGCATTCCTTAGAATACTTAAGCTTATAATCCTTTTTGAACTTTCTAGCTCTAGTGGGACACTTAGATGTAAAGTGACAAATCTTATTACATGAAAAGAACTTAAATAGTAATTGACCTTCATATTTTCCTTTTCCTTTCTTTTCTCTTTTGGAAATCATAGAAATAAAATCATCTAGTGTTTTATCTTCATCATCATCATCAAAATTACTGGAAGTGTTTGCAAATTTCTTACTATGAACTTGTTGGGAATATTCTTAATTTTCTGAGGTTTTTGTCCAATTGATGGTTTAATCCTCTGGTCTGTAAAGTTTCCTAGGTCCAGGTGTCGGGAGTTCTTCAAAATTTTTCATAATCCATTTCAAAAATCTTTACTCTAGGTTCTGTCCTTGAATAATGTTGAATTCATGCAAAAATCCTCATGTTTGGCCTCTTATTTTTCTTTTATTGTTACCTTTTTAAGTCACTTGAGTGGATTAAATTGTGCACATGCTTAAATTTTGTGTTCACTGAATCAAAAAAGGTCATAGCATGTCTCATGTATTATTCGGCGATTCAATGAACAAGTCAATCCTATGTTAAGCGTCAGTTTAGTCGCGTGGTCTCTAAGTATCCTGTTTAATACCTCAATTATTCAGCGAACTGGAGAATGTGTTAAAATGTTAAGTGTCATTCTTGTTCGCATAGTCTCCAAGAATCTGGTGGTTATCAAAAAACATCTAGCGATTCAGCGAATGCATTATCTCCAATTCGCATATTCCTTGGCGGTTCTTTGCAAATGTTTCAACGACTTGGTGACAACGGTTATCGCTCATTCTCTGAATCTAGCGGTTAAAGAAAAAATAACTGAGCGACTTGGAAAAATACTGTAGATCATTGTCAGGATCGATGGTAGTGGTTTAATCTCAGGTATTGTTGGGTCCTACATGTTTCATTTGGCGAATAAGTGAATGTATGAAGACTTCAAATTTTGGCGGCCCTGACAGTTTGGTATGAAGAATTTCGCAGAACGGATGTTTTAAAGTGTTCACTTGTTCTTGGAATAAGTTAGTAAGAAGCTAAATGATTTGGTGATTCAGCGAGTCATGTGGTCGCGGGTTCTCTAAAAGGAAAAGGTAAAGGGTGTAATCATTTGGTGAATGCATGAATAAAGGGATTGGCTAAGTTTTTGAGATTTCAGTCGCTTAATCGCGGATTGAGATATTCAGTGGTTAATATAATCTAGTGATTCAACGAACCCTTTGTTCACTAAATCTCATAATCAAATGACCAATGATCAAATGTTTCAGCGAACTGGCGACGGCCTTAGATCATCAACAAGATCAACGGTTAATTCAGAATCTAAGAGTTAAAGGTGATGGTTAAGAAATATTTAGCGATTCAGAGATTGAAGGCTTTGCCAGTTCTCCGAATATTTTAGTGGTTAGGTGATCCATTTTGTGAATGTACGAACCCTTTGTTCACTGAATCTCCAAAACATTTAATAGTTAGCCGCAACATTAAGAGAATGCGAGATGGCTTTGTTCGCTGGTTCGCTGAATAATAACCGCAGTCAAGTGCTCGAAGGGTGTTGTTGTGTTCGCTAATTCGTGAAAAGTATCATGAGTTAAGGGTTGCATTTTGAGAACCCGTGAAGGCTTTGGTTGCCAGTTCTCCGAATATATGCTAGGGTTAACATTGCATTGAGCGATCATGAGAAGCTTTCAGTCACGGATAGGATAAATGGGCCCAGTTGGAAAAGGTAATAAAAAAAGGGAAAAGGGACCGTTGCCTGCATGGATAAAGTACAATATCAAGCTGGAAAGTGAACTAATGAGCCATCCAATTAGTTTCAAAGGAGAATTGTATGACGCAAACAGGTTTAAAGTACAAGATCTTAATCATTTGCCTCTTTGCCTTGTTTTCAAGTTTTTTAAATTTATCTGTCAACATCTGTACATCGGCTAGCTCCATTTTAAAAATTGGTGACATGCGAAATTGAATGCAGGAGCAGTTAAGGAGATTTACAATGATTGTGGTAGTTGTAAAAGCTTGTCTGTGTTGATAAATAAGTTAAGCCTCATTGTTTCCTATGTCCAAAATCATTCGAAGAGAATTGTGTCATTCTGAAGCAGTTTTCGAAGGCCAAGTGAATCCATTTTGCAGAGATTGAAGATAATTCTGAAGCAGAGATGAGTCAACCTGAGAGAAGCGCAACATCTTCCAGCAGTGAAGCAAAGGCTAAAAGTGGTGAAGATAAAGGCAAGCCTAATTATTCAGATGAGTTTTTGAAGTTGCTACCTGGTTCTAATCAAAACAAAAGAGCTCCTGATGATGTTTTTGAAGATGTTCTAGGGTTTTGTAGAGATCCTATCACACCAAAAACCATAGGTTATACTATCTTCAATTTCTTTTAAAAAAATCGAGATAGTCATATCCCTATATGTAATGGTTGGGCTTTGGGGTTAGGGAAATTAGTAGTGCCTGATGTATTCTTGGATGCGGATTTAATTGTTGCTCTAGCTAGGTGCTATGACCCTATTTCTAAGACTATTAGGAAAGAGGACTAGTTAGATTTGGTTACTCTTGATAGGGGTTCGTTCATGAAGGCTTTTAATGTTTATACATCCACATCTACTGAAATTGATTTGAAAAAAGAAAAGGAGAGGTATAAGAAGAATATAGGGATAGTGAAGGACCAAATAATGAAGCATATCCCAAAATAGGATAAGTATATAGCTCACCTCCCTGCTCACATGAATGCCCCTTACCAATTTAAGTCCCTTTAGCATTACATGAAACAAACTTGTTATGGGTTGTGTATGGTTTTGGGAATTGATGGAGATGCAGAGTTTTTATCAGCTGACCTTTTGATGATTATCCTGGACATCCAGATTTTTTTGGTTAACACTGACTATGATTATATCTAGTACATCATTGATAGAATGCATGAGGGTCTGATTTCTGTCAAGGACAGTAAGAGCCCAATTAAGTTCATGGATTATTCTTTGTTAATGCACTTAATTTTGTTCTTCAATATTAGTAGTTTTGATTCAAACATGCTAAAGCCAAGGTTCAACTTTGAAGGCCAGTATAATCCAGTGCAATTATGGGTGAGCATGTGGAATTCTACTTCCAATGAGGGGAATTTTTGTCTCTTTCAAAATTTCATTGTGTATCCTCTCGTAAGAATGTTAGGGATCAACACTATAAGGATATCCCCAAGGGTCCTCAGGCTCCTATGACCAGTGCAGTTTGTAAACAATTGGGAGGGAGATCACAATTGGGGTGATTTTTACTTAGGGGAGAATGATACAATTTTGAGAGTCTACGGTTGCCCCCAGCCCCCACATCTGTTGCCAAAGTTTGTGCCTCCAAGGGTTGCTTGTTGGGAATTTGTGTGGCAGTTAATGTGGACAGATAGGGAAATTCTAGCCCCTCACAGGAAGTGTACATTCACACCTAGGCAATTCAAGATAGGTGACTTCCTAGTAGGAAAGAGGGCATTTCCTTAGATTACTGCATGGTTAAATCAGTTCAAAATGGCTACTAGTGCTTGTAGGCATGTAGATCCTGAGGGCTTTATTAAAATTGCCAAGATGCTGTATATCCCAAACATTGGTGTGAACAAAGAACATGAAGGCCTGGATGAGGAAGATGTAGTCAGAAATATCATCGATGATGATGAGGTCAAGAAAAGATGGAACAGGTACTTTGATTTAATAGACTTGTCAAAACAAGTAAAGGCAGCCCAGGTTCCTTTTGAAGGTTTCTTCCTTGACCTTCCATATTTGAAAAGAATTGACAGGATGATAGAGATGCATGACACTCTATCAAATCAGTTGGAAAAGTTGATTGACCAGAGTCAACCAAAGAAAACAAAGGATTATTCATCTTCTGATCAAGAGGAGCTTTCTGATGAATCACAGGAAGGGGACAACCTACCACAAATGGAAGATGTACAAAGTGTTAGGCCTTTTGAAGACCAACCAGAAATAGGGGATACTCAAGAGCCACCCTTGAAGAGACAGAGGCTTGAGGTGGGAGAGCCTTCAAGGTAGGAAAAATAGAGGAGAACAATTGATAGAGCATCTACTCTAGTGCCAGGTGACAGGGTTTACCATCACCAATTGAGAAAGGTGATAAGAGAAGGAAAGAAGGTGGCCTCTGATGAAGAAGATAAGGAACAGTCCTTGCGGTCAGAAAGGGATGTTAGAGAGGTCTACCAGGAGGAATTTTTGAGTGATGACCAGTTTATTAAAACTGATGAATTCAAGAGTTTCCTTGTTTGGAATAAGTAGCAAGAAGTGAGGAAACTTCTGCCCAAAGGTATGGATCCAAGTGAAGAGACTTTGAGAGCATTAAATTCCTATGATCCTAGCCTTGATCCTATAACTATAGATGAGGCTATACAATTGGTCAAGTCAAGTGGAATGCTATTGACTCCAGGATGGGATCTGACCTCTGCTTTCATCATAGATCAAATAAGAAAGCAACCGCCGGGCAGCCTGTCATATGAGGTTCACATTGGTGATATGATAAAAGGAAGTGGTTATGACCCTAAATCTCAAGTTGTTGCAATGTGGTCCATGGCCCCTAGGACTCAAAAGCCATCCCTTTTAAGTATAGAAGATAAAATGGAAGGGAATCAGATTATTTGGACTGTGCAAAATACAATTGACCTTGAAGTTTCTAAGGCAGTGACTCATTGGGCCAACCTGAATGAGGCAAAAATAGTTCAATTATCTGAAAGGTACTCAAAGTTGTTTGAAAGTGCAAACCTGGTAGCCAATGATAGAGATTTAAAGATGATGAAGATCAAGCAGCTGGAAGATGAATTGGCAAAAATCAAAGTTAAGCTGGAGGAAGCTTCGAAGGTGGTTGTTGTTCCCCCTGTGCAGATTGAGGTCCCAATTCAAATTGATGAAGAAGTACCTGAGGGACCTAATGAAGATTTAGATAAGGTAAGGATAGAGGCATCTTTGGACACCATGTCAAAGATTATACAATACAGGGGAGATAAAATAATAGAGAAAATGGATACAGTTTATCAGTCAGTCAGCCAATTACACCAGACAAACAGAAAGATAAATGAATCATTGGCTGCTTTGGAGCCACTTCATAGTGTTTGGTCTAGAAGAAATTTGTTGTTTGATAAACTTGATAGCTTACAAGAGCATAAGCCTGAGATCCCTGGAGTAGTTATAGAAGTTTTTGAGAAGATTGGATTAATCAATGTTGTTTCAAAGTTTTTTAAAGGCAAGTCTAACCAGGTGAGGGTTAAGTTGTTAATGTTTGATAAACATTATAGCAAGTATTTGCCTGCGGTATGTGATGACAATGGAAACCTAATCAATTTGGAAGAATGGAAGCTATCAATGGATCAGTTGGTGATTACACAAGATGTTTTCCTTAATAATGACAATACTTTGGATTTTGAAAGGTGTAATAACATCATTGATAGTTTATTTAAAATTGAAAATGATTACATACGGTTTGTTGCAGAAGCCAAAAATGTAACTAACTCCATGTGGGATAAGCAAGTTAGCTTGGTACATGAATTGCAGACTTACAACTAGCCAGCTGATGATGAAGTAGCGGCTTGGGAGAAGCTAACAGTAAAGAAGAAAAAGAGGCCAGTTGTCCAACTTATCAAGGAAGAGGAGGAATAGAGTTGCAGATGGCATCTGATCTAGTAAATGAGGGAGAGCAAGCTTCAAACAAAGGATGATGTAAATTAGCTGGATGGCGGTCATCATTAATGCAGTGAATTCAGCAACTGCTCTGAAATATCTTTGGACAAAGATGCCACCTGTGGATTTGTTTGAAAAAAGATCTTTGTAATATGTTGTTACAATTTGTTTGTCAGTTTGTAATCTTGTCTCTAGTATAGGATCTTTTCTAGCCATCCCAAGCTTGTTGCATCCTTTCGAGGATTCCAAGATGGCTATGTTATAAATAGTAAGTCTTTTGTTCATTTGGAGGAGGTTGAGAAATATACTGTAGAGGCTTGATGCCATAGTTGAAATCTTAGAATATTTTATCAGATTTTGAAGTGTATTGATACAGTGAGATTTTATTGGAATATAAAAGAATTCCCTTGCATGATTTCAATTGTCTTCTTGTTTGAATTATATGGCTTTTGTGTATTGAATCTATAAGGTAGTTTTGATATACCATTTACAAGGTATCTGTGATTTTAATCTCTAAGCTCCTTTCAAGGAAAGGGTAATGTCTTTAGGTTAATTTTTTAGAGCTTAGGAATTTGGCAAGAATTTGATGATCAAATGTGTTTAAGAGAGGATGAATTGTAAGGCACTTTATCTGAGATTTGTTCATGCTTCATGTAGAAGATTTTTGTAAAGTATATATTTCACTGTTTGACTCTATACCTGAAGATAAGGCACTGGTCTATCCTTGATTTGCAGAGATCTCACCCTCAACAATTTTCAAATAATAATTTACTTTCGTGTACATTTTGAACAACTGAGAAGATAAAGTTTGTATCGAGGATATAAACTATTGTTGTGGTCCTTTCAAGAAGTAGATCTAAAAGGGGTTAACCTGCTCGAGTTCAAAGCTCGAAAAGAAGAGGGAGTTTATCCTTGTCACACTTGCCATTTTTTTGTAAATGAATGTTTGTTTCCATTAATATCATTATGGAACATTAAGTCTAAATATAGGTACACCCGCCTGAGTCTATGGAGCCTGAAGTAGAAGAAGGACGTGGTCCTTATCAATTAGCCTTTTCCCTGTGAGAATCCAGAGTTGAGAACTCGAGAGTCAAGTTTGAAAACTATATTGGCGATTCTACATGAAAAAGAGTTAACAAATTGGCAACTCTACTGGGGAATAGCCTTTTGAATAGCGTGCAAAAGGTTAGTGCAAATCCTATCTTTTGTGCATTTGTAGACCAGTATAAAATATTTTCATTCCCACGTAAAAGTGGGTGGTGACTCTAAACTTTGTGCTACCAGTTGCTAATTGTTATAAACTTTGCTAATATTGTCGAGCTATACCATGAGTTGACCAAAGTACACTAGGTCTTACTACAAGGATCACCCCAAAGAGAATATGGGTGATGAGCTCCATACACCAAGTAAGAAACAATGGTCTAGGAGAGGTCAGCATACTGCTAGTTCCCAAGGCCCTTCTTGAGAAAGATCTTATGTCCCACTCCCTCATGAGTCTTCATCCTCTTTTGATGATCCCAAACATGTCAAGAGGGTTACACCAAGTGTGCACATGCAGAAAGAAGTAATCACAGAGGCCACAGAAGCAGGTTTTTTCCCTCCAAGAGAAATTCTAGAACAACTAGAAGAAACCTTTGCTATTGAGGCCACCTCCTATGATTCTAAAAAGTTGAGAGAAGACGTGGTTTCTTTAAGAAAAAAAGAGAGTGAACAACTAGCTGAGATTGCCAATAGGTTGAAAGCAAGAGAACAACAAATCTATGATTTACTCATAGAGAGGCAGGAACTTCTCAAGAGAACCAAGAAAAATGAGACCCAAGTTAGTGATTTAAACCAAGATGTTCAAGGTTTAAATAGGGACTTATTTGGTGACATGGAAGATTTGAGAAAGCAGGCCCAGGATAATAAACCAAAGCAAGGTGAATTTGAGGGAACAGGCCATGCTTAAGGCAATTGAATCCTTCTAAAATCTAGAGGAATAAGGAGATTATAAATGCTCCCAAAGAAATCCCTAATAAGGGAAAATAGAAATTGGTGGGTATACATATTAATGAGCCCAAGAAAATTGTAGTCCCTCCTAATATACAATCTCACACAAGTATAGACTCGGAGAAGGCTAGAAAAGCAAAGGAAGAATTAGCTATTCAACTGGAGAAACTTGAGTTGGAGGCTGCTGCTGATGAAATGAAGAGGAAGATTACCTTCCTACATGCTAACATGAACACATTCACTAGTACCTCTATCCCTATCACCATAGGAACAACTCCTTTCAGTCAGCTCAATACTTCACTTCCAAATGCTCAAGCCTTTCACCCTGGACAAACTTTACCTGGACCAGTTCCCAATCAAGTTCCCATCATAGCTAGTGGTACAATGGGAACTATACCCTGTCAAAATGTTGCAACTACCCCTCTGAATCAACCAGCTATCCAAAGATGACCAGTTCATTTGGATAGATATAGGCCTTTGTTTTTTGATGGTATTCCTGGCCAACCTAATACTATCCCCAATGAAATTAGGAAGAAGATCCCATTATTTACTGTGAATAATGTTATTACCTATGAAGAGCATCTGAAGTTTTTTACAGATAAAGTCAATGATTATGAAATTGAACATGAAGATGTCATAATGAAGCTCTTTGTTCAATCATTGATTGAGGATGCCAGGGATTGGTATAGGGGGTTACCTGAGAACAATATTGCATCTTGGGAAGAATTTGTCAGATGTTTTAAAGAGCAATATGCAGAACATGTGAACTCTAGCTACATGCTCAATAAGTTCAATAATATCAAGAAACATTACAATGAGAGCATGTCAAAGTTTAATAGCCGATTCCAAAAGGCTATGTATAAACTGTTCCAAGTATTGAGGCTAGATGATGTAGTCTGCATGACAACTTATTTCAATTCTATGGATGGTAAGATGTCTTAACTTTTGAGAGATAAGAATCCCCATACCCTTAGAGATGATTTTAAGTTGGCTATAAATATTGAAAGTAACCAAAAGGCATCTGGCCAAATGTACAAAAGGGATGAAGGTAGATTGTGGAAAGAAACCAGACCACAACCTGCAAGGCCATCCAAAGAGGAGGATAGAATGGACAAAGGGCCTGGTAATAATAAGGATTTCCTAGCAAGGTTTGATAAGGTGGTAGAAAATTTCAAGATGTGAGACCTCCTTATCAAAGGCAGGACAAAGCCCCCAATCTAAAAAAACTAACTAGAAAGATGGGAGGCCTGTTCCTGACAACAATGAACCCCAAAAGGGAAGGGATACACCAGATCCTTTGAAAAAAAATATAGCACATAATGTGGAAAGTACCCCTTGGTGTGTGGCCTATAGTATGCCCCACTCACCATTTCAGTGTGCTATTTCTCAGGCTCTGGGAGAAGAGGCCAATGACTCATATGTAGGAGATTATGAAGGATCTAAAAAGCCTGCTATTAACATGTTTACTACTAAAATAATGGAGGATCTTGAGTCCTCAGATGATGAATTTATTTTCCCTGACGTTGATCATAAGAGGAAGATTTTCTCTGATTATGAACAACAAATTTTTACTCAGTCTGATCAGGAAGAGTTTGATAGTGATGACTATAAGACTCACATGGTAGAATATGGATCAGATGAAAGACAATGGAGAAAGCCCAGTGAAGAAGAAATTAAGAGTTTAACTATGGCTGCTATTACACAAGCAAAATCCTCATACAATTTGAGGAACAGAAAGGTAGGCAATGATCAGGGAGTCCCTAGATCAATGTTTGTCAAAGTAATCCTCAGAATAAGGACTCCCCAAAGCCCAATATTGTGAATAATAAAGATGAAGGGTTTGAAGCTGAAAAGAAAGGGAAACAAGAAGTTACTGCCGACAAGGTGAAAAATAAATTTGGTAAGTCAAAGGATCACCCTGTTTTTGGTACTAACTCCCCTACTTTTGATATGAGACATGCTTTGTCCCAAATGAAGGTTTCCATTCCTCTGCTTGAAATGTTGAAAATAGAAGAGCACAAAGCAGCAGCCCTGGCTCTCATAAGTGAGCAAAGAACTATTCCTGTTCTACAAGATGAAGGGAAATCCCTAGACAAGCCAATTGCAATTGATGACATCTCTGATGTATGTGTTGGGATGATTGTGACACAAGAACCCTCTTCTATCAATCCTTTCTATGTCACATTGCTTGTAAATAATTTTTTGTTAAAAAATTGTATGATTGACTCTGGTGCTGCTACAACTGTAATGCCTTACCAAGTGATGAAGGAGTTAAGGTTACAAGTTGATACATCCAAGGGAAGGTGTTATGCCATGGAAAACAGGGTAGTACCTATTGTAGGGAGCCTGATTGGAATTGAGGTGAAAATTGTTGCATTCTCAGAAGCCACATATAAAATGGATGTGGTTGTTGTTGATACAAAACCTCACTATGGTATGTTATTATCAAGACAATGGGCTGCAATAGTGGGTGGAAAGTTGCAACTAGATTTATCATATGCTACCATCCCAATAAATGGAACTGAGGTAAAGTTGTACAGGGAGCCCTATTCTTCAGTCATGATTGAAGTGGTTGCTTCGAAAGATCTAAATTGCTTTGTAGATATTGACATGAGCAATTTTGTGATTGAAGAAACAGTACCTCAGTTAAAAAACACAGACCCAATCATGGATGAGTTGATTTTGCAGCAAGATGGGCTTTGGAAAATGTTCTTTGATGGTGGGTGCTCTAAGGAAGGATCAGGAGCTGGTGTGGTATTCATTTCCCCATCATGTATTACATTTAAATACTCTTTCTTGTTAACTTTTGAGTGTACAAATAACATTGCTGAGTATGAAGCTTTGATACTGGGGTTAGATGTGGCCATAAAACATGGTATTAAATCTTTAAAGGTTCATGGTGATTCTCAGTTGATTATAGCCCAAGTGAGATCTCAGTATGCCTCTAAAGATGAGAAGTTGAAATTGTATAAACATGCTGTTTGGGATAGGCTGGAGTTTTTTGATGCTTTCAATCTACTTTGGGTAGAAAGACCCAATAATATTATGGTAGATTTTCTTGCAAATGTTTCCCTTAAGAGTGAAGATATAACCCTCACTGGTGTATCTATGTTAGAAGTCAAATCTAGGCCTGCAGTGCCTGACAATGTATACAATTGGCAAGTTTTTGAGGATGACTTAGATATCCTTAGGTTCCTTCAAGGCCTTGATCAATATGATGGTCAGCAAATAGATCTCAATGAGATACAATAGTGTGTTGAGGGAAAAGAATGCATCATGGGGAATGAGATAGTGTAGTTGCCATCCAACCACATACCTAAAGGGTTAGTTGAATTGGAAGGAATGTTTAAAATAAATGATGGTTTTTTGTCTCAGAAGTCTAATACTAAAATAGAGGACTTAGAGGAAATAAACCTGGGTTCAGAAAACTCCCCCCAAATGGTATACATTGGCAAGAAACTGAGTAAAGAGATCAGAGGAAATCTGATAAGACTTCTGAAAAAATACAAGCATGTATTTTCTTGGTCCTATGATGATCTCAAAGCCTATAGGGCTGACTTGTTTCAGCATGAAATTCCTTTAAAAGAGGAAACTAGGCCTTTTAGACAGAAGCAGAGACCCATTAACCCTCTATTAGCTACCAAGATGCAAGTTGAGTTGACAAAACTAAGAGATGCTGGTATTATTGAACCAATTAGGCACTCAACTTGGGTCTCGAATCTTGTGCCAGTAAGGAAAAATAACGGTGATATTAGGCTCTATGTTGATTTCAGGAACCTGAATGTAGCTTCACTTAAGGATAATTATGGATTGCCCAATATGGAGGCTATGCTACATAGGGTGACTAGATGTGAACTCTTGTCAATGATGGATGGTTTCTCTGGGTATAATCAAGTGCTAGTCAAAGAATCAGAACAATTTAAGACAGCCTTTACAACCCCATGGGGAACATATGTATATGTTCGCATGCCTTTTGGTCTAAAAAATGCTGGAGCAACATTTCAGAGAGCCATGGATGTTGTATTTGAGGAATTGATAAATGTCTTAATGGTTGTTTATCAAGATGATCTCACTGCTTATTCCAAGAAAGCTGAGGATCATTGTTCCCATTTGGAGAAGGTCATTCTTAAGGCCTTAGAATTTGGTGTGTCTCTAAATCTCAAAAAGTGTCAATTTGCTGTGATAGAGGGGAAGTTACTTGGACACATAGTGTCAAAAGAAGGAGTCAGGATTGATCCTGAAAGAGTAGAAGCAATTCAAAAGGTCCCTCCACCAAAGAACATAAAAGGTGTCCAGTCATTTTTGGGATAGATTAATTTTGTAAGAAGATTTATTGCTAACTTTGCAGAATTGGTCAAGCCCATAGTGAAATTCCTAAAGAAGGATGTGAAGTTTGATTGGAACCTTGAAGCTCAGCAAGCTTTTGCAAAAATCAAACAAGCAATTTAGGAGGCCCCAGTTTTGGTATCCCCTGATTACTTAAAACCATTTTCTCTATTTTCCTTTGCATCTTTTCATGCCATTGCATCTATCCTTTTGCAAAAGGATCAAGAAGGGTATGAGCATCCTATAGCCTTTTTCAGAAAGTCATTACAATCTACTAAATTAAATTATGAACTAATGGAAAAGAAAGCCTATGCACTTGTGAAGGTAGTCAAAGCTTTCAGACCATATTTGGTCTATGCCAAGGTTAGTACTTATGTGCCTCATGCTGCAGTGAAGGATATTTTAACATAGAGTGAAGTCACAGGAAAGAGGTGCAAATGGATAAACAAGATTCAAGAATTTGACCTAGAAATTCATATTACAAAATTGGTGAGAGGATTGGGACTTGCTAAGTTAATGACTGAGGAAAACATGGACCTTGTTCAGGTAAATAATGTTGCTGCTAACATTGATAAGATTACTAGTATTGAAATGCAACCCTGGTACAAGGATGTTATCTATTTTATTAAAAATGCCAAATGTCCACCTGATTTAAGTGATAACCAAAGAAGGAGTCTGAGATTGCAAGCTCAGAGATATGTGTTGATCCAGGGTGATTTGTATTGGAAGGATAATGATGGTATTTTACTTTTTTGTCTGGATAAGCATCAATCAGAGAAAATGTTAAAGGAAATGCATTCTGGAATGTGTGGAGGACATCATTCTGCTAGATCAACAGCTCATAAAATCTTAAGAGCAGGATACTATTGGCCTGTATTGTTCAAAGACACTCATTCTTATGTGAGGAAATGTGAACCTTGTCAAAGGTTCTCTAAAAAATTGAAGTTTTCAGGTGCATTATTATTGAGCCCTGTGGTTGCAGAAGCTCCTTTTGCAATGTGGGGTATGGATTTTATAGGAGAATTCTCTGAGAAGTCTAGTGGGGGACATAGTCACATTTTGGTGGCTACTGATTATTTCACCAAGTGGATTGAAGTAATCCCAACCAAAAGGGAAACCAGTGCTATTGTCATTGAGTTTCTGATGAACAACATAATTACTAGATTTGGTGTTCCAGTTAAATTGGTTGTTGATAATGCTATGAGCTTCAGGTCACAAGAGATCACTGATTTTTTCTCAGAAATGGGCATAGTATTGTCTTACTCATCCCCTTATCATCCACAAGACAATGGATAGGTTGAATCCAGCAACAAGAGTATTTTGTAGATTCTGAAGAAAACCCTGGAAAAGAATAAGAGAAGTTGGCATGTAAAATTAAAGTTAGCACTATGGGCTGATAGAATTTCTGAGAAGAGGGCTATTGGTAAGTCCCCTTTTGAAATGGTATATGGTGCTAAATCAAGATTGCCAGTAAATAACTTCCTTCTGATCTATAAGTTTATGCAAGAAGAGGATATGGAAATCAGTGATCCACTACAGGAGAGAATGGTTCAGCTAATTGAATTAGATGAGATTAGAAGGGAGGGACAAAAGGAAAATATGAAGTTGCAGCAGAAGATGAAATATCTTTTCGATAAGAGAGCAACTGTGAGAAAATTCCAGCCTAGTGATATGGTTCTCCAATAGAATGCCAGGGCTGAAGATAAAGGGAAAAACAAAAAATTTGAGTCCTTATGGATGGGACCTTATATTGTTCATCAAACCCATGGTAAGGATTCATATTTCTTGCAACATTTGGATGGTGAAAAGCAGGAATTGCCAGTGCATGGACAATTTCTAAAAATTTTCTTTAGTTAAATCTTTTTACATGCACAGTAGGCTTGTATATATGTATAGGTGTGTTTGTTTCCTATTTTAGGTTAAGGTTTTTTGGTCTACCTCTAAGACATTCGTAAGTTCTTGCTATGATTTTGCAATCAAGCATCCTCAGATAGAGCCACTGTTGAGAATATTCTTAATTTTCTGAGGTTTTTGTCCAATTGATGGTTTAAACCTCTGGTCTGTAAAGTTTCCTAGGTCCAGGTGTTGAAAGTTCTTCAAAATTTGTCATAATCCATTTCAAAAATCTTTACTCTAGGTTCTATCCTTGAATAATGTTGAATTCATGCAAAAATCCTCATGTTTGGCCTCTTATTTTTCTTTTATTGTTACCTTTTTAAGTCACTTGAGTGGATCAAATTGTGCACGTGCTTAAATTTTGTGTTCGGTGAATCAGAAAAGGTCATAGCGTGTCTCATGTATTATTCGGCGATTCAGCAAACAAGTCAATCCTATGTTAAGCATTAGTTTAGTCGCGTGGTCTCTAAGTATCTTGGTTAATACCTCAGTTATTTAGCGAACTGGAGAATGTGTTAAAATGTTAAGTGTCATTTTTGTTTGCGTAGTCTCCAAGTATCTGGTGGTTATCAGAAAACATCTAGTGATTCAGAAAATGCATTATCTCCAATTCACGTATTCCTTGGCGGTTCTTTGCAAATGTTTCAACGACTTGGCGACAACGGTTATCGCTCATTCTCTGAATCTAGCAGTTAAAGGAAAAATAACTGAGCAACTTGGTGAAATACCATAGATCATTGTCAGGATTGATGGTAGTGGTTTAATCTCAAGTATTGTTGGGTCCTACATGTTTCATTTGGCAAATAAGCGAATGTATGAAGACCTCAAAGTTTGGCGGCCCCGACAGTTTGGTATGAAGAATTTCGCGGAACAGATGTTTTAAAGTGTTCGCTTGTTCTCAGAATAAGTTAGCAAGAAGCTAAATGATTTAGTGATTCAGTGAGTCATGTGGTTGTGGGTTCTCTAAAAGGAAAAGGTAAAGGGTGTAATCATTTGGCGAATGCGTGAATAAAGGGATTGGCTAAGTTTTTGAGTTTTCAGTCGCTTAATGATGGATTGAGATATTCAGTGTTTAATATAATCTGGCGATTCAACGAACCCTTTGTTCACTGAATCTCGTAATCAAATGACCAATGATCAAATGTTTCAGCGAACTGGCAATGGCCGTAGATCATCAACAAGATCAACGGTTCATTCAGAATCTCAGAGTTAAAGGTGATGGTTAAGAAATATTCAGTGATTCAGAGATTGAAGGCTTCGCCAGTTCTCCAAATATTTTAGTGGTTAGGTGATCCATTTCATGAATGTGTGAACCCTTTGTTCACTGAATCTCCAAAATATTTAATAGTTAGCCGCAACATTAAGAGAATGATAGATGGCTTTGTTTGCTGGTTCACTGAATAATAACACTAGTCAAGTGTTCAAAGGGTGTTGTTGTGTTCGCTAATTTGTGAAAAGTATCATGAGTTAAGGGTTGCATTTCAAGAACCCGCGAAGGCTTTGGTCTCTAGTTCTTTGAATATATGCTAGGGTTAACATTGCATTCAGTGATCATGAGAAGCTTTCAGTCGTGGATTCGCTAAATGGGCCCAGTTGGAAAAGGTAATAAAAAAAGGGAAAAGGGACCATTGCCTGCATGGATAAAGTACAATATCAAGCTGGAAAGTGAACTAATGAGCCATCCAATCAATTTCAAAGGAGGATTGTATGATGCAAATAGGTTTAAAGTACAGGATCTTAATCATTTGCCTCTTTGCCTTGTTTTCAAGTTTTTTAAATTTATCTGTCAACATCTGTACATTGGCTAGCTCCATTTTAAAAACTAGTGACATGCGAAATTGAATGCAAGAGTAGTTAAGGAGATTTACAATGATTGTGGTAGTTGTACAAGCTTGTCTACATTGATAAATAAGTTAAGCCTCATTGTTTCCTGTGTCCAAAATCATTCCAAGAGAATTGTGTCATTCTGAAGCGGTTTTTGAAGGCCAAGTGAATCCATTTTGCAGAGATTGAAGATAATTCTAAAGCCAAGATGAGTCAACCTGAGAGAAGCACAACATCTTCCAGCAGTGAAGCAAAGGCTAAAAGTGGTGAAGATAAAGGCAAGCCTAATTATTCAGATGAGTTTTTGAAGTTGCTACCTGGTTCCAATCAAAACAAAAGAGCTCTTGATGATGTTTTTGAAGATGTTCTAGGGTTTTGCAGAGATCCTATCACACCAAACACCATAGGTTATACTATCTTCAATTTCTTTTATAAAAAAAGAGATAGTCATATCCCTATATGTAATGGTTGGGCTTTGGGGTTAGGGAAATTAGTAGTGCCTGATGTATTCCTGGATGTAGATTTAATTGTTGCTCTAGCTAGGTGCTACGACCCTATTTCTAAGACTATTAGGAAAGAGGACCAGTCAGCTTTGGTTACTCTTGATAGGGGTTCGTTCATGAAGGATTTTAATGTTTATACATCCACGTCTACTGAAATTGATTTGAGCAAAGAAAAGGAGAGGTATAAGAAGAATATAGGGATAGTGAAGGACCAAATAATGAAGCATATCCCGAAATAGGATAGGTATATAGCTCCCCTTCCTGCTCACATGAATGCCCTTTACTAATTTAAGTCCCTTCAGTATTACATGAAACAAACTTGTTATGGGTTGTGTAGGGTTTTGGGAATTGATGGAGATGCAAAGTTTTTACTAGCTGACCTTTTGATGATTATCCTGGACATCCAGAATTCTCTGGTTAACACTGACTATGATTATATCTAGTACATCATTGATAGAATGCATGAGGGTCTGATTTCTGTCAAGGAGAGTAAGAGCCCAATTAAGTTCATGCATTATTCTTTATTAATGCACTTAATTTTGTTCTTCAATATTAGTAGTTTTGATTCAAACATGCTAAAGCCAAGGTTCAACTTTGAAGGCCAGTATAATCCAGTGCAATTATGGGTGAGGATGTGGAATTCTACTTCCAATGAGGGGAATTTTTGTCTCTTTCAGAATTTCATTATGTATCCTCTAGTAAGAATGTTAGGGATCAACACTACAAGGATATCCCCAAGGGTCCTCAGGCTCCTACAACAAGTGCAGTTTGTAAACAATTGGGAGGGAGATCACAATTGGGGTGATTTTTACTTAGGGGAGAATGCTACAATTTTGAGAGACTATGGTTGCCCCCAGCCCCCACATCTATTGCCAAAGTTTGTGCCTCCAAGGGTTGCTTGTTTTGAATTTGTGAGGCAGTTAATGTGGATAGATAGGGAAATTCTAGCCCCTCACAGGAAGGGTACATTCACACCTAGGCAATTCAAGATAGGTGACTTCCTGGTAGGAAAGAGGGCATTTCCTTAGATTACTGCATGGTTAAATCAGTTCAAAATGGCTACTAGTGCTTGTAGGCATGTAGATCCTGAGGGCTTTATTAAAATTGCTAGAATGCTGTATATCCCAAACATTGGTGTGAACAGAGAACATGAAGCCTTGGACGAGGAAGATGTAGTTAGAAATATCATCGATGATGATGAGGTCAAGAAAAGATGGAACAGGTACTTTGATTTAATAGACTTGTCAAAACAAGTAAAGGCAGCCCAGGTTCCTTTTGAAGGTTTCTTCCTTGACCTTCCATATTTGAAAAGAATTGACAGGATGATAGAGATGCATGACACTCTATCAAATCAGTTGGAAAAGTTGATTGACCAGAGTCAACCAAAGAAAACAAAGGATTATTCATCTTTTGATCAAGAGGAGTTTTTTGATGAATCACAAGAAGGGGACAACCCACCACAAATGGAAGATGTACAAAGTGTTAGGCCTTTTGAAGACCAACCAAAAATAGGGGATACTCCAGAGCCACCCTTGAAGAGACAGAGGCTTGAGGTGGGAGAGCCTTTAAGGCAGGAAAAATAGAGGAGAACAATTGATAGAGCATCTGCTCTAGTGCCAGGTGATAGGGTTTACCATCAGCAATTGAGAAAGGGGATAAGCAAAGGAAAGAAGGTGGCCTCTGATGAAGCAGATAAGGAACAGTCCTTGTGGTCAGAAAGGGATATCAGAGAGGTCTACCAGGAGGAATTTTTGAGTGATGACCAGTTTATTAAAATTGATGAATTCAAGAGTTTCCTTGTTTGGAATAAGGAGTAAGAAGTGAGGAAACTTCTGCCCGAAGGTATGGAGCCAAGTGAAGAGACTTTGAGAGCATTAAATTCCTATGATCCTAGCCTTGATCCTATAACTATAGATGAGGCTAGACAATTGGTCAAGTCAAGTGGAATGCTATTGACTCCAAGATGGGATCTGACCTCTGCTTTCATCATAGATCAAATAAGAAAGCAACCGTCAGGCAGCCTGTCATATGAGGTTCACATTGGTGATATGATAAGAGGAAGTGGTTATGACCCTAAATCTCAAGCTATTGCAATGTGGTCCATGGCCCCTAGGACTCAAAAGCCATCCCTTTTGAGTATAGAAGATAAAATGGAAGGGAATCAGATTATTTGGACTGTGCAGAATACAACTGACCTTGAAGTTTCTAAGGCAGTGACTCATTGGGCCAACCTGAATGAGGTAAAAATAGTTCAATTATCTGAAAGGTACTCAAAGTTGTTTAAAAGTGAAAACCTGGTAGCCAAGGATAGATATTTAAAGATGATGAAGATCAAGCAGTTGGAAGATGAATTGGCAGAAATCAAAGTTAAGCTGGAGGAAGCTTCGAAGGTGGTTGTTATTCCCCCTGTGCAGATTGAGGTCCCAATTCAAATTGATGAAGATGTACTTGAGGGACCTAATGAAGATTTAGATAAGGTAAGAATAGAGGCATCTTTGGACACCATGTCAAAGATTATACAATACAGGCAAGATAAAATAATAGAGAAAATGGATACAGTTTATCAGTCAGTCAGCCAATTACACCAGACAAACAGAAAGATAAATGAATCATTGGCTGCTTTGGAGCCACTTCATAGTGTTTGGTCTGGAAGAAATTTGTTTTTTGATAAACTTGATAGCTTACAAGAGCATAAGCCTGAGATCCCTGGAGTAGTTACAAAAGTTTTTGAGAAGATTGGATTAATCAATGTTGTTTCAAAGTTTTTTAAAGGCAAGTCTAACCAGGTGAGGGTTAAGTTGTTAATGTTTGATAAACATTATAGCAAGTATTTTCTTGCGGTATGTGATGACAATGGAAACCTGATCAAGTTGGAAGAATGGAAGCTATCAATGGATCAGTTGGTGATTACACAAGATGTTTTCCTTAATAATGACAATACTCTAGATTTTGAAAGGTGTAATAACATCATTGATAGTTTATTTAAAATTGAAAATGATTACATACGGTTTGTAGCAGAAGCCAAAAATGTAACTGACTCCATGTGGGACAAGCAAGTTAGCTTGTTACAAGAATTATAGACTTACAACTGGCCAGTTGATGATGAAGTAGCGGCTTGGGAGAAGCTAACAGTAAAGAAGAAAAAGAGGCCAGTTGTCCAACTTATCGAGGAAGAGGAGGAATAGAGTTGGAGATGGCATCTGATCCAGTAAATGAGGGAGAGAAAGCTTCAAACAAAGGATGATGTAAATTAGCTGGATGGTGGTCATCATTCATGCAGTGAATTCAGAAACTGCTCCAAAATATCTTTGGAGAAAGATGCCACCTGTGGATTTGTTTGAAAAAAGATCTTTGTAATGTGTTGTTACAATCTGTTTGTCAGTTTGTAATCTTGTCTCTAGTATAGGATCTTTTCTAGCCATCCCAAGCTTGTTGCATCCTTTCAAGGATTCCAAGATGGCTATGTTATAAATAGTAAGTCTTTTGTTCATTTGGAGGAGGTTGAGAAATATACTGTAGAGGCTTGATGCCATAGTTGAAATCTTAGAATATTTTATCAGATTTTGAAGTGTATTGATACAGTGAGATTTTATTGGAATATAAAAGAATTCCCTTGCATGATTTCAATTGTCTTCTTGTTTGAATTATATGGCTTTTGTGTATTGAATCTATAAGGTAGTTTTGATATACCATTTACAAGGTATCTGTGATTTTAATCTCTAAGCTCCTTTCAAGGAAAGGGTAATGTCTTTAGGTTAATTTTTTAGAGCTTAGGAATTTGGCAAGAATTTGATGATCAAACGTGTTTAAGAGAGGATGAATTGTAAGGCACTTTATCTGAGATTTGTTTATGTTTCATGTAGAAGATTTCTGTAAAGTATATATTTCACTATTTGACTCTATACCTGAAGATAAGGCACTGGTCTATCCTCGATTTGCAGAGATCTCACCCTCAACAATTTTCAAATAATAATTTAGTTTCATGTACATTTTGAATGACTGAGAAGATAAAGTTTGTATCAAGGATATAAACTATTGTTGTGGTCCTTTCAAGAAGTAGATCTAAAAGGGGTTAACCTGCCCGAGTTCAAAGCTCGAAAAGAAGAGGGAGTTTATCCTTGTCACACTTTCCATTTTTTTGTAAATGAATGTTTTCTTCCATTAATATCATTATGGAACATTAAGTCTGAATATAGGTACACCCGCCTGGGTCTGTGGAACCCGAAGTAGAAGAAGGACGTGGTCCTTATCAATTAGCCTTTTCCCTGTGAGAATCTGGAGTTGAGAACTTGAGTGTCAAGTTTGAAAACTATATTGGTGATTCTACATGAAAAAGAGTTAACAGAACTGTTGCTTTGAAAGTTGTCTCACTCTTTGGTTTTGTCTTCAATCTTGAAATCTCAAAAGTTGAGATTTTGCTAATCAAGGTCTCTCTATTGAAATTTGATGTAAGTTGGATGGTCTCATCAAGGATGTTGATCTTGTTCTCATATTTTGGAGTAAGATTAGTCATCAACTTGTCCATAGTGTCTTCCTCATAAATCTCTCCACCATTGTTCCCAATTCCAGCAACTGCTTCATTAATCCTCTGATTGTAAGCTCTAATATTTTCTTCAGGAAGCATCTCTAATGCATTGTATCTTTTCTTCCATGTCTTTCTATGTGCATCATTTTCTTGTTTGTCTCCTTCAAAAATGTCTTCGAGGTGCTTCCAATTTTATGGGTTGTATCCATCTTTTTTACTTCTAAAAATTCACCATCAGATAGGGTGCTGATAAGGGCTTCTTTAGCAATAGAATTTTGATGAAACAATTCCTTTTGAGCATTAGTAGCATCATCTTTTTCAAGGTCTTCTAATGTAAGAATATTGGCTGCTTGGATGGTTACATTAAAAACTTCAAAAGCAATACACTGCAAATGGGTCACCATCTTGTTCTTCCAATCAAGATAATTCTCTCCATCAAACTTAGGACTTTCTTTCTTGAAGTATGCCATCTGATCAAACTCAAGGTATTAAAATTTCTCTCTAAGGCACTTGGCTTTGATACCAATTGTTAGGAATAGTCCCAAGAGATAACTGAGAGGGGGGGGAGAATTAGTTATCTATAACTTTCAATTCTTCATCCAATTAAGTATACTTAAACATAAAGCATAAACAAAATGAAAGAACACTTAAACACAACACCAATATTTTGGTTATTGGGAGACCCAAATAGGTAAAAATCCTAGTTGGACTTGATACCCACTAATATTCTATACTAGTGTATAATGATCCTTGCTAGAATATCCTTTACCCTTTTAGGAGTAGCTTTACAATATATTAAGTACAGTATACCTGGTTAAGGGTCAGACCATGTTAGGAGTCTTATACAATTGTCCCTATTAGGGGAGAGGATGCATTGTCTGAGAGCTCACTACTCAAATGGGGGAAGGCTACAATCTTCTAAATAACATATACACACTATATCTAGATCTTGGTGAATTGTGCTTTGACCTACTATCTAGATCATTTCCAATGAATAGCACACATACTCTACTTGGTCACATAGACCTTCTGATGGTTCAACACTTCACACACTCTGCTCTGCTCTGCTTAATTAACCATGAACCACCCTTAAGAAATCACAAATGACTACCTATAAATATCTTTCCTCCAAATGATATAATCAGGTCAGCCTATTAGAATCACCTTGAAATTATATTAGAGAAACCATAATAAACTCCAACAAACATTCTATTGGCTCTATTATACATGTAACTCATTATGGGACCTGTCTAATAAAATAATTGTAGACACATGCCACACACTGTCGGCTCTACCAAAACAACTGGAACTTTCTCTGTAAGTTGAATTAACTTATGCACTCTTAACCAAACATCAATAGAACTTCTCCAAGCTTAACTCTAAGGGTGCATATTCTCAAGATAGGTGCAACCCAAGAAATAATAAAATCTCTGTCAGCTCTTCTGAACAAACACAGGAAATTGCTACTGGTGAATAGCGATTGCATAACTTCACTTGCATTCATCATTAGAATATGCATTCATAACTAAAACATCACTAACATGTCTTCAATATATATCCTAGGGTGCATGCCCATAAGACAATTGTATGGACAACCATACACAGAACACTGCCTGTAACTCTGTCAGGAACATTGCTGACACAAGCTACTATATAATTGTTTGTACTTATAGTTAACCTATGCGCCCATTATATCATGATGATATCATGTCCATGCATCATATATTGAAGGCTTACTATATAAGACTTCCACACATGCTACTTTCCATATGTTGTCATCAATGACAAACATACAATCAGTACTGGTCTACTGGCAAATCTCCAACAGTAAGGAAGAACACCGAGAAACAAAAGAAATAACCGAGCACTAGTCGACTGACCATGCCAAGTGTTGGTGTTATTTTTCCCCAAAGGTCAGATTGACATTAGGATTGACTAGGCTAGTGTCACATTCACTCAACACTCCAAATTTGAGAAGGAAAAAGGCCAACTAACAAGGATCAAAGAGAGATCCTTCTACACTTTGAGCTTCGCATCAGTCAGGCGGGTATACCTCATCTACACACACATACAACTTGAATCACACTACAGGCCTATAGGTAACTGACTATGGAATGACTCTCAAACCCTTGTAGGTATCCTATACCTTAATGCAACCAAGATCTCATGCAATAGCCCTACTTGCATAGAATGTGTATGAAAACCAGAGACCTATACTAACAACATGAAAGGGAAAGGGTGGAACTGAATGTAAATGATTTAAAGATGGGTTTGAAAGGTTTCTTGAGATACTCTAAGTCTCTCATAGACTAGTGCCTTATCCATAGGGCCACAGAGTCAAATACCCTATTGCAATAGACAGCTATGAAACAAGAAAGTAATAAATTCAATGTGTTGATGCCTAACATCAATCACACACCATGACCAAACCTCACTTTAACAACCCACCTATGTATCCAAGTATGTTATTACCCATCCAAAGGCTTTTAACCCTCCCCTTAGAAGAGACCTATAAACAGATAATACATTAACCAACATCCACTGGAAGACAAGCATGGCATAGCTTTAACACCTCAGCTCATACATACATGGAAACTAATCCTAAACCAGTTATCTTTGCAAAGACAACTCCACTTGCAAACACATAGGAAATGAAAATAGAAAAATCAAACACCCTTGATGTATGATTAATGAATTCAGAATTCAAATGGAGATAGCTTGGTAACAGTAAGAATAAATTGAGTCCTCATACATAAGACAAATCAATTACAATATGTATTATATTCTTTGAACCAACAAAGGAAGAAAGAAAACCCTATATGCAGAGAGAAGGAGAAAATCTACAGGAAAAGGACCCTTCATGGAGCCAGAATAATGGACCTCCAAAATCATGGAACCCTTACAAAGTAAAAAATAAAGCCATATATACCCTTGGTTATCTTGGAATCCTACACAAGTTAGGATGCAACAAGCTACGGATAACCATGGTAAGGGTTAGGGTTTCCACCCACCAAAATAATTCAAAAGATCAGAATTCAATGCACTGGATGGAAAACCAAGCAACCCTGAGTGATCAAACCTAAAATCAATCTTCATTTATGGTAATTCTTCTAGAACTGTATTGAAGATCATGAAATTTTATGCAAATCCATCTGATTTGACCCCCTACATCATGTCTTAAACACCTTTATTCATTCTCCTATAGCATGAAACTTTCCTACAAATACTCATCAAACCCTCAGGACCATATTGCAACAACTGGCACCACCAAACTAATCAAATCTGACCACTAAAACATTCAATTCTAGTCCTTCCTATCACTGGAAACCCTCAAAATATTTGAATTCAAACTGCAATGGTCATTTCCATGGCGCCAGCAGTGTATCGATGGTCCACATTTAAAATTGGGTCAACTTTATATCGTGACCGTCAGATCTTGTCTTTTCATGGGCTCTATGATTTATCCCTTTTAAAAAAGACCCTAGTCACATTTAGCGAACTGGTGATAGAAGGCTTTCTCTAGTTCACAAAATACTTTATGTCTCCGCTAAATAATTTAGCGATTATGTGACCTTCCTTTGCTGAATCGCCGATCAATTTGGAGCACTGCCATTTTACTTTGTGAATGAGTAAACCCTTTGAAAATTTGTCAGAGCCACTAAACACATTTATCTGGACTACCAAACCTTAGACCCCACATGGGCCCACTTTATGCCACTTGTTGCCATGCCATTTGCTGCCCATGCCTGATCACCACTGACAAAGGACCTACTACATACAAGCCCTTAATCAAACAACAAGTGCAAGATCTCATGGCTCTGACACAACCCATGAGAACTTACACCAACCATAGATCTTGTCCTTGTCACTGACCTCTCTGACAATAGCCCCACCCTGTAGTATCATCCATGTCAACCAATCAAAAGCTGCCATATCACACACATGTAGTAGTGGACCCACCTAATTTTATCACTTCTGAAAAAAGTAAAATCAATGGCCGGTGCATAATCTCAAACCTCTGACACATCTCATGAGAAAATGCACCCACTGTCGATCCTCTGTATATGTCAGGACCCTTTGACAAGCTTGAAAACTAGGTCCCACTGACAACTGCTAGCATATTACCTCGTGGACCAATCATAGACTACTAAATGTGCCTATGTGTTATTTTGGACCCACCTTTATCTCTGACATGAACACCTGGAGGATCAGACAAATGGCACATGATCTCAAGGGCTCAAAAGATTCTATGAGATCATGTGCCCACCATAGATTTAGAATCTATTGCCGATGATGTAAAGCCCGACCCTATCATGCTGCATAGGATACCTTGACGAATGAGAAACTGCCATGTCACAAAATCCAGCGGATGGACAAACCACTTTTTCTTCATTCATAGGACATTCTGACAAGCCTGCCACTTCATCATTTCCTTTAGCCAATAGGGAAATGCCACTTGTGCTTATGTGGCAGTGGACCCACTTGTTTGAAAAGCTTTGCGACTGTGGAAGAATCAATGACTCACATAATCTCAAGCCTCTGACACAGTCTATGAGAAGATGTGCCCACTGTTAGATTGAGATGGTGTTAGAGAGACCGGGCCCAGGAAAGATATTAATGTCAAAACTATAGAAAAATTTAAGGTGCATCACTTAGGAAATATTAAAGGCTACCGGGGGTAAAACTTAGGAAATATTAAAACAAGGACCAACCAGAAAAATAAAGCGCGTGCATTTTAGGATTTTTAAGTGGCCCAAAAAGGTAACTTAAAATTATAATAGGGCATGGGTAGACTTAGGGTATTTTCCACACAATGGCTAGATTTTTGAAAATTTGCTAAGGGTTTCAGCTAGAGAAACAAAAGAAATTGCAGAGACCAAAGGATAATAAATAAGGTCATGAAATTTTGCAGAGATAGACCATTTTCTAAGGAATTTAGCTATGACATTAAAATGGGCTAACACCAAGCATGACCGAGGAATATAAATATCACTGAGCATCAATGAATTGACACCTTTAGTCACCGAGCATTCTTTAGAGACCGAGCACCCCGGTAAACACATAAACCGAGCAACCAGTCTCCCAAACTGAGCAAGAACTCTACCATACCAAGATCAAAACTAACTATCTACCTTGAAAGACAAACATATTTTTTGATTATACATGATTGCCAAGAATCCTAGGATGCTCCTACATCAGACACCTGAGGTAAGAAAGATTTTCTCATAAGGAAATTAGGAATGCCTCAAGGGAATGAGAATAGGTATGCCAAATCTATTCTTCACCCACATCTTTTCTTGTCCTCCATCCCAAGTAGTGTTCACTTCATTCACAGCCTCATGTATAAAGTCCTTCTATCTTCCACTTTGCTTATCCCTACAGTTGGTAACTGATAGCAACTTACTTTCACCACTACCGATTACCTCAATACCTTGGTAAGGTTCACCCTCTCCAGACTCCTCAACCAACTCAGTATCATCTACATCTCTCTATGTTAAAAATGTCACCATCTGCTGAACCATCTCTACCAGCAATACCATTTGTTTCTTAATCTCAACAAACTCTTTAGAGATATCATTCTCCTTCTCCTTCAAACTAGATTTAACAAGAATAGGTTCATCCACCCTCTGCTCCTGAGGTCTGTCATAAGGACAACACTAGATAACTTCACATCCCTTAACCCCTATCTCTTGTAAAGGTTGTTGGAAATATAGATGTAGTAACTGAAAAGGGGGGGTGAATCAGTTAACCACAAAATATTACCACTGATCCCTTAGATGTCCTATTAAATTATTTACTGTGACATATAGTGAAATGCTGAAACTCGGTAATTGCAGAGAGTGTTAATTATAACTCTTCTTAAGCATTCATCAGTGATTAACATGCATGAATAAAGAAAATACCATGAACACAAGAGACACCAAATTTAACATGGAAACCCAATATGGGAAAAACCACCAATGTAACTAGTTACTATTTTTCACTCTTCTGAAGTGATGCCTTGTTAGGAGCCAACCCGGTAAAAGGTTACAAAACACACTGTTAGGTGTGAGCTTGTTAGAGGATTTAATCACCCTACTAGGAGTGGCCTTGTAAGAGGTCTTGAAACAATTCAATAGAACTATCACCTTGTTAGAGGATTTACAAAATGGTTGTTAAACCAACTCAGTTAGGAGATTTTGAAATCACTGCTACAATGGTAAGAAAGTAACAATGAAGTGACCTGAATAGTGATGCAACTAAATTGCTGATTACAGATCTCTATTCTACTTCACTAGATCCTTCCCGATCAAATATATCTCTACTGCTCTTCAAGGATATCTAACCATCCTTCAAAATTCACTCATACTATTCTTCTCTTTCTTCTTTCTTGCTTCTTTTTTTTTTCTTTAATTCATAACTTGACCTTCTATATATATACCATTCGGATTGTCAAGTCGACACTAATAATTATTACAAACATTACTAATCATTTCAACAGTCGGCTAGAATAAAACAACTTTATTTCTCAAATTGACAAAATCCTTTACTGGGCCAACCTTGCGTAGTAAACATTAATCCAAAGAATATTTCCTTTGGCGACTGAGAGAACTCGGTAAGTACTGCGAATTTTTCAACATCCTTTGGAGACCAAGTGAACTTGGTAGACACTAAATTTCCTTCGATAACCGAGGAAGCTCGGTTAACACTATTTTCTACCATACTTTTCTTTTGACACCGAAGAGGTCTCGATAGACACTGGTAACTACTTTGCTAACCAACTAAGCTCGGTAGACACTGGTAACTACTTTGCAGACCAACTAAGCTGATAATTGATATGACATCTGTGTGACATCAAAGACAACACATAATCATTCCAACAATCTCCTTCAGACAATTGTATCTAACAATCTCCCTCTTTGGCATTGATGGCAACACAATATGTCATAGCACAATGAAATTTCATAGCAAACATAGAATAAGGAACATATCCTTAGCTTCATTTTGATTCTCATTTCCCTATGTCAGCAAACTTCTCTCTCTGACTAAAAAATTTCCCTCTTTTCTTCTTTTTAAAATCTCTTTCTTAGAAATTTCATGAAATAATGACAGCAAACATCAAACTCTCCCTCTTTAACAACACATGCCAAAGATAACACACTTTCATTGAATACCAATGTACCTTAAGTACTAATTCATATGCAATGATTTCTTTACTATGCTGCATCAATTGACTGATCTTCAACATGCTCTAGTTGATGCATTACTAAAACTCAATTTAGTGAGCCTCGGATAGGGGAATGACCCCTAACTTACCTCTTAGATATAAGAATGCATCCTTAGGTAGTGGCTTGGTGAAGATATTTGCAATTTGTTCTTTTGTATGAATATATTCCAATTTGATTTCCTTGTCCTGCACCAATTCTCTAACAAAGTGATATTTTATAGCAATGTGTTTGGTTTTGGAATGCATTACTGGATTCTTTGAAATATTTATTGCACTTGTATTATCACAGAACATAACTAGTTCTTTGATCTCAACTTTCATGCCTTCCAATAACTATTTGAACCAAACAATATTAGAGAATTTTACTACTGCAGCAACATATTCTGCTTTTGCTATGGATTGGGATGTGCAATTTTGCTTTTTTCTGGTCCAAGATACTAACCTTTTGCCAAGAAAAAATGCTCCACCACTTGTACTCTTTCTATCATCAATGTTTCCTTTTCTAGATTATTTCAAGATGTAACATTTACTACCAAATACTTTTAGGTAACTTACATTGGGTTTATAGCCATACCATAACTCATAAGGAGTTTTGAATGTGTCTTTCCTCAACTGTACTCGGTTCAAGGTATGAACTGCAGTGCTAATAGCTTCCTTCCAGTATTTCACAGCAATGTTCTTTTCAATCATTAGAGTCCTTGCACAATCCATGATAGATCTGTTCCTCCTTTTAGCTATTCCATTCTACTTAGGAGTTCTTGGAGCTGATACCTATCTTTTGATTCCTTTTTCAATGTAGAAATTATTGAATTCATGGGAGATGAATTCACCACCTATATCTGATCTCAAGCACTTCATTCTTTTTCCTGTTTCCTTTTCTACTCTTGCCAAATACCATTTGAATTTCTCAAATGCTTTTGACTTTTCTCTTAAATACATAACAATCATCATTCTAGAGTAATCATCAACAAAGAGAATAAAGAATTTTTCTCCAATATAGCTTTCAATTCCAATATGTCCACATAAGTCAGTATGCACAATATCCAAAATATCTTTAGACTGATAGTTTTTACTTTTAAAGCTAGTCTTTCCAATTTTACCAATCTGACAATTCTTGCATAGACCAATATCAAGTTTCTTCAAAGTAGGAATACCTCTTACTTTCTTGAATTTACTTATTTTCACCATATTATCAAAATTTACATGACATAACCTTTTGTGCCATAACCAACTTTCTTCAATTTGAGCAATAAAACATGATCATTCACCGAGATCAAGATAAAATAGGTTACCTTTGGTTTGTTTGCCTAAACCAATCAGTTTTCCTTTGTCATTTAGCAGTCTTGCTTTGCCATTCATGAATTCAACCCTGAGTCCACTGTTGATTAGCTGTGCTACACTTAGAAGATTATGCTTTAGTCCTTCAACCCAATATGCATTATCATATATAAGTTCTTTGTTTAATGAAATTCATCCACTTCCTTTTATACAACAAGGTTCATTGTTTCCAAACCTTACACTACCACCATCATAGTCTTCAAAATGTTCAAACTTAGTTTTGTCACTAGTCATATGATGTGAGCATCCACTATCTATAATCCATGTATCATTTTTGCTTATATGAGAGATAAGTGCCATCTCATCTTCATCATCATCAGATTCATCTTTTATAGCAATGAAGACAATTTCTTCTTCACTATCAGAATCTTTAGCCAAAAAACATGTTTTCTTACCTTTATCCTTGAATGACTTGAAATTATTCTTGCCATTGTACTTGTGACCTTTCTTCTCATCTTTGCTTTGTTTTTTTGGGCACCTAGCTGCAATATGACCAATTTCTTCACATGAAAAATAGATTAAGGGAGTTTTACCTTTGTATTTACCTCTGCCTCTAGTATATTTCTTTGCAAGTAATGCTTCAATAACTTCAAGATCACTGTCTGAACTTTCCTCTAATTCTTCTTCACTTTCTGACTGGATTTTCTTGCCCTTCTTAAGTGAGAGTTTGGCCTCAAATGCTGATTCAATATTTTTAGAAGTTGGAACATAGTTATCATAGTTGTCCAATTCAAAAGCTGTCAATCTTCCAACTAAGGCATCCAAAGTTATATTGTGATTTTGTTCACATCTTCTTTCTTGAATAGTAAATACTCTTATTGCATAGATAGGAAGCAATGTTCTAAGAACTTTACTTATAACAGTTTCATCATCAATTTTTCCTCCAGAAGCTCTGATTGCACTAACACTCACCTTGATTCTTTCAACATATTTTGCAATGTTTTCATCTTCTTTCATCTTCATCTGATCGAATTGTCCTCTTAGGCTTTTTGCTTTGGCTCTTTTCACATTGTCATCACCACCATAAATTTTCTTCAGCTTGTTCCACATTTCATAGGCAGTTGTGCAATCTTTGATCTCATCAAATTCTTCATAGCTAAGGGCTGATGCAATATCTATCATCATGGTGTTATGGTTCTTTTTCTCTGCAATTTCTTCAACAGTTAATGCACCAGTAGGAATAGTATATTCTTGATCAATATATTTGCATCTTGAATCACCAATGGAAGCCAGATGAAGTCGCATGAGACCTTGCCATGCTGAAAAGTTATCTCTGTTAAGCCTTGGAATTTCTCTCTTGTAAGACATCCTGATCTTTAGCTTAGGTCCTTAAAACCCTTCCTGCAAGCACCAAAAGCTCTGATACCAATTATTGGAAATATAGATGTAGTAACTGAGAGGGGGGGTTGAATCCGTTAACCACAAAATATTACCACTGATCCCTTAGATGTCCTATTAAATTATTTACTATGACATACAGTGAAATGTTCAAACTCGGTAATTGTAGAGAGTGTTAATTATAACTATTTTTAAGCATTCATCAGTGATTAACATGCATGAATAAAGAAAATACCATGAACACAAGAGACACCAGATTTAACGTGGAAACCCAATATGGGAAAAACCACCAATGTAACTAGTTACTAATTTTCAGTCTTCTGAAGTGATGCCCTATTAGGAGCCAACCCAATAAAAGGTTACAAAACACACTGTTAGGTGTGAGCTTGTTAGAGGATTTAATCACCCTGCTAGGAGTGGCCTTGTAAGAGGTCTTGAAACAATTCAATAGAACTATCACCTTGTTAGAGGATTTACAAAATGGCTGTTAAACCAACTCGGTTAGGAGATTTTGAAATCACTGCTACAATGGTAAGAAAGTAACAATGAAGTTACCTGAATAGTGACGCAACTGAATTGCTGATTATAGATCTTTGTTCTACTTCACTAGATCCTTCCTGATCAAATATATCTCTGCTGCTCTTCAAGGATATCTAACCATCCTTCAAAATTCACTCATACTATTCTTCTCTTTCTTCTTTCTTGCTTCTTTTTTTTTTTTTAATTCACAACTTGACCTTCTATATATATACCATTCGGATTGTCAAGTCGACACTAATAATTATTACAAACATTACTAATCATTTCAATAGTCAGCTAGAATAAACCAACTTTATTTCTCAAATTGATAAAATCCTTTACTGGTCTGACCTTGCTCAGTAAACATTAATCCAAAGAAGATTTCCTTTGGCGACCGAGAGAACTCGGTAAGTATTGTGAATTCTTCAACATCCTTTGGAGACCGAGTGAACTAGGTAGACACTAAGTTTCCTTCGATAACCGAGGAAGCTCGGTTAACACTATTTTCTACCATACTTTTCTTTTGCCACCTGAGAGGTCTCGGTAGACACTGGTAACTACTTTGCTGACCGACTAAGCTTGGTAGACACTGGTAACTGCTTTACTAACTGACTGAGCTCAATAGACACTGGTAACTTCTTTGCTGATCGACTGAGCTGAAAATTGATATGACATCTGTGTGACATCAAAGACAACACATAATCATTCCAAAAATCTCCTTCAGACAATTGTATCCAACAAAGGTATCATCTTATGTCGAGCTCCTTAATGCCTAACCACATAGATGTTAGCACGACCATCAACCAAAACATTTTTGTCAAACTGCCAAGGTCTATCAAGCAATAGATGACAAGCATCCATAGGCAATATATCACACAATATCTCATCATGGTAAGATCCAATCTAAAACTTAACCAAGCATTGTTATTCAACTCTAACCTTAGAAACATCTTGTATCCAACTAATGTGATAAGGATTAGGATGTTTCCTTCTTTCCAAATTCAACTTACTAACCATTTCATCTGAAACAAATTTCTCAAAACTGCCACCATTAGCTATGAAATTACATACCTTATCCTTACACTTACATCTAGTTCTAAATAAATTTCTTCTCTGCACTGATTTAGGAACACATGCAGCCAATCTCCTAGTGACAAGACATTTACCTTTCTTAGGAACATTCTCAATGTCTTCTTCAACAGCTAATGCAACTCTTTTCTTAGGACACTGCCAACTTCTATGACCAGCTTCACCACAGTTATAACAAGTGCCGGTGAACTCATTCTTCCACCTTTCACTTTGTCCAACATTCTTAGTAACTTGACCACTGCTAGATTCCACATCACTCTTAGGATTCTCTATCACATTACTCTCAACAACTGTCTCACCAGTTTTACCACCTCGGTTCCTACTGTTCTATTTTCCTTCACACTTCATATTCAGCTTCTCTTCAATCTTTAATGCCATCTGGTAAGCATTACCGATTGTTGTCATCCACATAGTACGTAACTCTTCCTGAAAACTAGGTCTCAAATCATAGACATACCTATAAAATTTCTCTTTATCAGCGTCGGATTGACCAATCCTAATCAGGATTCTATAAAACTCCTCGATATACTCCTGTACTAATTTTTTAGTCTTCTTTAAACCTTGCATCTTCTTAAACATATCCAATTCATAATCCATCAAAATGAATTGCTTCTTCAACTTGTCAATCATTCAGTTCCACTTAGTGATCTTCTCTTTTCCTCTTCTACCTCTTTCCAACTGAACTTCTCTCCACCAGATATTCACATGACCTTTCAATTTGGTCTTTGCAAATCTAACCCTATCAGGATCTTCTATTCTTCATACTCAAAGTATTCATCAATCTCATTGATCCAATCAATCAATTCTTCAGGCCTAAGGCTTCTAGAAAATGCAAAAACTTCAATCTTAGGTCTCTTCCCAATCTTAGACATAGCTTTTAGAATTTGATTCTCCTCAGAATCTCTAGCTTCTTCTACAGCTTCTTCAAAATGATCTTCCTCATATTCATCATCACTATCCTCCTTCAAGGTAGGTATCTTCTTTCTCAATTCCTCTTGTAGGTCTTGCACTTGTTTCTACAAAGCCCTAAAATCATCAAGACAAAATTCACCAATACCTTCCTCTTCTTCAGGGATCTCTTGATTTCTCCTTAGAGGCATCTTCAAATCAAGATCTAGATAGACAAGATTCATTAGGCTCCAATAGGAAAAAAAATTTCTCAATAGGAACAAACTTCACTCTGATACCACTTAATGTAGTCAAGGTGGGTAGATCCAATTAAGGACTGACCGACCTTGTAGCCAAACTAATATGCAACAGACATACATAATACAAACAATAGATCTGAAATGAAACAAAAGTCTTTATTCATTAAAAAAAAAACACTAATTACATGCAATGTGCTAGGCTGTAAGGCCTTCCCAGTTATGGCCAAATACAAAGAAGGTAAAAGTCTACAAGATCACATAGGATCCAAATATTTTCCCCAACATCAGCATTCAGCTAGCCCAGGTCTGTAACACATAGCACACAAGTAGGCACCCGAGAAAGATCTAAACTTGTATTCCAACTTCCAAGAAATCTTCCTACCCCCAAGCTCACAGGCTACTAACCTTCCTTCCAAAAATTTGATGCCCTAAACATTTACCCAAGCATCCTATAAATATTGATTCCTAGCCACAAGTTGGCTGATGAAACAATAAATCCTTATAAACAAATATTAAATGCTAAAACACTAGTTGGCTCTCACATAGCCTTACAAAATAAATAAACTCTCAAAGATGGCCCCAACGGTCATCAGATCCACATAGAAGAATGCAACACACTAGATCTAGGTCCCCACATGTCCAACGGTCAATCCAAAACTTAAGGAGCATGACCCAAATTAAATACACTAGTCGGCCAAGCTGATCTAACAAAACACTCCAGTCAGTAAACAAGAACACTGAGAAATAGAAGAAATAACCGAGCACCAGTCGACCGACCACACCAAGCATGACCAAGGAACACAGTTATCACTGAGCATCAGTGAACTGATGCCTTCAATCACCAAGCATTCTTTAAAGACCGAGCAACCCGGTAAACACATAAACCAAGCAACCGGTCTCCCAAAGCGAGAAAGAACTCTACCAAACCAAAATCAAAACTAACAATCTACCTTCAAAGAAAAACATATTTTTGGATGATACAGGATTGCCAATAATCCTAGGATGCTCCTGCATCAGATTCTCATGCACATGTGGGCTACCTTTGTTCGAGCGTCCATACTTGGACACTTTAACACTGTGTTTTTCTCCTTATAAATATCTTGTTTTCTCCCCACACAGGCAATGTGGGATTAATCTTTATTATTTTATAATTCTTTTGCACCAAAACTTACCTTTAGTGCATGCCCAGCTGGCATGCACTGTCTGGGCCTACATAACCTAGATGACCCTCCACAAAGCTCTCTTCTCTCTTCTTTTGTTTCCTCTTAACTGAGCCTCCTTCCTTTTAAAAATCTCAAATTTATTAATCTGGGTGCATGTGGGATTTCAACACCACATGTCAGCCCCTTATTTCCCACCTCCCATAATGTCTCACCTACAACATTTTTATTTGTTCTTGCTTGGGTCTACAAACGCATATTCATGGAGCATATGCAGCCCCAAAAGGAGGCACACAACATCTCCTTGGGAGATCATGCAACTCCAAAGGAATGCATGCAACTTCCTTGGAGGGTCACACAAATCCAAAGGCATGGTGCATGAGGCATTTACAAAGTGTACCCATCATTCATTAACATGTGTACAACCCCTATATTAGCCTGCAAACCTTGGTGTGTGCAAATATATGAAAGATGCACACAACACCCAGTAAAAGGAAGCATGCATGTTTCATTGAAAGGTGTGTGCAGGACATAGAGATATGCACAACACCATCTGGTGTATGCTTCTCCCTAAAGAGAGTGCACACTTCTAATCCATAGCATGCTACAAAGAATAGAGGCAATGCACACCTCTCTATTGAATGCTTGCAGCCTTTACTTAATGTGTATGCTCAACAAAAGAGAAGGTGCGTAGTGTCTTGGCTTTGAAGGTGCACCCATGATTTTAAAAAATGCTTTTTGGCTCAAATTTGTTGCAACACATATAATGGTGTATACTACATTTATCTGGTTGGTGTACACATTTCCTTAGCAATTTTTTTATTGTCTACTGTTCACAACCTGTGATCATTACTTACCAAGAGATGAAATTGGTGTCAAACAAATACACACTTTGTGTATTTCATATTATGCATGCATATCTACAACAACATATTTAACTATAATATCTACCAAAATCTCCATTTCAACATGTAATGATGGATTTCAAACTCCATCCCCAAGATAGGTTGCAAGACCTTTTAGAAACAATGAGGCAACCTAGGCCCAAAGTGGGTCTGGCTAAATTTTTTTTTGATTTCAATCAACTGAGCCTCAAAAATGATCCATATGACCAGCTCTAGCAACTGGAAATGATTTGAAAGATGTCAGATACTTTAAAAACTTTGATTTTAAACTTCACCAAGTCCTCAAAATTTCAATAAAATGCCTCTAGTCGCACCATTAAAAGACTAAGGAAAACTTATCATCAGACATTGGGAGCTAGCACACATGAAATTTGTAGCACATACAACCACTCCATCAAACGGTTATCTACAATCTTATAGAGGGTGAAATATTTTAAAATTTGAAAACACATGTTTAAACTTTCTCTTCAAATGCAAAATATAGTCACTAGGAACCTCCTCTGAAGAAGATGCAATAAAATATCAAATGAAGTGATGAAGTTGATCCATTGATGCTGATAGAAGACTCATCTACAAAGAGTACAATAAAATGACCCTCAACTCAAAACAAGCATTTGACATAAAGATATCAATTTCCAAAAATGGTCACTGTGAAAAGTTATCCTGTCAGCACTATCATCAGCATAAAACACATTATGTTCTGACTTTGAAAAATCATCAAATGAGACCCTCATGATCTAAAACCTTGGATTAAGAATCTTGTTCATATGTATAAAACAAGGTCATAATTGGATTTCCCAGATGACCAACTGATTACCGAGAAATAATCCTCAAAGTCAGCCCCTCAAAACATCCTCAACTAAAAGATAGTGAAATAGTATAAATTAGGTTTGGAATTGACTGAGGAAAGGGGTCAAATGGATTGGTCATGATCTCAAAATGATCAAGAAAGATAATTTCCATGTCTATAGTATAGAGAAACATTCAATTCATCTCGATCATTGATTGGGTCAAATTTGCATGACCTCAAAGTAGGCTACTTAAAATCTGGATTTCCACATTCAATAAAATTGAATAAAATACAAATAGAAGAGGCCTGGTAAAATGATCATACAAACCTCTAGGAATCTGAAAATGGGCACAAAGACACACTCTCATGCCTAAAATATACTGCAACATTCCTTTCATCATGACTATCAACATGGTGTTAGATGAAAACCTCCAAAGTAGGTAATTCATAAATAACCGAACAGAATGCAAAGTGCAGATTTGTGCAATGACCTCCAATTGGCTACCTCTAAAACATATCAAAAATGAACTCTGAGAGTTTTAACCAACTATAGATGCTAAATTATAGGTGAGGAACACATTTCCCAAGTGGCATCCCATGAAAATCACTAGGTCTTCTTTTATGTGCACTTGAACTAGGGTCCTTTCAAATGGTTTTTTGAAGCACTGAATTGAGCCTTAGGGAATTTTTCAAAGTATAGACTCTAAAATATATATAAAATTTTAAGAGTCCAAATAGTGGCTCTAATTGGGGGTGCGTGCCTCTTGTGGGCATGCAGAGAATCTAGAATCTTTGGTAGAGCAGACCACTCAAAAATGAAAATAGACTTCTCGCTCTTTCTCTCTAATAAGGAACCTTATTGAAAGCAAAAAATGCACACAACTGAAAACAAAGAAACTATACAACGAGCACACTAATTACAAATGGACTAAAGCCATCAAACTAAAACACCTCTTACCTCTATTGAACATTTAATTCTCATCTCCATGGATCAAAGGTAGACTGAAACTATTACTTCTGCCAACATAATCAAACATGCTGCGACAAAATGTCAACACACCATATGAAAAACAATCAGCACTGTCATTGTCATTAGGCATTTGGGAGTCATTGAAATATTGAAGGTGTTGATCATTTTCTAACATAAGGTTGTTACACTCTTTAAACATTTTAACCAGCCAAGGAAAAAGACATTCCGGCTCAACAACATAACTAGAAATATGCTGGCTCTTTTCAAAACATGTTTGAACATCAAAAAAGGAGTTTTGAAATTCAACCCTTTGCATATCACACAAGTGCTCAAGAAAATCACTATGAACTACAACTTGTGGATTCAGATTTAGTTTATCCCAGGAGACATTAACATTCTAGATTTTGAAAAATAAAATATTCATGTTCTGCCTAATAACTAACATACCCTTTCTAATTAATTTCAATATCTTTTGAAAAGGGGGCATCAACACTTTTTACATCCCATCCCTGGATAAAAAAACATACATGTGGCTGAAACAAAAAGTTTGATATAAGATTTGAAACCCTTTTTAGCTTTACATTAAATGTTTCAAATTGTGGCTCTAACAAGTTAGTATCTAGCCCATTGCACATGTCACCCTTTTGGCATATGTCTCCCTAACATAATTCATTGTTGCAGGGTAGATTGTCAATAGTATTAACCTCTTCTTGATAAGTCACTTATTTAAAACCATTAACAATATCAAAATCATCAGTGTCCTCATCAAATAGGCTAACTTCCATTTCTGGTTCAATCATAAACTGAGCTACCATGGTTTCATATTCTAGCTCATATAAGCCTTCATCCATCTTAGGATTAATAACTTCACATGATAAATCAAAAGATGAAAGCATACAAATTGAAAATTCAGTTTTATTTTCATTGTTAGCTGAAACAAAGGAATTCATTATTACTTTAGTCAAATTAGCTTCAACATATGATAACTACTCATCTTTTTCACAAGGGTGCCTATAAACCATTACCTTGTCTTGAAGAAGATCAAGGTCATGGTGGCTCCATGAGTCTACTTATTCACTATCAACACTACTAAACTCTAATAGAATCTCATCATTTGGGGCTTTATCATCATCTGATCAAAGATCTACCCCTTCTTCATTTTCAAAACTTGACTGCAAACAATATGTCTCTGCAGCCTCATAACTAGAAAAACTAGTTTTAGATCTACTTGGTACATAACCTTTGTAAATATCTATCCCTACATCAAATATATTCTGCAATTCTTCATTAACCATGTTAACTCCCACTTGAGGGGAAGCCATTTCTTGCTAAAAACATTCTTTATTCACATTTTTTTTAGAAGAACAATCTAAAACATGGTTAGTAAAGTCGACAGAGATAGAAACTCTTTGACATTGATGTTCATTTATTGATACACACCCATTTATTGCATTTCATTTGTTATAACAACAAACACCAGCAGATAGAAATCCTTTGGCAATTCCATATTTCAAGTTATTTTTTGTATCCATTGTTGTCATAAAAGCTTGATGTAAAGTCTTTGGCTCTTTGTTTCTCAGTAAGAAGCTCATTTTTTTTAACTAAAAGCACCCAAATCATGTATTAGACATATTTGATCATTCAGCCTATATATTTTTGGAATATCATTTAATGTTTTGGCAAATCTAATGTTGAACAATGGAACTAACTCTTTTTCTTAAATCTCAATCTCCATCAATTTGTTCAATACAAAACTTGCCCCTATTCTGTTAGCGAAGTGCTCCATGAAATCTAAATTGAAATCTTCCCATGAGGAAATAGAGCTTGCTGGCAGTGAATAAAACCATACACTGGCATCATCTTTGAAAGTCTGAACCATAAACTTCATGAAGATGTCTTCATAACAAATTTTGAAGTCTCTGATCAAATAAGAAATTTTTTGCAAATGTTTACATGTTGAATCTAATTGTTTCCCTTTAAACTCTTGTAGATGCTTCCTAATCTTAGTAGCAATTTTATTTGAGAAACCATGTATGCCATCAAAACATAATGGTAGATACCTTTGTAGAGAAAATATTCTACATGAATCCATTATGGGCTGCACTTTTACTTAATGAAATTTTCAAATTCTCATTACAAACAACTCATGCAGCCATAAGGATTCTTTGAATCACACATAATCCTCCAAAATACAACCAAGAATTTTTTAACAAATCTGGAGAAATATGCAAATCCAGAATCAGAAATCCTTTTTATGGTGAATTCTTCACCCAATAAGGGCCATGGAAATACACAAATTACAAAATGAGAAATAACTAGTACTTTCCTTTTGCAGCTACTATTTTTTCCTTGGCTAGAAATATGGAAGATCTTAGAGCTCACCTTGTAGATCCATTAGGTTCTTTTCAGATAGATTCACCACCTCCTTAAAGAGAAAAATATTTTTCTTATTCATAATCTCTTTCCATCCAACAAAAAAACTTCACCAGGATTTGTTTTTTACACATTTTTTATGAGAACTTTATATATCATATTTTTCATTTCGAACTTGCACTGATCAAACAAAGAATCTCAAAGTTGCCACTCACACTTGGTGAGATGATATGAAACTTTTAAATCTAGCTCTACAATTCAATGGTAACCACTGGATGAGATAAATAAGCAGGCTAGTAGTCTAGTTCTACTCATACCTACATTATTTATAACAAGTATATAACACCAGAGATATCAACTAGATCTAACAAGACTATTTCATCTCTATTCCCCAACAGAGTCACCATTTTGTTGGTTCTTCAAAATGACTTACGCACTTGGGCTTCCAATATACCTTTAGATTTGATTTTAGGAGTGGTTAATTCCAAATATAGTATGGATCTTAAGGTAACTGGCCCAACTATAGAGACAAGACCGCCCTCTACACTTCTAACTCTATAGAACCAAGATAGGAGCACCTAATCAGGTTAATAAAGACATTCCTTATAACACCAAGACTCATTTTGAACAAAGGAGATAAAATGGGATAGTGAGAAAATACTAAATGGTAGCCAGTCATTCATTGATTCTCAATCACCATGATTTAAATAAAAGGCCCTATAACCTCAATATTTTGAATAATTTGGGATTGGTTATGATTTAAAACTTTGAGGGATATAACAAACCATACCAAACACATCATTGTAGAATGTACTCATTTCTGATCAGTGCCTTATTCATTCGGAAAAACCTCTAATGAAGTGCAATACATAGAATCCAACTACTATCTTTGTTACAGATCCAAGCTATTCACACAAATACCCAAATCCACATTGCTTATAAACATCCTTGTGAAAACCCAATGAATTTATGCTTCACCCATAGCATTATTTAATCTGATCCTAAAACCAAAACTAGAGAATGAAAATATATGCATAACTCTATAGAGTGAATCAAAAAATTTAAAAAATCATTAGATTGACACAACTGGAGAGAAATGAGAAACAATATTAGTATTATATATGAGGATCGTGCCTTTGTATATACCCTTCTTTAATATTTAAAACCACTTTAATGACAACAAACAATCAAGAAGTTTTCTCTTTGATATAACAATACAGCCCAATAAACATCTGCTACATCCTAGACTGAGAGCAAAGTCATCAGTCAATGTTCTCAAACTAAGAAGAGAATAAACTAGACCTTCCACCCAGTCCAAAGACCACCTCTAGAACCAACTCTCAGAAATTACAGAGAATTTTCAAAACCCCTACAACATGGAAAAAAATAGAATATATGGAGAGTAGAAAAGAGACCTAAAACAAAACATTCCTTGACATATGTCTCTTTTCAAAATAATACATTTTTCCAAATATCTTCTTCCCACAAAAAATTGACTTTGAAATACAATAGCCTTTACTACTCTTTCCCACTTGTGAGAAACTAGTTTTTTCCACTACCATTGAATCCCTCATTTCCTGTCGTTTCCAACGATATATTATATGCTTATGTTCTGGTAAAAAATGAATCTCTAGACATCATTTTCATTTTCACTTTTGCAAGAAACTATTTGCAAGCAACTACAATGTTTTGAATTTTGAATTTATTATATAGTCAAGACTATATAAACTTTTAAATCTTTTCTACAACTTCATTTAAATTTGGGCGGCCCCATAAGCCACGTGGCATCATCTGATTGGTCCAACCGACCACCTCACCATCTAGTTGGAACTACATCATTCCTTGCCATGTCATCAGTGCCACATCACTATCTTCACCACATGTCAACACCCAGTTTGTTGTTAGCTCCAACCTGCAACTTGATAGCTAGCTCATCGCTTTGCCACATGTCGACCTATCACGATGTTGCAATAGTAAACTTTGAGCAACTTCCTCATTGCAGGATCACAACCACCGTTGATCTCAGGAATGCATCTCGAGGCCACTAGACTATTTATCTAGTTGCTCTGTCATTGCTTCCTACCATGTGTCATCATTTTATTCGTTGCACTATCTAACAAGGCATTGAAGTACACTATTTCACCATGTCATCACCTTGACACATGTCGCTCAGTTGCGATCCGATAATGGTAAAATTTGTGCAACTTTCTCTTTGTGGGATCATGCCTACTGTTGATCTTTGAGCACACATCCCAGTGCATCAAACTTGTAGATTTACACTTCATCAAAATAATGGTTACCTCCATGTGGGACCTGCTACCACATCATCATCAAGTCATCACCATTTGAGTGCCTTGATTCTCACGCACATGTGGGATACCTCTGTCTGGGCATCCACACTTGGACACATTAACACTTTGTGTTTTGCCTTATAAATATCTTGTTTTCTCTCCGCACAGGCAATGTGGGATTAATCTTTATGATTTTCTAATACATATCCACCAAAACTTACCTTTAGTGCACACCTAGCTAGCATGCACCATCAGGGCCCACACAACCCAGATTGCCCTCCAGAAAGCCCTCTTCTCTCTTCTTTCTTTTCCTCTTAACTGATCCTCCTTCCTCTTAAAAATCTCAAACTTATTAATCTAGACGCATGTGGGATTTAAACACCACATAGAAGCCTTTGATTTCCCACCTCCCATAATGCCTAGCCTTCAACATTTTTAGTTTTTTTTGCTTCAGCCTACAAATGCATATTCATGGAGCATGTGCAACCCCCAAAGGAGGCACGAAACATCTCCTTGGGACCTCACACAACTCCAAAGGAGTGCATGCAACTTCCTTGGAGGCTCACACAACTCCAAAGGCATGGTGTGTGAGGCATTTTCAAAGTGTGCCCAACATTCATTAACATGTATGCAACCCCTATATTAGCCTGCAAACCTTGGTGCCTGCGGATATATGAAAGATGCACACAACACCCAACAAAAGGAAGCATGCATGTTTTGTTGAAAGGTGAGTGCAACACATAGAGATATACATAACACCATTTGGTGTATGCTACTCCCTAAAGAGAGTGCACACTTCTAATGCATAGCATGCTGCAAAGAACAGAGGAAATACACACCTCTCTGCTGAATGCTGGTAGCCTTTAATTAATGTGTATTCTCAACAAAAGAGGTGTGTAGTGTCTTGGCTTTGAAGGTGCGCTCAGGATTTAACAAAATGATTGCTAGCTCTAATTTCTTGCGCACACAACACATATAATGGTACACACAATATTTATTTGGTTGGTGCACACATTTCCTTAGAAATTTTTTTATTGTCTACTATTCACAACTTGTAATTATTACTTGCTAAGAGATGAAATCTGTGTCGAACAAATACACACTATGTGTATTTCATATTATACATGCATATCTACCACAACATATTTAACTATAATATTTGATAAAATATTTGTTTCAACATGTAATGATGGATTTCAAACTCTATCCCAAAGATAGGCTACAAGACCTTTTAGAAACAATGAGGCAAGTAGGGCCCAAAGTGGGTCTGACTAATTTTTTTTTTTATTTCAATCAACTAAGCTGCAAAAATGATCTGGATTACCAACTCCAGCAACTAGAATTGATTTGAACAATGCTAAATACTTAAAAAATGCCTCCATTCACACCATTAAAAGACTGAGAAAAACTTATCATCAGACATTGGGAGCTGGTGCACATGAAATTTGTAGCATAAAAAACCACTCCATTAGACAGTTATCCACAATCTTACGCAGGGTGAAATATTTTAAAAGTTGAAAACACCTATTTAAACTTGCTCTTCAAATGCAAAATACAGTCACTGGGAACTGCCTCTAAAGAAGATGGAGTAAAATATCAAATGAAGTTTTGAAGTTGAACCACTGATGCTGATAGAAGAATCATCTACAAAGAGTACAAATAATTGACCCTCAACTCAAAATAAGCATCTGACATAAAGATATCAATTTCAAAAAATGGTCACTCTGCAAAGTTATACTATCAACACTATTCATCAGCATAAAACACCTTCTGTTCTGACTTTGCAAACACTATCAAATGAGACTCTCATGATCTAAAACCTTGGATATAGAATCTCTTTCATATGTTTAAAACAAGGTCATAATTGGATTTCCCAGATGACCAACTGGTTACCTAGAAATAATCCTCAAAACATCTTGAACAAAAAGACAGTGAAACAGTATAAATTAGGTTAGGAATTGATCGAGGAAAGGGGTCAAATGGATTGGTCATGATATCAAAATGATCAGGAAATCTCATTTCCATGTCTATAGTATAGAGAAACATTCAATTCCTCCTAATCATTGATTGTGTCAAATTTGCATGACCTCAAAGTAGGCTACTTAATATATGCATTTCCACATTCAGTAAAACTGTATAACATGCAAATAGAAGAGACTTGGTAAACTGATCATACAAACCTATAGGAATTTAAAAATGGGCATGGAGACACACTCCCATGCCTACAATATACTGCAATATTACCTTCATCATGACTATCAACCTGGTGTTAGATGAAAACCTCCAAAGTAGGTCATTCAGAAATAACTAAACATAATGCAAAGTGCAGATTTGTGCAATGACCTCCAAATGGCTACGTCTGAAACATATCAAAACTGAACTCTGAGAGTTATAACCAACTAGAGATGCTAAATGATAGGTGAAGAACACATGTCCTAAGCAACATCCCATGAAAATCATCAGGTCTTCTTTTATGTGCACTTGAACTAGGGTCCTTTCAAATGGTCTTTTGAAGCACTGAATTGAGCATTAGGGAAATTTTCAAAGTATAGACTCTAAAATCTATCCAAAATTTTTAGAGTCCCAGCACGTCCTTTCTATCTAAGAATAATAATGCAGTATAAAAAAGTATAATCTATAAGCAAGTAAAGTAAACACTCATGCAATGATAAACAACAAGATATCAAATACAGTGTATAAAAGTAAGTGCTTTTAAGTAATAATGATGACAAAGTACTCACCTTGAGGTCTAGTAGAGGAATAAAATTCAGATCTGCAAACCCTTGTCAAACTATGTCAAATCTAGAAATGGTTCTAGATACAAATTTTAAAGGATTAAATATGCCAACTATAAAAATATTAGAATTCAAGAAGAGGTTGAATTTATGGGTATAGGTCAACTTTCTTTGTATATGTCAAACTAGGTTCCACCTATACCTAAGAGGGTTAGAACTGAAGGTCTTAAAAGTACAAATTATTGTGTATCCTCACTTCTACAAATATAAATCTAAAACTTTACAAATATGCACCTACACAAAAGAAATGTAAAATTGTTGAGGGAAAGTAGTTTTCCTTGGTCAAGCACCTATACAAGAATTATCCTTGAAATGAAATAATTAAAGCATGTAAAGTAAGATTAAGGTAAATGGTCACATTTCTTGTCAAAAACTCATGGATGGATCCATATCCACTATATCCACAAAGATGTATAATTTCTTTCTTGAGTGATGATAGAATGTAGGATGTATTCACAAATGCAATAGATATACACTTTCTAAACCAAAGATCATGGATTTATGTATGCTTGATATGCTTGAATGGAGAGGGAGAGGAATGAAGAATGGATATGGATCTTCTTTCTCATTTGTGAATTCCTCCACTAATCCATCATGGGAGACAAATTCACACAATCAATAAAATATTTTACATGGAATGGATGGATGGAGGAGAGCCTTCAAATCTTGGAGCCACATCCTTTCTTTCTTGCTAGAAGTCACCAAAAATCTCTTGAACATACCATGGAATTGATTTCCTAAGTTGATGATTTCTTGTAATTGTGGATAACTTGATATTATAGGCATATAATGGATTTGAAAATGAGAGGAAGAGGACTTCTTTTCTATTGATTTTTGAGTCTGACTTCATGAAGGAGAACTCTACTCAGAGGGAAAATGAAAATACATTAGATCAAGTCTGAAACCCACCATAATTCAACCGTAAAGGTATAGTTTGAACTAGGCTCAACCTAAACCTTGAAGGTGTAAATCTAAAGGTATAGTCGCTAGTGTTGAGAAGTATTAAGAGGTTCGGGGAAAAATAGAAAGATATGTGGGAAAATCTAGCATAAATGAATCCATAATCATGGAGATAACTAAAATGGGGACTAATAGGTCCTAAAGCTTCCAAATTAATGGGCACTACATTTTTAGAACTATATTATCATTAATAAAAGTAACATAATAATAAGACCATCAAACTAATTTCCAATGTCCCCATTTTGGATTCCTGACATTATTTAACACTCCCATGTGTCTTCTATAAGTCATGTTATTACATTGGATGTTAAAAAGTTGATCTTTTAGCGCAATAGAAAACAAGACTTCTAACAAGTTGTATTAGATCTTGGTTAAGAGTTTCAATCCTGTCAAGTGAGACTAAGAAAAAAATTATTGGACTAACCACCAACATCCCCCTTTTGGATTCATGACATGGTTTAATAGTCTCTTGTCTCTTTTAGAAGTCATTTTATTGTATGATAGGTGTTAATAGGATGATCTTTTAATGCAGCAACAAACATGACTTCTAAAAAATACCCACCAAGAGATGCTACTTAGGTTGGTCCCAATACAAATCAGAATACATAAGTTCTAACTTTTCACTTATCTTTTCCTTCCCAAATCTAGGAAATCTAACCCTCTTTTTTTTTAACATAAATGCAGTGTTCACAAAAATATTGTTGGTGTAATTAAATATTTACTAATTACACTTTACTTAAGTTTACTTAGGATAATGCATTTGCATATTAGTTGTCATTGTGACACCTAGGAGTTTGGATTTCATTTTAGCACATGGTTAGAAGAACTTCCACTTTAGGTGTGATAGTTGTCCTCACATACCTCTTTGTTTGTGAGATCCACCTTTAGTGCTCTTATCACATTATCATCCTCTCATTGTTGCACATATTGCACATACTTTGATGTACAATGGAGGATGATCCACCTTTTGTGGACATGTGATTCCACCTAGTGTGGGTGATATCTTATCATTTCCTTATCATGTAGTCTTATTGCATTGCCTATATATTTAGGCACTCCTACTTTTTAATCAATTCAATTGGCTATAATCAATTATTTGATCATTTTTCCTATCTCTCTTGTGCTATCTCTAGAGCTTCTAGATCTTGGAATTTATTCTTTTCCTTAGACAAATTCTTACATGGTATTAGAGCGATATCAAAATTCTTACATGGTATCAGAGCCATAGGAGTTTCATTGTATAGCCTATTTTGAGAGAATTTTATTGCAGGTCAAAATTAGAGCTTGCTGGTGCAAATCAGAGGTTGGCATCACATTGAGGAGGTCCAAAAACCCCTAAATCAAATTTTGTTTCATCCAAATCAAACATCTGAAGCCAAATGTAGAGCCATTTGAATTTTCAAGGTTCGGCGGCGGTGCTTCAGAAAAATAATTTTAGAGGTGATTTTCAAATAGTGATATCTCAGTCATTTGGACTCCTTTTTTTGAGCAATTGTTTTTTGTTTTGGGGTATAATTTCATGATCTACACAATGGTGTAGGTGATTTCTAATCTTTGCTTTTGATATTTTCTAAAAATAACAAATCCTAATTTTTACAACTTTAGAGGCTTTGTTTGGGCTCATATGGACATGTTTTCAGGTGCTTTTTTGTTTGAAAGTTCATGATTTTTGGCCTACTTTCTAGATCTGGTATTAGTTTGGATAAATTTTGAGTAGACATAGTACTTTCAGAATTTGGTCTATTTTGACCTATTTTGCACTTGTAATTGATTAGATCTTTGAGGGATCTTGTGTCTTATTTTTTTGAGTCTACTATAGCTTCATATTTTCTATTGTAATTATCAAAATCAAAAGTCCACTTTGGTCCATTTTGGCAAGTGACAATTGTATATGCACTATATATAAAGTGCCAAAATCATCATTTTGGGGGGTTCTTTGGTTCATTACATTTTGGGGGTGCATTAATTTTTTGGTATCATTGTTTCATGTGAGAAGTATATCATGGATGGTTTAATTAAGTTGACAAGAGGAAACTATAGGCAACAGAGTGAATTGGTTCTTGCTCATCTTAGTGAGCATAACCTATTGTCCTATTTGTATGAGTATAGACCTAAAAGTCCTTCTTACAATTGTGACTCTTACTCAGAAGTTGTTAAGGTTATCTATTTGAATATGGATATGGAGGTTATGGATTCCCTTGATGACTATGAAGATGAGATAGAAAATATTCCTGATCTTTGGACTATTCTTTGGGAAATGTATGGAGATCCACATATTCCTCCACTTCCAAAACATCCAGAACCTCCAGTTGCAGCTCCTTCTCCTCCTATTGAGATCACATCTCTTGATGATGCATGTCTTCCTATAGTCACTCACTCTTGTGATTTATTATAGCAAGATATTCCTTGTCTTCAAATTATAGTTCCATGGGGTGCCTACTTGACAGGAATTGCAGGTTTGTTTGTGGAGTCCTACATTTTAGATTTGGGAAACTTCATTGATGATATTCATCTTCTCTTTGTTGAAGATGATCCTTCTTTAGTTGATTTGAGGGAGTATCTTGACCCTCATCTTCATTCTTCACCTGATCCTTCTTTCGAGATTGACATGATTGTGGATCCTTTGATACAAAATTTAGAGGAGGTCTCTTTAACTTTAGAGAAGACATTTGACTCTTTGGAGATTGGTTTTCATGAGTCTCAAACTTCACTTGAGATGTCACATTTCATGGTTCAAGTTGATCATACTCATGTGTTGGAGATTCCTTTTTAGTTTCCTGAGACATCATACATTTTCAGAATTCTTCCTTTAGATTGGAGAGGATTCATTGATACACCTATGGACTTGTTTCTTCCTAAGGGGAGGAACATTCTTCAATTTTCTTGGTGCAATTTTTGTACATTGATCCAGCTGCATGTATCATGGGTGTACATTCTACATTGAGGGGGGGATATCTTGCTTCTCTTCCTACTTCATTTGAGGAGGCATCTTTTTCTTTGGATTTTGATCCAAATTCTTACATGGATCAGTTAGCATTGGTTCCTTGTTTGTCACCTTCTATTGGCCTTGTTCTTGATTGGTTTGTGACATCTTCATCAACCAAGAACATGGCAGCACATGAGCATACTTTAGAGACATCATACTTCATTTGGATTCCCCTTCCTACTTCCTATCCATAATGGGAAGCCTTCTTACATCTGTACTTAGTGTATCTTCTTCCTAAGGGGAGAAATGTTGTTTGTAGGCATTGGACTATGTTTTGTCTTCAAGAACTCACCATCCTTGGAGGAGATTATTTATTATGGGGGGGATATCATGTCTCCTTCTTTCCTTCCTTTGGGGGGATTTTTTATTGTATATGAATGATGTATGTCATATTTGGGGGGTCTTGATTACTCCATCCATGCATGCATCTTGTATTCATCTCTCTTTTGGGGGGAGGGTTTTTCCCATGAGGTTTTCCCTCTTTCTCCACTTTATGAGAGATTGCATTGTTCTTGCATATTGTACATGGGTACCTAACATGGCCTAGTAGTTGGGACCCATCTTGCATTTTGAGCTTAAGTGCATTCCCCTAAGTTGCACTTAAAGGGGGTGTTGGTGTAATTAAATATTTACTAATTACACTTTACTTAAGTTTACTTAGGATAATGCATTTGCATATTAGTTGTCATTGTGACACCTAGGAGTTTGCATTTCATTTTAGCACATGGTTAGGAGAACTTCCACTTTAGGTGTGATAGTTTTCCTCACATACCTCTTTGTTTGTGAGATCCAACTTTAGTGCTCTTTTCACATTATCATTCTCTCATTATTGCACATGTTGCACATACTTTGATGTACAATGGAGGATGATCCACCTTTTGTGGACATGTGATTCCACCTAGTGTGGGTGATATCTTATCATTTTCTTATCATTTAGTCTTATTGCATTGCCTATATATTTAGGCACTCCTACTTTTTAATCAATTCAATTGGCTATAATCAATTATTTGATCATTTTTCCTATCTCTCTTGTGCTATCTCTTGAGCTTCTAGATCTTGGCATTTATTCTTTGCCTTAGGCAAATTCTTAGATGGTATCAAAGCGATATCAAAATTCTTACAAATACAAATCAACTTATTTTAAACTTGGCAATAAATTCTTGGAATGGATAAGCTTCATCCCCTTCTCACTCATGTGCCCAATTTTATTTTTCCATAGAGTGGTATTAATTCCTATGGAATCTATGGAAATATAATAATCATTATTACTAGCACATAAATACAATGTAACTACCTTTTCCCCTTGTTATATTATCAATGATCCTTTTGTGACCTTCTATGAATTATTTGTGAATATGACTATGAAACCATCACTTCCTAATTATCTTCCTGATATTAAATTTATTCTCAAATTAGGAACACGTGTGACCTAATTCAAAAACAATTGATTTTCATTTGTTAATTTTTATCTATGTGTTTTACCTTTCCAACACTTTTGCATGGTTCATTGTCACCTAAATAGACATGGCCAAAAATACTTTGAATGTAGTCTAGAAAATATTTTTTATGGTCTGTGGCATGAAAAGAAGCCCCTAAATCTAACACCCAAGAATCAATATAATATTATAAAAAGAAATAATGAAAGCATCTTGTAACACATGACCTACTACATTTTCTTCCTCGTTATTTTCATTTTGTCCATTCCCTTATTTTACATTCTCAAATCAGCAATCTTTCTTTGGATGCCCATTATATCTATAATGCCAACACCCTAGATTTACCCTAGATTTTGATGTACCATTTTTGGATCTCCTATGATTACCTTGGTTGTTATCTCTTTCCCTCTATTTTTTCCTATTTTCAATAGTCAGAGCATTACCTTATATCCCACTTGTTCTTTTCTACTGCATTTCCTCTCTAAGTATAACACCACAAACATCATCAAAATTTAAAGTGTTTGAACCATAGTTACTTGTATCCATGATCAAACCATTTTATCTTTCAAGAAGTAACTATAAATTCAAGAGATCCCTAACCACATATTCTAAATTTACTTTTACCAAACTTAGATGAATAGTAACCATGTTAAACTCATTCAAATGATCGCTAACAAACCCATCTTATATCATATTAATATTAAATAAATATTTTATAAGATATACCTTATTTGTGGTCAATAGTTTTTCATACAATTTGTCTAATTCCTTCATTGGACACTCATTTGTTGGTTTTTTCCCTTGAATGGAAAATAAAGATCCTTTTGATATAGATAATCTCCATTTTCATCTTCCATAGCTGATATTTTTGGCCATTTAACTTATCAACCTTAATATCTCCTTCCTCTATAATTGCTCCCGCATGAATTTGAGATTTCTTGCACAATGACTATGAAATACGCTACTCTAATACCAATTTTTAGGGTTTAGGTTGATATGAGAAATAAAGAATATTAAGATAATATATAAATTAAAAAATACCAAAATATAAACCAAAATATAATATTATAGATATTTGATGTGGTTCACCCAATATGGGATAAATCCACTAGAGAAATAGTCATCCACTTATTTTATTATCCAGTGAAGAATAATTTACAATGTGCCAATACGATACCACCACTTATTTATAAGCCTTTTTCTTACAAGTAGTTGTTTTAGTTGCACCAAAAGATCAACTTATTAATACCCAACAAAACCACTAGACTTGTATAAGATATAGGAGGTGGTTAATTGATGTCACAAATCTTGAGGGGAGCACTAACCATTATGGAAACAATCTCCCCCTCAATGCTACCTCAAGGGATTCAAACCTTTGAACAAGCTCAAAGAAAACTTGTTACAAGTACTGGATAGAAGAGATAAGAGGTGGTTAAGACATGTTGCGAATCTGATGAAGGGTGCTCCCCTTAATACCACAAACACATAACAGAAACAGAGAAACCACAACAATATGCAAGAAAAAAAAATTGGCTTCTTATTATCTCCACAAATGTGGAATTACAAACTTTCAGAATTACAATATGCAAAGCCGCATGGGAATTCCCTTACAATATTCTGTAGGACAAAGCCTCAAATTATTACCCAGATCTACTACCCAGAACTATTCTGAACTGCCTAAGACAATAATATAGCCTTCCTTATATATGCAATTTTCCACCGCCTGGGAAGGTTCCAAAATTTTAGCGAATAAGGCCAACCAAACTTAGAATTATTTTATTTTACATTTTATTACATCATAGTCGGCTCAAGATAACCTTTGAAACCTGAACAGAAATTTTGAAGAAAATTATTTTCTACCAATTCAGGTGGCCCAACTTCTGAAGACAATAAGTCATCACCAGTTGACCTGACAGGCTTGACTGGTGCAAGTGCTTGTCACCCAAATTTTTGACCTCATCCGGGGCCTCTAAAGCCTTCAAAACTGAGTTCAAAGTTTCTGTACCCTACTGCCAATACTGAAAATCTTCAATATCTTCCAATATACACTTGATCTGGCAATGAACCTTTATTGGCAGACTTATATGACCAAAATGAACCTCCAAGAAAGAAATCAGATCATTCTGAGCACATACAAAAATTACCAAAAATAGTAACTTTCCATAAATAGCAGCTCTGCACAAAATAGCCCTTATTGAATATAAAAATAGAAATATTTTTTTTTTGGGTGATGCAAGATTGCTCTTACACCCAGGATGATCCTGCATTAATGCTCCTGCATCAGACACCCAGGGTAATTTGAGAGATTTGAGAAGTGACCCTATCACGACTCAGGTGTGCAGAGGAAAACTAAGATGGCTAACCTCCTCCTTTGTCAGCCATGATGAATCTTCAATAGGTCATCCTTTCCACTTGAGCAGATATTCTTCATGTCCTGTTCCTTGTGCTTCTGCCAACATGATTGTCCAGTATATCTTCGATCTCCTTAGTGTCTGAACTAGTTGCTGGAATTCTCCACTGTGCTGCTATGATCGCATCTTCAACACCTCCTTCATGATACTCTGTCAGATCTGAAATGTTAAACACTGGTGAAATATTTAGCTCAGTAGGCAATTCTACCTCATATGCATTTCCTCAATCATGTTTCTTCAGTATCTTACATGGTCCAAACTTCTTCATTTTCAGCTTGTTATATGTACCAACTGGAAACCACTCCTTCTGCAAATGAACCATGACTTCATCACCAACCTGAAATTCCTTATACCTCCTTTTCTCATCTGCCTTAGCCTTATACTATGCATTCATCTTGGTAATATGCTTCCTCACCTCCCCATGGATGTTCTTCAAGTGTTCTGCAAAATCCTTAGCTTCAGCACTACTTATTTTTCCTTTATCTATCTTCCTGAATTCAGATGCATTTCTCGGACTACTTCCATATACAATCTGGAATGGTGATTTACCAGTGCTCCTGTTGACAGAATTATTGTATGCACATTCCACCTATGGTAAAATCAAATCCCATCCTGTTGGCTTATCTCCAACCAAACATCTCAGTAAATTTTCCAAACTCCTATTCACCACCTCTGTCTGTCCATCAGTCTATGGATGATGTGATGAACTAAACTTCAAATCTATCTTCAACTTCTTCCACAATGTACACCAGAAATATCCAACAAACTTAGTGTCCCGATCTGAAACTATGGTCTTTGGCAAACCATGAAGTCTCACTACTTCTCTGAAAAATAATTCTGCTACATGAACAACATCATTAGTCTTCTTGCAGGGAATGAAATGTGCCATCTTTGAAAATCTGTCAACTACCACAAAAATTGAATCATGTCCCCGCTGAGTCCTCGATAAACCAAGAACAAAGTCCATGTTGATATCCTCCCAAGGCTTCTCTAGTATAGGTAATGGATGATACAACCCTGTATTCTGCTTCACTCATTTCACCATCTGACATACTCTGCAACTCTATACAAACTTCTTCACATCTTGCTGCAACTGTGGCTAATAATAATTCTCACTAACCAAAGAAAGGGTTTTGTCATGACCAAAATGTCCAACCAATCCTCCGCTATGCTTCTCCTTGATGAGATTCTCCCTCATAGAACTTCGTGGAATGCACAACTGACTCCCTTTGAATAGCATATCATCCTGGATGATGAAATCTAGCCATTTCATCCTGTCTAGAGTAACAGGTTCTGTACAAACCTTCCAAGTTTCACCAAAATCAGGATCCTCTGGATACAAATTCTTGAGTTCCTTGAACCCAACCACTTCAATCTGCATTTCTGTCAGCAATAGTTGCCTTCTGCTAAGAGCATCTGCAACCCTATTAGACTTTCCACTCCTGTGTTTCAAAAAAAATGTATAACTCTGCAAAAACTCAACCTATTTCAAATGCCTTTGATTCAATTTTCCTTGACTATTCAAATATTGCAAAGTTTGATGATTAGTATACAAAACAAAGTCCTTAGGAAGTAGATAATGTATCTACTTCTTTAATGCCTGAACTATAGCATAAAATTCTTGATCATAAATAAAATATTTCCTCTTGGCATCATTTAACTTCTCATTGAAATAAGCAACAGGTTTACCTTCTTGGCTCATAACAGCTCCTACTATAGTACCACTAGCATCACAATCTACTTGAAACACCTTATTAAAATCTGGAAGTGCTAAAACAGGTTGTTCTGTAACTTTTTATTTCAACAATTGAAAACTCTTTTCTGCCCCATTAGTCCACTTAAACTCTTTTCTATCCCCTCTCATTGTTTCAGTCAAGGGTCCATAAATACTGCTAAAATTTCTGATAAACTTTCTATAAAAGCTAGCCAAACTATGAAAAGATCTTACCTCAGTAGCACTCCTTGGAGTAGGCCATTCAAAGATAGCCTGTACCTTCTCTGGGTCCATTTTTAGACCTTCTGCTGAAACTACAAATCCCAAATACACTAACTCTTTCTTCACAAAACTACACTTCTTCAAATTAATCAACAATTTCTCTTTTCTTAGCTTCTCAAATACCATACAAATATGCATCATATGCTCCTCCAATGTCTTACTAAAGATCAGAATATCATCTAGGTAAACAATGACAAACTTACCCAGAAATTCTTTCAGAACCTCGTTCATGAGCCGCATGAAAGTGCTCGGTGCATTGGTTAGCCCAAAAAGCATGACTAACCACTCATACAGTCCTTCCTTTGTCTTGAAGGCAGTCTTCCATTCATCTCCTTCTCTGATCCGAATCTGATGATATCCACTTTTCAGATCTATTTTTGAAAACTACATAGCTCCACTCAAACAGTCCATAATATCATCCATTCATGGCAATGGAAACCTGTACTTGATTGTGATCTTGTTTATTTCCCTAGAGTCTGTACACATCCTCCATTCTCCATTCTTCTTTGGTGCTAATACCGCTGGTATAGCATAGGGACTCAGACTCTCACAGATCAATCCTTTCTGTAACAACTCATGTACTTGTCTGTTCAACTCCTCACTTTCTGCAGGTGTCATTCTGTGTGCTGCCTTGTTCAAAAAATTTACTCCTAGGATCAAGTCCATCTGATGACTGATCTTCCTGATTGGTGGTAATCCATCAGGCACATTATCAGATACAATATCTTGAAACTCATTCAACAAATCTGCAACTTCTACAGGAACATCTTCTACTTCCTCTTTACCAGCTTTTGGAATTAAAGCAAAACATACATGCTCATGCCTCATACCATCTAGGAAATTTCTTCCATCAACAAAAGTTATCCTTGCATTACCACATACCTTTTCTTCAGTCTCCTTCAATGGTTTTAGCTTATGTCGCACTCCATCCTTTGTCAGGGAATAGGTATTTGCACGACCATCATGTATAGCACATCTATCAAACTGTCATGGTCTACCCAACAACATATGACATGCATCCATAGATATGATATCACACAATACCTCATCTTGATATCCGCCAATCTTGAACTTCACCAGGCATTGTTCATTAACCATGACCTTGTGGTCATTCTGTACCCAGGCAATCCAATATGGATGTGGGTGTTTCTGTCTCTCGAACTTCAACTTTGTCACCATCTCTTCTGACACCAAATTGTCAGTGCTTCCACTATCAATAATCACATCACAACATTTACCTTCACACTTGCACCTGGTGCGAAATAGGCTCCTCCTTTGCTCAGGTTCATTCTCACCACTCAACAGGACTCTTCTATTAATCAACATTTCTCCTCTTTCAGCATCTTCAGAATTTGATGATCTGGCATCTTCATCTACATGTGCAACTCTGGCCTGGCCTTCATTTCTCCTGTCTGTTCTGTCTTGGCGCTGAGGACATTCAAATGCCCTATGACCTTCTTCTCCATAGTGAAAACATGTTCCACAGAAGCCACCTCTTCTAGATCCTTGTTTTTTAGATCTTCATTTCGGCCACCATATGATCGTCCACCAGATCGTCCACCGCGACCTCTTCCATTTTGTCTGCTCTCAAACTTCTTGTTCATCTTTTTCTCTACTTTTAGGGAAAACTGGTATGCCTCTTCAATACTGTTCATTCGAACTAGATTCAGCTCCTCCTGAATGCTTGGCCTTAACCCATTAAGGCATCGGGCAACTTTCTCCTTATCAGCTTCTGCATGGCCTGTTATGATGAGAAGTCGATAGAACTCCTCTGTATACTCCTGAATAGATCTTTCTGCTTGCTTCAAACTCTGCATTTTATTCAGTAGGTCAAGCTCATAATCAACAGGAATGAACTGTCGCTTCAATTTATCCACCATCCGATTCCATCTCATGATTTTCTCCTTTCCCCTTCTATTTCACTCCAACTGAATCTGTTGCCACCATATCTTCACATGACCTTTCAGTCTAGCCTTCGCAAATTTGACCCTATCAGGATCCTCAACATCTTCATACTCAAAATATTTCTCACATTCATTAATCCAGTTGATCAATTCCTCTGGGTTAAGATTTCTAAAAAATGTAGGAACCTCAATCTTAGGTCTTTTCCCAATCTTGAAAATCGCCCGAAAAAGTCTTTCTTCCTCCTGGTTCACAATTTCAACTTCTCCTTCTTGATATTCTTCTTTGGCTTCATCCTCGCTTTCGTATCTGACATTAAGATTCATTCGTCTGTGAATCTCTTCTTGCAATGCTCGCACTTGTCTCTGCAGCTCTCTAACCTCAGGTGTCACAGCACCAGCTCTTCCGCCATGTTCTCTTCGTGGAGGCATTTTCACGATGCGCACTGAAACTCTAACCATGGTCCTGGTGCAAACTGCCTCACAGTCGGTGATCTGTTTACACACTCAAGAAAATCTACTCTGATACCACTTGATGAAGGGTGCTCCCCTTAATACCACAAACACATAACAGAAACAAAGAAACCACAACAATATGCAACAATAGAAAATTGGCTTCTTATTATCTCCATAAATGTGGAATTACAAACTTTCATAATTACAATATGCAAAGCCGCATGGGCATTCCCTTACAATATTCTGTAGGACAAAGCCTCGAATTATTGCCTAGATCTACTACCTAGAACTATTCTGAACTGCCTAAGACAATAATACAGCCTTCCTTATATATGCAATTTTCCACCGCCTGGGAAGGTTCCAGAATTTTAGCCAATAAGGCCGACCAAACTTAGAATTATTTTATTTTACATTTTATTACATCATAGTTGGCTCAAGATAACCTTTGAAACCCGAACAGAAATTTTGAAGAAAATTATTTTCCGCCAATTCAGGTGGCCCAACTTCTGAAAACCATAAGTCATCACCAGTTGACCCGATCGGCTAATATAACCCCATTTCAGAAATGCCACAAAGCGCTCTACAGGCTTGACTCGCGCAAGCACCCGTCACCCAAATTTTCAACCTCATCCGGGGCCTCTAAAGCCTTCAAAACTGAGTTCAAAGTTTCTATACCCTGCTGCCAATACCAAAAATCTTCAATATCTTCCAATATACACTTGATCTGGCAATGAAACTTTACTGGCAGACTTATATGACCAGAATGAACCTCCAAGAAAGAAATCAGATCATTCTGAGCACATACAAAAATTACCAAAAATAGTAACTTTCCATAAATAGCAGCTCTGCACAAAATAGCCCTTATTGAATATAAAAATAGAAATATTTTTTTTTTGGGTGATGCAAGATTGCTCTTACACCCAGGATGCTCCTGCATCAGAATCTAGAGGGCAGCACTGACCATTGGGTAAAAGCACAAAGCTGTGTCATGTTTCAGGACAACTTATCAGCACAGCTGAATTTGAGTATTTCTAACTAAAATTATTTTTTGTCAAACATATGGTCTAGCTAGATTCATTCTAGCTAAGTTAGATAAGTTCTTCACCTTTTCCAATTGGAAATATCTATTAAATGCATGTTTTATAACAATTACTAAAGAAATAAAATTATTTCAGAAAAGCGACGTTTCAATAACTCTTACTCTTTTTAATGATATTTTTTTACAAATATAAAAATACCCTTTTTTAGAGCACAAAGTCAAGATTATCATCATATAATTTTTATAGTATTTTAATTAGATCTAATATATTATAATTTCAAAATACTACAAGTAGGTATTTTAACATTCAAGAACAAGATGCTTCAAAAATAGAAAAAAATAGTAAAGCTGATCAAAAAAATTGAAAATTTATATTTAACACTAGAGGAGAGAGTTATCTTCAAGAATGTGTAATTTATTTTCTGAATGGTGTAGATTTGTTAGGGGAAATTTGACACGAGATGAAAATTGTCGATTTCAGGTATGTTCGACTTTGAGTAGTTATAACAGAGAAAATATACATTGAAAACTAATTTTTCTTCTTTTCTGCACTAGCTATACAGTTTATCTATGACATATTTTGAAATAAAAGGAAAAAGAGATTATTTGCATATACTTTTTTGGTGCGGACAAGACCCTCATTTTTCAGCATTTTTCAGTAAGTAAAAATTGGACTTAAAAAATTTTAAAACTATGTGAATTCTTGTTCAAAAAAAATTAAAAAAATTATAGCCATAAACTTCATCCACTTTTACACATTTCATTAGTTTACATAAATTTTAAACATAAATGTCATTTTTATGTCATTCAAGTTAAAATTTTTGTGTGTTGTTGACCTTTTCCTTTATAAAAGTGTGACACAGCTTTGTACTTTTACCCCATTATGATAAAACTTTTAGGTGATTTACCAATATTATTTTTCAAAGATCAGTTAACAAACTAACCTAAAAATTCTTGATAAGTGAACCAAAAAATTCTTGAGTCTCCTTTGTACACTATCATAACACAATGTGTGAATGCTAGATGACTCTCCTTTGTATATTTTTAGCCTATTTCCTAATAAACACACTATGGATGCTAAGAGGGGTGGGGGGTAGTGGTTGGGGTGGAGGGGGGTGTTAATCAACATAAAATAAAACTGCAACAACTAACTTCATTAATCACCACATGAAATAATATGCAAGTAAAAAATAGGACGAACAACACAATAACATCAAGATCTATAAGTCGAAAATCCAAACTAGGAAAAACCACAATGAACTTGTCCAAAAAGATAATTCATGACTTGTATATAGTCTAATTACAAACGATTAGGAGCTCGCTACTCTAGAATAACAACCATAAGCCCAGTTGAATACATCAATGAATATAGATAAGAAGGATCATAATAGTGTAGTACAAATAGGAGCTCACTACTATGAACTTTCATATAGAGGATCACTACCAAAGTATCAATATACAACAACAAACTCAAGTACCTAAGGATCACTATCTTAAATTACTTACAACTCTTCAAGGTAGATAAATATACTCTCCTAATAATACATTTGATCTATACAACATTATCTACTCTAGTAACAAAATATTATTTCCTTTCCTTCTCCACCATTGCCACTAAACTTAGCTCTATTGATTGTTGAATTGGTTCACACACTTCACTTTCTTCACACATTACACTTATATTTTACCAAAGCACCAATATTCCTTATATACATGATATATTATTGGAAATTACAATAAGGTTGGCCAAGAAAAAATATATTTCAAATAAGTTACATGTTAATCATGGCAATAGAAAAGTGCAAGTAATTCCTATGCCAAAAGCATCTAAAATGAGGACCCAAATAAATAAGAGATACACATTAAATACATAGGTCCCATATAGCATGATACCATCTAGATAAGAGATAAGAATTAAGTAATAGACCCAGACCTAAATATGACACTTCAATAATAAATAAATATAATACATAGACCTAAATCAAAAAAGAACAATCCATTCCAAGAGAAAGAGGGAACAAGAACCACAATAATTAAAAAAACTAAAAATGATAATTGAAACATGGAGAAGAAAACTACCAACTTTATATCTATAACTGGATCTCCACAATCTATGGAGAGATCTACATACCAAACCTATTATTTTTCAAGCTAAAAATAGTTGCTACAAATTATTTTTGGATTAGAACAACAATTGAAAATACCTGCAACAATGGATGACATAGTCTCCAAAATACTCGGAATAGATTCTTGATCACTCGAGGATGCTACAACAAAGATCAAAACTTGAATTCATCTATATGATTAGTAGTACATCTTTAAACTTTATTTCTATAATAGAAACACTTTGGAAAGTATAAATATTTGCAACTACAAAACTGTTAACTACTCTACAACACAATATGACTACAAGTGAACTATAGACATCCAAACGAGACATACTTTTGGATATAAGAGTGTAACATAGAGACACTATAAAATAACATCTTCCAATGATCACATAATACATAGTTGTCTACACCATCTTGACGTAATCATAGGATACATACCTACCTTGGACTATTCTGAAACTATACATGATACATAGTTGTCTTACACTATTATAAAACCATACAATAATCATACTTATCTTCCACTGCACTACACTTCAGTAGTTAAAACATACTTGTTTTCTACTATATTGTAGTACTATAGTAAATGCATAATTATCTTCCACTAAACTATAGGTTCAATACACTCTACACTGTAGTGTTGCACTACAGGTTTAGTACAAAAACCCACATCTCTAAGAATAGAAAAATTCCAGACCACAAATATTGAGTGACCACAAACACAAAATTATTTGAAATTATAAATCTAACATTAATAAAAATAGACAACCAATCATATATTTATAACCTTTCCTTGGAGACAAAACTTTTGTTGGTTATCTTTGGAACTGGTTGACTAGCATAACACAATTTTCTAGATCATTTGACCTATCCTTTTTCACAAAGTGTATGGGGTAACTAGAAGAACTTAAATTGCTAGAAAATTTTACTTCTCATATTTATATAATTTTGTGAGTTGACTAGCTTTATAGACCACCAAATCTCTTCTAACTCTCCCCCCTCACTTTCATTGATTACCTTGCACAAGAAAATTTCGTACCCTATGTCTTCTATGGAAAAACACACTTTTTTGCTTAACTAAATTATGAAGTCTTGTGTTATCCTTCATGTGTGCTCTTTCCCTTTCCATGTGACTACTTGTATTTTTGGAGTAGCTTTCTGAGCATGATACTATAGCTTGATACTTTTTCTTTAATTAGGTATCTTCAACTAGATGACTTTGAACCATAGTAAGATTTATAATTTTATCTTTTATTTTTGTATCCTTGCATGTGCTTGTATGAGTTAACATTATTGGTTTGGAGTTTTGTGTCCTTAAACTTAGTGATGTCTTATCTATTTGCATTTTTTGATATGATCTTTCTCTCTTTCTCTATCTTTTTTCTACTTTACTATGAGCTTAACTTCTATTCATACTCCCACTAAAGTGAAAGATAAATATACTATCTTAAATTATAAGAATGTATAACTATATTCTTAATTCAACCCTATTTTAGCATTTACGTTATCTCACAATGATTTATAGTACTCCATCTCCATATTGCCTATCATCCCACCATATTCTCCATAATCTCTATTCTTGAACCCAAGTTTGAAACTTTTGGGGGGATTACATTAGTGAAGGTGACCTATACCTAAGAATAGGTTGGTTAGGGTGACCTAATCCATAATGTTTTCCTAAAAGTTAAATTACCTCAACATGTCTCAATGGTTAAGTGGGAAATATGAAATCTTGTTGGCTTCCTTCAATTTTTGACATCTGAAATGTTTTGGGAGGTGTAACATGTAAAAATGGAAGAGTATGATAAATGTAATGTATTGAATGTGTGGGAGAATATAGGATCTATCCCTAATCCAAATTCCCAAAGGGGAGATCCAAATTGATTAATCACAAGCAAGTGAATCAATGCACAAATGAATCAAACTATGGAGAATATGAAGAAAGGAAGAAAACCCTATAGTCCGTTATAACAAAGTGTGTTCTTGAAAAATTAAATGAATAGAAGACAAATACTAACCTCAAAATAGGGAATCTAGAAAAGACTATTGTTTGATTTCTATGTTCAGTTTTGGGAGATTCTGCATTCGAATCTGGCCTAGAAATGCAAAAATAGAGAAAACCCAAAAACCTTCTATCTTTCAGAGAAAGGTCATCCTTGACCTCATGATAGGGGTAAGATCTTACCCTGGGGTAGAATCTTGACCCCCACTAAAAGTCATGCTTGACCTGAAACAACTTTGACATAAATTCTATTCGTAGATCTCGTAAGTTCACCGAAGAGTGTATCAAGATCTGTACTGATATTGGTCATCTTGCACCTGCACCTGCAAGAAAAAGGGTTTTTGTTGTTTGAATGAGGATTTTTCCTTGGTCAAACCCCAATTTGGAATCAACCTTGAAATGTAATTTAAATTGCAATATATAAACAAAGTAAATGGAACTATTCACCTTGCTTATGTTGAAATCCTTGTGGAGGATTTGAATCCTTGAATCCACATGGATACTCCAAATGAATGTAGAATTGTATGTAGGATGTCTCAAATCAATTGCATTAGATCTTTAACACCAATCTTGAATAGATCTTGGAATAGGAAGAAGCTTGGATGAATGTGGATGGACAAATCTTCAACAAGAGGGCTCCAAAGGGATTGAATCCTTCAATGGCTAACAATGGATCTCCTTGATGAATTGGATCATGAATGCTTGAATGATTTCCTTCTCCTTCTTTCTTGCTTGATCTCTTGATTGCACTTTAGAGCTAGATTTCCTGATCATAAAAAGTGGATTGTTATGAAGTTTCTTATATTCAAATGAGAGGAGGAAGACTTCCTTTTATAGTGATCTAGGGCACAAACTTCTAGAGGGGCCAACATAGGGGAATTAAATTCCAACTAGGCCTTAAACCTTAGAGATGGACCTAGATTAAATACAATTTCAGATTTTACCATTCCAAAATCTAAATCAACTGACCCAGAAGCGGGAAACAATACTTTCCAAATCTTGATATCCCAAAACATCTAGAATTTGAAAATTGGACCCAGGGTCAAGGTCAAGAGTTGAGGTCACATATCTCAGTTTATCAGGACCAGGTGCCAGAAACAGGCTGGGAAAAGGTGGAGAGAGAAGTAGAACAAGGGGAAAAATCCAAATCTATTCAAAGACCTATTCAAGACACTTGACATGACCCCAGACAACTTACTTGGAGGGATAAACCTATCGTAAATGGAAGTGCTTCCATTTTCTGATGATACATTTAACCCCCACTTTAGCATGAGTATAGAATCGACGCAAGCTCTTGGTAAAGGAGATCATAATGAAAATATAATCTTTTTGAAATCAAATGGCCAAAGGAATCCTCAAGCCCCCAGGGACTCAAGTCTTTGTCAAATCCAAGATTACAATAAGAGAGACATCTCTAGAAAAGAGAAAGAGAGAGAGGGTGTGATTACCTTGCCCAATGAGAACTTATGTCCCATTGTGAACCACATAAGTAAACGATGCAACTGAAAAGATGGAATTGAACCACTTAGTGAATGTGGCTACTCACTAGTCAACCCATCAAAGATTCACCCTTAGGAATATTCTATTCCATAAGAGTAAAACCAAAAGAAAAAGAGATTGTCTTAAGGACACCTTCAACCTTAAGGGATCAAAAATTTGAAACTGGGGGGATCAAGAGATCCTAAATAAAAATCCATGCTTTAAGGATTAGTCACTAATCCATAAAGGGAGAGAAGTACCTTGAAAAATATATGTATATTGAAAGTGCGAATGTGCAACATGTGAGTAGAGAGTATGGACCCACATAAAAGTCATTGCTAACACTTTAATAGGAGAAATAGCTTGAATGGAAACATAAACAACTCCATTGATTATGTTTCCACTACGAGATGCCCCAAAGTGAAGACAAATCAAGGGATATATGACATAAACATATAGAGAACACAGAAGGGATCCACCTTCTATGGGGTCAGTATGATCATAAGATTTTATATATATATATATATATATATATATATATATATATATGATATTATTGCAAATGAATTGACATCATTCCCCAAAGAAAGTAGAAGTACAATCACAATGGAGGAAAGAATACATAAGAGGTACAAAGAAGAGTCTTTTCAGACCACAACATGGAGACCAAAAAGATTCAGTGCTACCAAGTCGCAAATCCAAGTGGACTATACAAAGAAACATTTATGAACAATAGCACAGGTACCACATAACATGAAACAACATATAGAATAACAAAGATACATATAGAGGAAATATACAATAGATTTGATTCCTTTACCACCTTGTGCCAAAAAAGAAACAAGGGGCGTATAAAAGAAATGACAACATTTAGAAAACATATCACGTGAGAAGCACATTACAATAGGAAAATACACAAAAAGCTACCATGTAGGACTAGCCAATCAAGTGCCCCACCTACTCTCCCCATCTTGTTCTATATCATTTAGGGAAGGTGGATAACTCGCAAGAGTGACTATATCCAACATAGTAGGAATGATAGCCAATTCCAAACAAGGATACTCTTGAGAATCATAATGTTTGATACTAGGTGTAAGTGTCAATTGTGATGAAAGCATATTAGGTAAATCAATGTCAATGTCAATAGTCTCATATTCATCATTAACATCATTAGTATCATCAAGAGTATGTTCCTCATTGAAATTAATCAAAATAGGATCTAAGATACAAATAGAATCATCATTGATGTAGGAGCATCCTAGGTGTAAGAGAAATCTTGAATCATGCAAAAATATTTCTAGTTTCTTTACAATAAGGGTTATCTTGTCCAGAGCTGCTATTTTTGGAAATTTACAATTTTTAGTAAGTTTTCTCTTTGAGCTAAGAATGTTATATTTTCTTTCCTGGAGGCTCATTTTGGTCATATTAGTCTATCGGTAAAGTTTCATTGCTAGATCAAGTCTAGTTTTGAAGATATTGAAAATTTTTGGTATTGGCAGTAGGGTACAGAAACTTTGAACTCAGTTTTTAAAGATTTAGAGTCCTTGAATGAGGTTGAAACTTAGGCTGAATGAATCTTGCTTGATTCAAGTTTTGTAGAGAACTTTGTGCCCTTTCTGAAATGGGGTCATAATAGCCAATTGGGTCAATGGGTGATGACTTATGGTGTCCAAAAGTTGGGCCACCTGAAATGACAGAAAATAAATTTCCTTCAAAATTTATGTTTGGGTTTCAAAAGTTGTTTTAAGTCAACTCTGATGTAATAAATTGAAAAATAAAATAATTCTAGGGTTGGTCAGCCTTAATGGCTAAATTTTGGAACCTTCCCAGGCGGTGGAAAATTGTCTATATAAGGAAGGCCCGTAGTGTTGTCTAGGACAGTTTAGAGCAGTTCAAAGTAGTTCTGGGTAATAATTTGAGGCTCTTTCCTACAGAATATTGTAAGAGAAATGCCCATGTGGCTTTGCATATTGTAATCCTAAAATTTATAATTCCACATTTGTGGAGATAATAAGAAGCCCATTTTCTATTCTTGTAAATTATTGTTGTTTCTCTATTTTTGTTATGTGTTTGTGGTATTAAGGGGAGAACCCTTCATCAAGTGGTATCAAAGTGGGAGTTCTTGAGTGTGTAGATAGATCGTCAACTATGAGGCAGCTTACACTAGAACTGTGGTTACGGTTTCAACAAGCAGCACAAAAATGCCTCCACAAAGGGAACATGGTGGAAGAGTTGGTGGTGTGACACCTGAGGTTAGAGTGCTCCATAGAAAAGTGCGAGCATTGCAAGAAGAGATTCGTAGATGAATGCATCTTAATGTCAGAGATGAAAGTGAGGATGAAGCTAAAGAAGGAAATTCTGATCAAGAAGGAGAAGGCAAAATTATGAACCAAGAGGAAGAAAGGCTTTTTCAGATGATTTCCAAGATCGGGAAAAGACCTAAGATTGAGGTTCCTACATTTTCAAGAAATCTTAACCTAGAAGAGTTGACCAAATGGATCAATGAGTTAGAAGAATATTTTGAGTATGAAGACATCAAGGATCCTAATCGAGTCAAGTTTGTGAAGTCCAGACTAAAGGGTCGTGCGAAGATCTGGTGGCAAGAGATTCAATTGGAGTGAAATAGAAGAGGAAAGGATAAAGTCACAAGATGGGATCAGATGGTGGATAAATTGAAGTGACAGTTCATTCCTATTGATTATGAGCTTGACCTACTAAAGAAAATACAAAGTTTAAAGCAAGGAAGATATGTTCAGGAGTATACAGATGAGTTCTATCAAATCCTCATTAGAGCAGGCCATGCAAAAGCTGATAAGGAGAAAGTTAGTTGTTACCTTAATGGGTTGAGGCTAAGCATTCAAGAGGATTTGAATTTGATTTGAATGAATAGTATTGAAGAGGCATACTAGTTTTCCCTAAAAGTAGATGAAAATTTGAACAAGAATTTTGAGAGAAGAAAACATGGAAGAGGTCATGGTGGAAGATCTGGTGGATGGTCATATGGAGGCCAAAATGAAGATCTAAAAAAGAAGGATGAGACTAGTAGTAGTCAAAGTTATATAGGAAACAATTCCAATCATTTTCATGATCCGAATAATAGAGATCAGAGAGGAAGAGGAAGAAGTCAAGGTTGAGGAAGAGGAGACTTCTGTGGAACATGTTTTCACTATGGAAAAGAAGGTCATAGGGTATATGAATGTCCTCAATGCCAAGGAAGGACATATAGGAGAACTGAAGGCCAGGCTATAATTGCACATGTAGATGAAGATACCAGATCAACACATTCTAAAGATACTAAAAGAGAAGAAATGCTAATTAATAGAAGAGTCCTGCTAAGTGGTGAAAATAAACCTAAGTAAAGGAGGATCATTTTTCACACCAAGTGCAAGTGAGATAATAAGTTTTGTGATGTGATTATTGATAGTGGAAGCACTACAAATTTTGTGTCAGAAGAGATGGTCACAAAGTTAAAGCTCAAGAGACAGAAACACCCACATCCATATCAGATTGCCTGGGTGCAGGATGACCACAAGGTCATGGTTAGTGAATAGTGCCTATTAAAGTTCAAGATTGGTGGATACCATGATGAGGTACTATGTTATATCATACCTATGGATGCATGTCATATGCTATTAGGTAGACCATGGAATTTTGATAGGCGTGTTGTACATGATGGTCATGCGAATACCTATTCCCTGATGAAGGATGGAGTGCGACATAAGCTAAAGCCATTGAAAGACATAGAAGAAAAGGTATGTGGTAATGCAAGGATAAATTTTGTTGATGGAAGAAAATTCCTAGAGGGTATGAGGCATGAGCATGTGTGTTTTTCTTTAATTCCAAAAGTTGGTAAAGAGGAAGTAGAAGATGTACCTATAGAAGTTGCAGATTTATTGACTAAGTTTCAAGATATTGTATCTGATAATGTACTTGATGGATTACCACCAGTAAGGAAGATCAGTCATCAGATGGACTTGATTCCAAGAGCCAATTTGCCAGATAAGGTAGCACACAGAATGACACTAGCAGAAAGTGAAGACTTGAATAGACAAGTACGTGAGTTGTTACAGAAGGGGTTGATTCAGGAGAGCCCAAGTTCATGTGCTGTACCAATAGTATCAACACCAAAGAAGAATGGAGAATGGAGGATGTGTATAGATTCCAAGGCAATAAATAAGACCACAATCAAGTATAGGTTTCCATTGCCATGAATGGATGATATTATGGATTTTTTGAGTGGAGCTGTGTATTTCTCAATGATAGATTTGAAGAGTGGATATCATCAGATTTGGATTAGAGAAGGAGATGAATGCATGGAAGACTTCCTTCAAGACAAAGGAAGGACTGTATGAGTGGTTATTCATGCCTTTTGGGCTAATCAATGCACCGAGAACTTTCATGCGGCTCATGAATGAGGTTCTAAAAGAATTTTTGGGTAAGTTTGTCATAGTTTACCTAGATGATATTTTGATCTTTAGTAAGACATTGGATGAGCATATGATGCATATTCATATGGTGTTTGAGAAGTTGAGGGAAGAGAAATTGTTGATTAATTTGAAGAAGTGCAATTTTTTGAATAAGGAGTTAGTGTATCTGGGATTTGTAGTTCAACAGAAGGTCTAAAAATGGACCCAAAAAAGATGCATACTATCCTTGAATGGCCTACTCCAATGAGTGCTACTGAGGTAAGATCTTTTCATGGTTTGGCCAGATTTTACAGAAAGTTTATCATAAGTTTTAGCAGTATTTGTAGACCCTTGACTAAAACAATGAGAGAGGATAGAAAAGAGTTTAAGTGGACTATAGGGGTAGAAAAGAGTTTTCAACTGTTGAAATAGAAACTTATAGAACAACCTCTTTTAGCACTTCCAGATTTTAATAAGGTGTTTCATGTAGACTGTGATGCTAGTAGTACTGTAATAGGAGCTATTATGAGCCAAGAAGGTAAAATTTTTGTGTATTTCAGTGAGAAGCTAAATGATGCCAAGAGAAAATATTATGTTTCTGATCAGAAATTTTATGCTATAGTTCAGGCATTAAAGAAGTGGAGACACTATCTACTTCTTAAGGAGTTTATTTTGTATACTGATCATCAAGCTTTGAAATATTTGAATAGTCAAGGAAAGTTAAATCAAAGGCATTTGAAATGGGTTGAGTTTTTGCAGAGTTATACATTTGTTTTGAAACATAAGAGTGGAAAGTCTAGTAGGGTTGCAAATGTGCTTAGCAGAAGGCAACTATTGCTGAAAGAGATGCAAATTGAGGTGGTTGGGTTCAAGGAACTCAAGAATTTGTATCCAGAAGATCCTGATTTTGGAGAAGCTTGGAAAGCTTGTACAGAACCTGTTACTCTAGATAGAATGAAATAGTTGGATTTCATCATCCAGGATAGTATGCTATTCAAAGGGAGTCAATTGTACATTCCATGAAGTTCTATGAGGGAGAATCTCATCAAGAAGAAGCATAGCATAGGACTAGCTGGACATTTTGGTCATGATAAAACCATTGCTTTGGTTAGTGAGAATTATTATTGGCCACAGTAACAACAAGATGTCAAGAATTTTGTACAAAGTTGCAGAGTATGACAAATTGCAAAAGGAGTGAAGTAGAATATAGGGTTGTATCGGCCATTATTGATACAAGAGAAGCCTTGGGAGGATATCAGTATGGACTTTGTTCTTGGTTTACCAAGGAATTAGCAGGGACATGATTCAATTTTTGTGGTGGTTTACAAATTTTTGAAGATGACACATTTCATTCCCTGCAAGAAGACTAATGATTTTGTTCATGTAGAAGAATTATTTTTTAGAGAAGTGGTGAGACTGCATGGTTTTCCAAAGAGCATAGTTTCAAATCAAGACACTAAGTTTGTTGGATATTTTTGGCATACATTGTGGAAGAAGTTAAAGATAGTTTTAAAGTTCAGTTCATCACATCACCCACAAATTGATGGACAGATAGAGGTGCTGAATAGGAGTTTGGGGAATTTGCTGAAATGTTTGGTTGGAGACAAGCCAACAAGATGGGATTTGATTTTTCCATAGGAATAATTTGCATACAATAATTTTTTTAACATGAGCAGTGGTAAATCACCTTTCCAAATTGTATATGAAAGTACATAGTCCCAGAAATGCATCTGAGTTGAGAAATATAGACAAAGGAGAAATTTTTACAGAACATTTGAAGAACATCCATGAGGAGGTGAGAAAGCATATTACTAAGATGAATGTGTATTATAAGGCTAAAGCAAAAGAGAAGAGGAGACAAGGAATTTCAGGTTGGAGATGAAGTTATGGTTCATTTGCACAAGGAGTGATTTCCAGTTGGTACATATAACAAGTTGAAAATGAAGAAGTTTGGGCCATGTAAGATACTAAAGAAACATGATTCAGGAAATGCCTATGAGGTAAAATTGCCTACTAAGATGAATATTTCACTAGTATTTAACATTTCAGATCTAACAGAGTATCATGAGGGAGGTGTTGAGAATGAGATCACAATAACACAGTGGATTATTCTAGCAACTATTTTAGCTACCAAGGAGATTGAGGACATACTAGATAGTCATGTTGGAAGAAGCACAAGGAACATGACATATGAAGAATATTTGGTCAAATGGAAAGGATGACCTTTTGAAGACTCATCATGGTTGTCAAGGGAGGAGGTTAACCATCTTGGTTTTCCTCTTCACACTTGAGTTATGACAGCATCACTTCTCAAATTACCCCCAGTGTCTGATGCAGGAGCATCCTAGGTGTAAGAGCAATCTTGCATCACCCAAAAATAATTCTAGTTTCTTTTCAATAAGGGCTATCTTGTCCAGAGCTCCTATTTTTGAAAATTTACTATTTTTAGTAAGTTTTCCGTTTGAGCTCAGAATGTTCTAGTTTCTTCCCTGGAGGTTCATTTTGGTCATATTAGTCTAGTGGTAAAGTTTCATTGCCAAATCAAGTCTAGTTTGGAAGATATTGAAATTTTTTGGTATTGGTAGCATGGTACAGAAACTTTGAACTTAGTTTTGAAGGCTTTAGAGGCCCCAGATGAGGTCAAAACTTTGGCTAAATGAAGCTTTCATTCTTTAGGTGTTGTAGGGCACTTCATGCCCTTTTCAAAATAGGGTCATAATAGTCAATCGGGTCAATGGGTGATGACTTATGGTCTTCAGAAGTTGGACCACCTGAAATGGCAAAAAATAAATTTTCTTCAAAATTTATGTTTGGGTTTCAAAAGTTGTTTTGAGCTGACTCTAATGTAATAAATTGAAAAATAAAATAATTCTAGGGTTGGTCGGCCTTAATGGCTAAATTCTGAAACCTTCCCAGGTGGTGGAAAATTGCCTATATAAGGAAGGTGAGTAGTGTTGTCTAGGACAATTTGAAGCAGTTCGTAGTAGTTCTAGGTAATAATTTGAGGCTTTGTCCTATAAAATATTGTAAGAGAAATGCCCATGTGGCTTTGCATATTGTAATCCTAAAATTTGTAATTCCACATTTGTGGAGATAATAATAAGCCCAATTTCTATTTTTGCAAATTGTTGTTGTTTCTCTATTTCTATTATGTGTTTGTGGTATTAAGGGGAGCACCCTTCATCAATCATAATCTTGCATTTTAACATCATTATTAGCAGTAACTTCTTCAAACACATCATGCATAGGCTTGTCAAAAGAAGGTAAAGAATTTTAAAGAACAAAAGTATGAGCCTTCGCTTGAGCATGATGCTCCTTACAACATTCATTAGTAGATCGATTATGTTTTGTCTTGTTTGAAATATGTTGAGAACTAGGAGGAACAACTACTGGGTCCTTCACAGGTTCTATAGGAGGATTAGTAGGATTCTCAGCAGACTGACAAGCAACAGTAGGAGCTTGATTAACATAAGTAGAAGCCATAGATAAAGGAGGTATAAAAGGCGTAGGCAAAAGACCATGATTAAAATCTAGTGGAGGTAGGCTTAACAAGACAATCTTACAATTCTTATAGGCTTGATATGAATGGAAGAGATTATCCCATCGAGAAGGAAATGAATTAGGTAATGAAGGCCAAAAGAAGTCAACTATAGCACAATCCCTGGGCTTAGAAGGTTGATATAAACTATGATTAACCGTCTTCACTTCTTCATCATGAAAAAATTTAAGACACTTATGGATAGGAGAAGCAACAACATGCATGGAATTTAACTACGAAAAACCAAGCTTAACTTGAAATTGATCAGAAGTAGGAAAAACAACAAAGGTAGTGTTCACAATTTTACTGCAAAGTTCAACTAGCAAGTTAATAGAACCAAATGATGGATAAAGAAAATCATTACAAGTTTGAATGCACACATCAGATGTATCACAAGAATCATGTTGCAATTTTTTCATAAAAAGATTTTCTTTAGTAATTAATGAAGGGTGCTCCCCTTAATACCACAAACACATAACAAAAATAGAGAAACAACAACAATAATATGCAAGAACAGAAAATTGGCTTCTTATTATCTCCACAAATGTGGAATTACAAACTTTCAGAATTACAATATGCAAAGCCACATGGGCATTCCCTTACAATATTCTGTAGGACAAAGCCTCCAATCAATACCCAGATCTACTACCCAGAACTATTCCCCAACTACCTAAGACAATAATACAGCCTTCCTAATATAGGCAATTTCCACCGCCCGAGAAGGTTCCAGAAATTTAGCCCTAAGGGCCGACCAAACTTAGAATTATTTTATTTTTCAATTTATTACATCAAAGTCGGCTCAAAATAACTTTTGAAACCCGAACAGAAATTTTGAAGGAAAATTATTTTCCGCCATTTCAGGTGACCCGACTTCCGGAGATCATAAGTCATCACCAGTTGACCCGATTGACTATTATAACCCCATTTCAGAAATGCCACGAAGTGCTCTACAGGCTTGATCCGCGCAAGCGCCCATCACCCAAATTTTTGACCTCATTTGGGGCCTCTAAAGCCTTCAAAACTGAGTTCAAAGTTTCCGTACCCTGCTGCCAATACCGAAAATCTTCAATATCTTCAAAACTACATCTGATCTAGCCATGAAACTTTGCTGGCAGACTTATATGACCAAAATGAACCTCTAAGAAAGAAATCAGATCATTCTGAGCACATACGAAAATTACCAAAAATAGTAACTTTCCACAAATAGCAGCTCTGCACAAAATAACCCTTATTGAATAAAAATAGAAATATTTTTTTTGGGTGATGCAAGATTGCTCTTACACCCAGGATGCTCCTGCATCAGACACCTGGGGTAATTTGAGAAGTGACCCTGTCATGACTCAGCTGTGCAGAGGAAAACCAAGACGGTTAACCTCCTCCTTTGTTAGCCATGATGAATCTTCAACAGGTCATCCTTTCCACTTGACCAGATATTCTTCATATGTCATGTTCCTTGTGCTTCTGCCAACACGACTATCCAGTATATCTTCGATCTCCTTAGTGTCTGAACTAGTTGCTGGAATACTCCACTGTGCTATTTTGATCTCATCTTCAACACCTCCTTCATGATACTCTGTCAGATCTGAAATGTTAAACACTGGTGAAATATTTAGCTCAGTGGGCAATTCTACCTCATATGCATTTCCTGAATCATGTTTCTTCAGTATCCTACATGGTCCAAACTTCTTCATTTTCAACTTGTTATATGTACCAACCGAAAACCGCTCCTTCCGCAAATGAACCATGACTTCATCTCCAACCTGAAATTCTTTATGCCTCCTTTTCACATCTGCCTTAGCCTTATACTGTGCATTCATCTTGGCAATATGCTTCCTCACCTCCTCATGGATGTTCTTCAAGTGTTCTGCAAAATCCTCAGCTTCAGCACTACTTATTTCTCCTTTATCTATCTTCCTCAATTCAGATGCATTTCTTGGACTACTTCCATATACAATCTGGATTGGTGATTTAACAGTGCTTCTATTGACAGAATTATTGTATGCAAATTCTGCCTGTGGTAAAATCAAATCCCATCCTGTTGGCTTATCTCCAACCAAACATCTCAGCAAATTTTCCAAACTTCTATTCACCACCTCTGTCTGTCCATCAGTCTGTGGATGATGTGATGAACTGAACTTCAAATCTATCTTCAACTTCTTCCACAATGTATGCCAAAAATATCCAACAAACTTAGTGTCCCGATCTGAAACTATGGTCTTTGGCAAACCATGAAGTCTCACTACTTCTCTGAAAAACAATCCTGCTACATGAACAGCATCATTAGTCTTCTTGCAGGGAATGAAATGTGTCATCTTCGAAAATCTGTCAACCACCACAAAAATTGAATCATGTGCCCGCTGAGTCCTCGGTAAACCAAGAACAAAGTCCATGCTGATATCCTCCCAAGGCTTCTCTGGTATAGGTAATGGCTGATACAACCCTGTATTCTGCTCACTCCTTTCGCCATCTGACATACTCTGCAACTCTATACAAACTTCTTCACATCTTGCTGCAATTGTGGCCAATAATAATTCTCACTAACCAAAGAAAGGGTTTTGTCACGACTAAAATGTCTAGCCAATCCTCCGCTATGCTTCTCCTTGATGAGATTCTCCCTCATAGAACTTCATGGAATGCACAACTGACTCCCTTTGAATAGCATATCATCCTGGATGATGAAATCCAACCATTTCGTCCTGTCTAGAGTAACAGGTTCTGTACAAGCTTTCCAAGCTTCACCAAAATCAGGATCTTCTGGATACAAATTCTTGAGTTCCTTGAACCCAACCACCTCAATCTGCATCTTTGTCAGCAATAGTTGCATTCTGCTAAGAGCATCTGCAACCCTGTTAGACTTCCCACTTCTGTGTTTCAAAACAAATGTATAACTCTGCAAAAACTCAACCCATTTCAAATGTCTTTGATTCAATTTTCCTTGACTATTCAAATATTGCAAAGCTTGATGATCAGTATACAAAACAAACTCCTTAGGAAGTAGATAATGTCTCCACTTTTTTAATGCCTGAACTATAGCATAAAATTCTTGATCATAAATAGAATACTTCCTCTTCGCATCATTTAACTTCTCACTGAAATACGCAACAGGTTTACCTTCTTGGCTCATAACAGCTCCTATTGCAATACCACTAGCATCACAATCTACTTGAAACACCTTATTAAAATTTGGAAGTGCTAAAACAGGTTGTTCTGTAACTTTTTGTTTCAATAATTGAAAACTCTTTTCTGCTCCTTTAGTCCACTTAAACTCTTTTCTATCCGCTCTCATTTTTTCAGTCAAGGGTCCACAAATACTGCTAAAATTTCTGATAAACTTTCTGTAAAAGCTAGCCAAACCATGAAAAGATCTTATCTCAGTAGCACTCCTTGGAGTAGGCCATTCAAGGATAGCCTATACCTTCTCTGGGTCCATTTTTAGACCTTCTGCTGAAACTACAAATCCCAAATACACTAACTCTTTCTTCACAAAACTGCACTTCTTCAAATTAATCAACAATTTCTCATCTCTCAACTTCTCAAACACCATACGAATATGCATCATATGTTCCTCTAATGTCTTGCTAAAAATCAAAATATCATCTAGGTAAACAATGACAAACTTACCTAGAAATTCTTTCAGAACCTCATTCATGAGCCGCATGAAAGTGCTCGGTGCATTGGTTAGCCCAAAAGGCATGAATAACCACTCATATAGTCCTTCCTTTGTCTTGAAGGCAGTCTTGCATTCATCTCCTTCTCTGATCCGAATCTGGTGATATCCACTCTTCAGATCTATATTTGAGAAATACACAGCTCCACTCAAACAATCCATAATATCATCCATTCATGGCAATGAAAACCTATACTTGATTGTGATCCTATTTATTGCTCTGGAATCTGTACACATCCTCCACTCTCCATTCTTCTTTGGTGCTAATACCACTGGTACAGCACAGGGACTCAGACTCTCTCGAATCAACCCTTTCTGCAATAACTCGTGTACTTGTCTGTTCAACTCTTCACTTTCTGCTGGTGTCATTCTGTGTGCTGCCTTGTTTGGCAAACTGGCTCCTGGAATCAAATCCATCTGATGACTAATCTTCCTTACCATTGGTAATCCATCAGGTACATTATCAGATACAATATCCTGAAACTCATTCAACAAATCTGCAACCTCTACAGGTACATCCTCTGCTTCTTCTTTACCAACTTTTGGAATTAAAGAAAAACACACATGCTCATGCTTCATACCATCTAAGAATTTTCTTCCATCAACAAATTTTATTCTTGCATTACCACATACCTTTTCTTCGGTCTCCTTCAATGGCTTTAGCTTATGTCGCACTCCATCCTTTGTCAGGGAATAGGTATTCGCACGACCATCATGTACAGCACATCTATCAAACTGCCACAGTCTACCCAACAACATATGACATGCATCCATGGATATGATATCACACAATACCTCATCTTGGTATCCGCCAATCTTGAACTTCACCAGGCATTGTTCATTGACCATGACCTTGTGGTCATCCTGTACCCAAGCAATCCGATATGGATGTGGGTGTTTCTGTCTCTTGAACTTCAACTTTGTTACCATCTCTTCTGACACCAAATTGTCATTGCTTCCACTATCAATAATCAAATCACAACATTTACCTTCACACTTGCACCTGGTGCGAAACAAGCTCCTCCTTTGTTCAGGTTCATTCTCACCACTCAGCAAGACTCTTCTGTTAATTAGCATTTCTCCTCTTTCGGCATCTTCAAAATTTGACGATCTAGCATCTTCATCTACATGTGCAACTCTGGCCTGGCCTTCATTTCTCCTGTTTGTTCTTCCTTGGCACTGAGGACATTCAAATGCCCTATGACCTTCTTCTCCACAGTGAAAACATGTCCCACGGAAGCCACCTCTTCCAGATCCTTGTCCTCTTCCTCTTCCTCTTTGATCTCTATTATTCTGATCCTGGGAGCGATTGAAATTATTTCCTCACTGATTCTGACTGCTACTGGCCTCATCCTTCTTTTTCGGATCTTCATTTTGGCCACCATATGACCGTCCACCAGATCGTCCACCGCGACCTCTTCCATTTTGTCTGCTCTCAAACTTCTTGTTTAGCTTTTCCTCTACTTTTAGGGCAAACTGGTATGCCTCTTCAATACTGTTCATTCGAACTAGATTCAGCTCCTCCTGAATGCTTGGCCTTAACCCATTAAGGTATCGGGAAACTTTCTCCTTATCAGCTTCTACATGGCCTGTTCTGATGAGAAGTCGATAGAACTCCTCTGTATACTCCTGAACAGATCTTCCTGCCTGCTTCAAACTCTGCATTTTTTTCAGTAGGTCAAGCTCATAATCAATAGGAATGAACTGTCGCTTCAATTTTCTACCATCCAATCCCATCTCGTGATTTTCTCCTTTCCCCTTCTATTTCACTCTAATTGAATCTCTTGCCACCATATCTTCGCATGACCTTTCAGTCTGGCCTTCGCAAATTTGACCCTATCAGGGTCCTCAACATCTTCATACTCAAAATATTCCTCACATTCATTGATCCAGTCGATCAATTCCTCTGGGTTAAGATTTCCAGAAAATGTGGGAACCTCAATCTTAGGTCTTTTCCCAATCTTGGAAATCGCCCGGAAGAGTCTTTCTTCCTCCTGGTTCACAATTTCAGCTTCTCCTTCTTGATATTCTTCTTCGGCTTCATCCTCACTTTCATCTCTGACATTAAGATTCATTCCTCTGCGAATCTCATCTTGCAATGCTCGCACTTGTCTCTGCAGATCTCTAACCTCAGGTGTCACAGCACCAGGTCTTCCGCCACGTTCTCTTCATGGAGGCATTTTCGTGATGCGCGCTGAAACCCTAACCACGGTCTTGGTGCAAACTGCCTCACAGTCGGCGATCTGTTTACACACTCAAGAACCCCTGCTCTGATACCACTTGATGAAGGGTGCTCCCCTTAATACCACAAACACATAACAGAAATAGAGAAACAACAACAATAATATGCAAGAACAGAAAATTGGCTTCTTATTATCTCCACAAATGTGGAATTACAAACTTTCAGAATTACAATATGCAAAGCCACATGGGCATTCCCTTACAATATTCTGTAGGACAAAGCCTCCAATCAATACCCAGATCTACTACCCAGAACTATTCCCCAACTGCTTAAGACAATAATACAGCCTTCCTAATATAGGCAATTTCCACCACCCGAGAAGGTTCCAGAAATTTAGCCCTAAGGGCCGACCAAACTTAGAATTATTTTATTTTTTAATTTATTACATCAAAGTCCGCTCAAAATAACTTTTGAAACCCGAACAAAAATTTTGAAGGAAAATTATTTTCCGCCATTTTAGGTGACCCGACTTCCGGAGATCATAAGTCATCACCAGTTGACCCGATTGACTATTATAACCCCATTTTGGAAACACCACGAAGCGCTCTACAGGCTTGACCCGCGCAAGCGCCCATCACCCAAATTTTTGACCTCATCTGAGGCCTCTAAAGCCTTCAAAATTGAGTTCAAAGTTTCTGTACCCTGCTGCCAATACCGAAAATCTTCAATATCTTCAAAACTACACCTGATCTAGCCATGAAACTTTGCTGGCAGACTTATATGACCAAAATGAACCTCCAAGAAAGAAATCAGATCATTCTGAGCACATATGAAAATTACCAAAAATAGTAACTTTCCACAAATAGCAGCTCTACACAAAATAACCCTTATTGAATAAAAATAGAAATATTTTTTTTTGGGTGATGCAAGATTTCTCTTACACCCAGGATGCTCCTGCATCAGTAATAATATTGACTAAGGATGTATCATCAAAAAGACAACCACGTGTAAGTATCTGAGAAATCCTAGCATAAATGTAATGGGGACCATCAAGAGCTTTAATAGTCTCAAAATCATCAAAGGTAATCAAAAGTTCCCGAGGTCTTTTATTCTTAGGTTGTTTTTGAGGTTTAGGTTGAGATTTTAGTTTAGGCTATGGTTTTGGTTGAGGTTGAGGTGGAACTTGAGATTCAGTTTGAAGCTAAAGTGGAGATACAGATTGAGACAATACAACATGCTCCACATGGTTAACAATGTGATTAAGATTATCCATCTTTGAATCATAAACAATATCCATAGAAGATGGCTGAGAAATGGTATTATTATCATGTGTAGGTAAAGGATTCATATAGATTTGAAGATTTTGATTAGGAGGAGAGAAATATTTGTTCCCACTACCATCAAGATTATCAACAGATATGACATTAGAATCAATTAAATCTTGAGCCTTATGTTTTAAATAATAACACTTCTCAGTATCATGACCATTCTGATGATGATATTGACAAAAAGCTTTAGAATCAAAGGATTTGGATGCTATCATAAAAGGTAAAAGAGGACGAATAGGAGGTAAAGTAATCATATTAGTAGTTAAGAACCTATACATAATATAATGTAAAGATTCAGAGAGAGGAGTAAGCATATGATTTAATCAAAAAGTACTGGATGCAGAAGTGGCATTATGGGATGCAACAACAACTTGATCAATAACTTCATTTGCTTGTTTGTTTATCTTGACATAGTTGTTGAGTTTTTGAAATTTGTTTGGATTAGGAGGAGTATCACTCTTATCAACTAGAATAGGAGCCATTGGAGTGTTTCTTTCAAATTGAATCACTTGTAATTGATAATAATGAAGAGTTGCAGAAAGTTGTTTGAAAGAGGTAAATTTAGTAAGCAGAATCTTATCTCTAATATCCTTTTGCAAATTTGAAATAAACATACATTGAATATCCATATCAAGAATAGGATAAGAAATCTGAGCATACAAATTCTTAAATCTACCAATAAATTCAATCAATTTTTCCTTAGTATCTTTTTTACAATGCATCAAATCAGTAAAAGACACTTGCAAACCAATGTTATTTTGAAATTGTTGAATAAAAGAATTAGCAAGTTTTGTCCAAAAGAGTCAATAGAATAAGGAGGCAAGGAATAATACCATGATAAGGCCTTGTCACGAAAAGTTCTAGCAAACAACTTGGCTAAAATCCTATGGTCATGATCATAATCACTAGAAAGGATTTGAAATGTTGTAACATAATGAACATGGTCTCCCTTACCATTTTAATTCTCAAGATGAGGCATATCAGCTTGCTAAGCAATGGAAGTACGAATGACGTCTAGGGACAAAGGACTTCCCATGTCACATGTAGGAAGGCTAAACTTGTTTTGAGTCAAGGATGCAAGTTGTTGTTGTAAAGAGGACACAATTTGAGCCAAATTGATGATTGTTGAATCATTATAGGAAATAGGAGGTATAGCAACATTAGAAACATTAGGTAAAGTGTATGAAGAAAGATTAATGGAAGACACCAATAGAGGAACACTTGGAACTACAGTTGGAAGAGGATTGGAATAAGTAAAAATAACATTATGATAAGAAGGTCGTGATGTAGGAAGGGACACAGGAGGAACACTCATAGGAATAGAAGGAACTGTCATAGTCACCAAAGGAGGAGTATAGGTAGGAATACTAGGTAAATAAAATAAGAGGGTTCCACATTAGTGATAGGAGGAGTAAATCCTAAATCTTGAGCTTCTTGAGCTAAAGGTTTAACATTTAGATGCACTATCACGAAGAACTTTCTTCAAAGCCTCTATAGTTTGAATAGAATCTTGATTATGGTTTTCTTGAATAAGCCAATTACCCATTTTATCAAGTTCGATTGAAAGTTTTTGGACTTGTTTAGGAGGGACACTTAAATCATCATCCTCATCATGAGATGAATGAGAATAATTTTTCTCTATAGTAGGATTGGAATCATGAATAATAAAATTGTCATCCAGGATCCTAAGGAAAGGAGAGGAAGACTAAGGATCAAAGGCACCCATAAGTCTACAACTTCATCTAACTAAATTATTATAACTAGGACTAGATGTATTAAAGTGCATATACCAATGCAAATGAACTGAACTGAGAAAACACAAAATATTTTAACTTTATATGAGATGCAAACACATAAAAGAAATCTAATACATGCAAGGTCTAACACCATAAAAGAAAGAGTTGTCTATCGTGGGTTCACCAAAATGTAACGTGTGGGTGAACACACAAGATAATACAAATGAAAATTTAACACAATAGTACATCTAATTCCACAAAAGAGAGGGCTAAGTGTGTCGGGTTCACCAAAATGTAACGTGTAAAAATGGAAGAGTATGAGACATGTGATGTATTGAATGTGTGGGGGAATATAGGATCTATCTCTAATCCAAATTCCCAAAGGAGAGATCCAAATTGATTAATCACAAGGAAGTGAATCAATACACAAATGAATCAAACTATGGAGAATATGAAGAAAGAAAGAAAACCCTATAGTGCATTATAACAAAGTGTGTTCTTGAAAACTTAAATAAATAGAAGATAAATACTAACCTTGTGTATTGTCTTAAAATGGAAGCACTTCCATGTTAAGAGTGTTTAGCCCTCCAAGTGAGTGGTCTGGAGTCATGTCAAGTACCTTGATTAGGTCTTTTCTTGAATTTGGCTTTCTCCCCCTATTCTGCTTCTCTCTCCACCTGATTTCACTTTATTTCTGCATTTCCTAGCATTATGGACTGAGGTCCTAAGTTTTTTTACCTCAAGGTCAAAGTCAACCTTGAGGGTCAAAGTTGACCTTAACTCTAACCTAGGTTAGGGTCGACCTCAACTCTGACCTAGGGAAGAGTCTACCTCCTCTTTGACCCAGGGTTCAAATTTCAAGGTCCCATGTTTTTCGGGTGTCAGGTTTTAAAGATATTTGTTTTCCGGCTTCTGGGTTGGCCATTTTGGGTTTCAGAATGGTAAATCATTAAATTTTATTTTATATGGGCCCATTTCTAGGGGTTAAGGTTAACTGGGATTTAATTCTCCAATGTTCTCCTTCTCTAGAGGTTTGTGCCCTAGATCACTATAAAAGGAGGCGTTCCTCTCTCATTTTCTCCATCAAGTTTTCATCCATTATTCACCGAGAAATTTCATGATCAAGGAGCTCTTAAGGAGATATTCACAAGCCATCAAGTTCTCTCTAAAGCAAGATCAAGCATCCATTCAAGAATTCAAGAAATCATCCATTCAAGTCCTCTTCTCCATCCAAGTTCTTCATTCAAGATCAAGGATTCAAGCATTCAAGCCATTGAAGGGATTTGGTTCAAGCATGCAAGATTCATCATTCAAATCCTAGATCTAGCCATCATGGTGGTGTGATCTTCCTTCAAGATCCTTTGATTCATATTCAAGATCCATTCATTCTTCCCTCAAGGTGGATTCCAAGCATACAAGCATGGAGGTTTTGATTCACATTTGTTAGTGTTGATTCCAAGCTTTCATATTAACATACTTGATTATATTTCAAATATAATTGCATATCTATTGAATTGCATAGCTTCATAGCTAGATCTATTTCTACTACTTGCTAGCATTCTCAATTTCAATTTCAATATTAAGGTTGATTCCAAACCGGGGTTTGACTAAGGAAAACCCCTCAAATAAATAACAAAACCCTCTTTTTCTTTCAGGTACATGTGTGGAACACCAGATCTGAGCTTGGATTTGGATACCCTTTTCAGTGAACTTCTGAGATTTGTGAACAAAGTCAAAGTTGACCTTCAGAATTAAAAAATGTAGCCTTTGACCTTTTATCAGGGTCAAAGACTACCTGCTATCGGAAAGATAAAAGTTTTATGGGTTTTCTTCGTCTCGGCATTTCTAGTTTGAAATAGGTTGCAGAATTGCCCTAAATTACACACAAACATAAAAAATCAGCATTTTCCAGATCTACCTTATTTTGAGGTTAGTATTTCCTTTTCAATTATTTTAGATTTCAAGCGCAACTCCTTTATAGGGAAATATAAGGTTTTCTTCCTCTTTCATATTCTCCATAGATTGATTCAATTGTGCATTAACCTTTTGGTTGATCAATTTGGATTGCTCCTTTGGGAATTTGAATTTAGAATTAGATCTCATATTTCCCCTATACATTTTAGGGTGAACCCTATTTCATCCTATTCACCTCAAAATAGCGTAAATCTAGAAAAGACTATTTTTTGATGTCTGTGTTTAGTTTCGAGAGATTCTGCAATCGGATTTGGCCTGGAAATGTAGAAACAAAGAAAACCTAGAAAAATTTTGTCTTTTGGAGCAAGGTCATCCTTGACCTTAGGATCTGGGTAAGATCTTACATCGGGGTACAATCTCGACCCCCACTAAAAGTCATCCTTGATGAGAAACAACTTTGATAGAAATTATGTTCGTAGATCTCAGAAGTTCGCTGAAAAGGGTATCCAGATCTGCACTGATATTCATCATCCTGCACCTGCACCTGTAAGAAAAAGGGTTTTTGTTTTTGTGATGAGGGGTTTGGCTTGGTCAAACCCTGGTTTGGAATCAACCTTTAAATGTAATTGAAATTACAATATATAAACAAAGTAAATAGAACTATTCACCTTGCTTATGTTGAAATCCTTGTGGAGGATTCAAATCCTTGAATCCACAAGTATGGATGCTCCAAATGAATGTAGAATTGCATATAGGATGTCTCAAATCAATTGCATTAGATCTTCAACACCAATCTTGAATAGATTTTGGAATAGGAAGAAGCTTGGATGAATGTGGATGGAGAAATCTTCAACAAGAAGGCTCTAAAGAGATTGAATCCTTCAATGGCTAACAATGGATCTCCTTGATAAATTGGATCATGAATGCTTGAATGCTTGAGGATGAATGAATTCTTGAATGCTTTCCTTCTCCTTCTTTCTTTCTTGATCTCTTGATTGCACTTGAGAGCTAGATGTCTTGATCATGAAAAGTAGATTGTTATGAAGTTGCTTCTATTCAAATGAGAGGAGGAAGGCTTCCTTTTATAGTGATCTAGGGCACAAACTTCTAGAGGGGCCAACAAAGGGGAATTAAATTACAATGAGGCCTTAACCCTTAGAAATGGACCTAGAATAAACACAATTTAAGAGTTTACCATTTCAAAATCTGAAATGGTTGAGGTCAGATCTAACCTAGGTTGGATTCAAGGTTAACTTTGACCTAGGTCAGATTCGAGGTCAACCTTGACCCTGAGGTCACAGATCTCAGTTTCTCAGGACTAGGTGATAAAAATAGGTTGGAAAAAGGTGGAGAGAGGAGCAAAACATGGGGAAAAAGCCAGATCCATTCAAAGGCCTATTTAAGGTGCTTGACATGACCCCAGACCACTTACTCGAAGGGCTAAACCTGTCCTAAATAGAACCGCTTCCATTTTTCGATGATACAGGAGGTATTTTAAGAACCTACGACTCCTCTTTTGGATCAACACATTGTAAGAATTCAAGATCTCTCCTATAAATTCATGTCTCAAGAATTATAAGGCATTTTGTAATGTTCATCTTGTTCATGGGTCAAGCTTCTTTCTATCATTGAATGGAAAGTAAAGGAATAGATTATTGCATAATAATTCATCTACAGACATCTATGTATTAAAAAAAAATTCATTCAAGAATTCACGTCTTCAACATATTCTTCTCCCTCTGTCCATTAATTATTTTGGAAAACTACAACATTCATGATGCAAGGCTTGACTTTTCATGATTTTTTGTTAGGTTTTTATATGGATTCAAAGCTATTACATAAAATCTTCTGATTACATAGAACAAAGCATTGTCTTGTTATACTATAAGGTAATATATGTTTTAGCTCTACGATCTATTTCATACGAGCATACATTAATTTCATGTATACTTCATTTCATTTCAAAGATTGATTTCTCAGTCAGGGCCTCGATGAGGTAAACACATTTGTACATAACATTTTCTCATTTTTATGTGTAGGTATAAATGGTTCTTGCACCAGATCAGATCTAGGAAGTTCAAGACATTGTGGATAGTTTATAATTGAAATAATCAAAAGTTGTAGGTAATAGGTTGGCCCAGGAAACCTAGTCCCTCTAGATCCTCTCCAAATAAATTTTATAGTCTATTTGTAGTTACTAGACCCCATTTCTTATATTTTTAATAACCTATCTATTTTTTATGGATGTGTGTATCCTAAAATGTGTCTTTTCCTCTTTTGGGCCTCATTACTTTAAATTATCCTAATCAGCCCTCAATTAAGGTGAAGGATAATTGCACCTACTCAGAAGTTAAGTCCTCTTGAGCCTAGTTATTCATCTTCCTTCCAATGAAATATAAGAAATAGAACCATATGATCTTTTTTTTATTCACTTGAACTAATATTGCCTATTTTTTATTTTATAGATTCCAAAAAAGATATTAAATTTTTTTGATATTTTTCGAAGACCTTATGGAGTCAATTGAGAAATGATTAAAGTTTATCTCTACGAAGAATCCAAATGATGAAAGGGAAATGGAGGTTGTGAGTATAATTTTGGGCAGCCATAGGAGATTATTTCAAGCATGGGATTTTATTTTACTCAAGGTAGATTTTACAAATATCAATTCTATTATTAAGATTACTTGTAGACCTCATTATAAATTATATATGGAAGTAATCTTAGAATTGTTTATAAATTGAGGAATAGTAAAAAGGGAGAAAATATGTTGAGGGATTTATAGATTGCTTGACAAGTTTGCACAAAGAGGTTATTTTGGCATATCTAACTATTTCATTATCTTATTAGTTATGTGTCCATAATTTCTTCTTCATTTTTTTTACTAGTTTAGATTGTTAACCATCTACATCTTGTGTAAATAATTATAATCTATCAAATATTAATATCTAGTATATTTATCCCTCACTTTGGTATCAAAGAAACATATTCATGAATATCTTATCTATGTTGAGGATTTAATTAGGATAGGTTCATTATTTTTGGTTCTAATGTTTATTTGCTACAAATAGTTTGTTTACACAAAATGGAAGAAGATGAAGAGAGGAGATAATATATTAAGAATTTTTTTAATTTCATGAAAGGAGGTGTGCATTTATCAATCTTAGTCAAAGTATATTATGAAAGATGTGAAGAATGAGTGGAGAGAAAGTTAAGTAGAAGTCATGAAGAATACAAGTTTTCTGATGATATTTTATTATTGGCTTTCCTCCTTTTATAAAATATACATTTTTCTTATTACCATTAAATTTTACATAGATGCTACAATTATCTTACTAATTCACATAATATGTAGAACAATGGGGCTGTATGCACTATAATTTTTGTGGCTTCAAGTCAATGCAATTGAGAGTAAACCATATTCATCTCATGCAACTAAACTTTTAGTTTTCACATTCTATGACTTTTTGTTAATAAAGGACATGAAAGTGAGAATATATGCTTCTAATGGCACATTCATCTAAATGGGTAAATGTATTGGCACAGTAGATAGATTTTATAGGTTCTGCAGTTGTAACTATTTTTGGAAATTCCATAAAATGGGCTCACTTATATGCTTATGGAAGTAACAAAACCTTTTTGGAATTATTTTAAGAATTTATAATTGAACAAATAACCTATGTGTTTCATTTAGAGTAGTTTAAAGTAGAGAATCTTTGAGAAGAAAGTTTAACATAAAGAGAGGTTGGAACTTCAAGAACAACATGCTTTTTTGTTGGTTGGGAATTTAGAGGTTATAGTACTTCCTTTAGTGCTACTTTGTAAGAGTAAGACAAAAAAAACCAATTTGGAGGGTGGAGGTATGGAAAATGGATGCTTTATACCATCTCAAGCAAGCTTCTCACTTTAATATGGTGCTTGTATCAGAATTATTTTTTAAATTTTGTATTATGCCTTTTTTTCCTTCTTTGTTGTTGTTGATAAATTTTAAGAACACAAGCATTGTGAAGATTATGTTTTGGAGTCAAGTTTTGGTATAAGTGAGGATCTCAAGTATGGATGTTCATCCATAGAGTTGTTGAGACTATGATTAATAATTATCACTCTTATGTGGGTCAGGAGACAATTTGGATGATTTTTGTCAAGAACAATTTTAAATATATCATTTTTTATTTATTTTTGGACTAAGAGTTGGAGGATTTAGCTTAGAGACTCACTTCTACAAGAATCATAAATCAACTTGGGAGATTCCCACTTCATGAACACTTGCATTTCTCTTTAGAGAAATGTCTTCTCAAAATGTATTTTGTCATATAATTAATAAATTTTATAGTGTAAACATTAAGGTGGGTCCCTTTGCTAGGGTAATACTTGAGGTTTGGATGGTAAATTTAAAGGAATTTTTTTTAAAAGTGGTTAATATTGTCATGGTTATCCATTTCTTTGTCATGGTTAGTTATATTTGCACTATAAAGTTTTCCTTTTTTGTTTGATAGGCAAAGTTTGTTAACTATCTACATGTTGTATAAACACTTGTGATATGTCAAATATCATTATCAAGCATATTTATCCTTCACCTAAGGAGGGATATTATTAAGATGAATAATAAATACATAAAATGTTGGGTATTAAGTTATGGTATGTATGTAAGAAAAAAATGATTTCTTCTTAGACCATATGCAAGTTGAAATTGAAACAGTTTGGACCATTAAAGATTCTAATAGAACATAAATCATGAAATAAAAATTTAGCATAATTTTGTATTAGATTATAAGTATAGCTATTTTTAATATTTCCATCTTGATCAATATCATGAAGTGGATATAAAGGTTCTAGTAGAAAAATAAATTGAATATATTATCAAATACTCAATAGGGTGAACAAATAGAAAAAATCATTGATAGTTATTTGTGATGAAGTACAAGAAATAAGTATTATGATGAAGATTTAGTTTAGTTGAAGGGAGGAGCTATTGAAAATTCATCATTGTTATCTTTTGTAAAGGTTGATTGTATTGGTTATCTTGGACACTAAGAATGTGAAAAATTCACTTCTCAAATGGCCTTTGGTAGCTTATGTAGGTGCATACAGAGCATAAGGAAAATATGACATCCTCCTGAATGTATTTTTCTTTAATTTTACAATTTTCTTTATTAGTTGTAGGCCTTACAATGAACATTAAAAGTATAAGATAGTCTAAGTTACTAAAGGTCCAAAAATCATCAATCATTTTTTATAGTAAGTTTACTTATACATGCACAAATGAACATACAAAACTGCCCCAAGGAGCTGAATTGAAAAAAAATAATGACAAAAGAATCTTATCATTCTCCTATACCATTTGAAAGATATTAAAATTATCATCTTAAAAAATTTATCCTCTAAAGATTTAAAATAAAATTTGAATCTCTTGGAGGCCTCGTAGAAATCCAGGAGGTAGATAAATTGATTTTTAAATCATATCAATAATGAAGATCGGACTTCACATTATTTGAAATGATAATTATAATAGTTAATTGGATGGTCGAGCAAAATTTTATAGCTCTAACAATTTGTGCTACCAAGATTAAAATTTCACATAGAATATCTTCTTAGTGAAGAAAATGAATAGTTGGATCCTAGATGCTAAAAACTTTTCTACAACATTCGAAGGTTTCTAGGTGTGTAAAACAAAGAGGTGAATATATATTATAGAAGACAAATCTATTAGTGTATATTAAAGCTCTGAATTGTTTAATTTTATTAGAAAATTGATTCTTTCATATGAGTTCAAGCCATTGTAATTTTTCAAAAAAAAATTGTAATTAATTAAATAAATAATTTTTATTTTGTTTCCTTTTAAATTTTCTTTATCAATATCTATTTTTGTCCTATGTGTGAGTGTTTGGAAGAGTAGCCTTCCATGAAAATAATATCTTATTTGGAGCTTAAGTTATGTTAAAGATATTTAAAGTTACTTTATACACACTTATAAAGGTTGTATTTTCCGTGTCTGCAAAATGGTATATACTCCCTATATTGGGTCGCTTTCCGTTCCAGTTAAGCATTGGGAAAGACAAATTTTCGGCCCTTTCCTAATTATTCACATAAAGAGGGGTTTTGTTTGGGAAAATTGGAAGGTGGATAATGCTATCAGGATAGTAACTGGTGAAGAAATCCTTCTTCCTCAAACGCCAAGAGTGCTCTTCCCATCTCAGGTACTAATAGTTTTCTTCTTGAATACTTTTGATTTACTCCAAGATGAGGCATTACAAGAAAGGTTTATTTCCCTATATGTTAGAGAAGAATATCTTGATGGCTTCCACCTTCTATAAGTAGTACTATGACTTGTTTTCAGAGAATTCTTTGATTGGGAGTCTTTTCTCTACAAGATACCTCCGGCAAAAAGCCATATATATGCAAAAATCTCTGACGTGATGAAGAATAGTCTTACGGTGGACAATTTTTGGATGTTCGAAAGGGAAATGGGTGTTCTAGCATTTATTTTTCCTTCTTCATATGCAGCCTCTGCCTCGGGGATGTTGTATCTAGTGCACCGCCTCTTGGTTCGCAGACCTATTCCAAAGCCACAACCAATGCCAAGTTCTGGCGTAAATAATGCAGGAGGTACCATTGCTAGAAATGAAGTGAGTCCTCCTCATCCAAGGAAGGAAGACATTGGCGAAAAATCTCTTATCTCTTGAGAATATTTTGGTTTCTTCTTTTCCCTTAAATTAGTTGACCTTCGTTCTATCCCGCTAATACTTTTCCTTCGTTGGTATTCACATTTTTTGTTTCTCATCTTCTGTCAGTTTAATCAATGTTCTGTTCTTGCCTTTCAGGGTAGCTTTTGTTTCAAACTCTACAGATTTGATAGTTTCAGAGCTCTCAACTGGTACGATTTTAAACTCTATAATATTTTGATGTAAATCTGTTTGCTTTTAATATTTTTGTTGAGAATTTCTGCATTTTACCTCAAAAGGGAAAAAAATTATAAACACCATTTTTATGATAAATGAAATATTTAAAGAAGTAATATTATTGAATTTTTTTTAATAAAATAAATTTATATTCATAATGTTTCAACTTATTTAATAGTTTTAAAATATTAATAATCTAATAATATTATAATCAAATTATATGTATCATAGAAACCTTTTTCTACTAATCTTAAGTAACAAAATAAGAGACATTATTTTGTATTTCTATCCATAAACATGATAAGACTCTACATATGTTTACTTTGTAATTATTGTATTACTTGAATACCCTTATTCATATTGAAATCCATCTAAGACCTAACTTACATGTACATTGCCAACACACTTTTGAAACTTGTTTTTATTAGTATTAAACATTTTCATATTATATGTTAACTAGTGACTAGAGATATTTAATATTGAAATTATGTACACTTATATCTAATCATGACATAAAATTTGAGCATCTTTTATTGGATTGCTTGAACTTGAATATCCTAATAGATTTGAATTGAGAAATAATAATTAGACAATTCTCTACAAATGTTAGTGTAGCTTATTTATAGATTGATAATATGATAAGTTTAAGCTTAAAAATTATATTGTCATAGATTAATAGAAATAGAATAATTATATTCACTTAACAATTTTCTTTCACCATAGAGTGAGAAAAGATGGACATAAAAGTCACAATCAAATAAACTATCATAGTAAAGATATGAAACTAATAAAAGTTTCTACATTAGACAATAATAAATTATAGACATAGAAGACACATTTATATATTTTAATAAATATAATTATAATTATTAGGTAGATAGTATTATGCAAATGTGAAAAGTGGCCTTATTATAGGTAGACAACACAACATCAAAATCACATTTACACATTTCAATAAATTAATAAAAAGTATTAAGAAGACAATATTATGTAAGTGTGAAAAGTGACTTTGTTATAGACTTATGGTGTGATGCATATCTAGTCTACATTCCATGAAGCATAAAGTCAACAATAATATCAATAAATTTTCAAAAATAATATAGAACAAAATCATTTTAAATATTTTAGTCAATACACCAACTACTTAAATGGTAACCTTTGTCTAGTATAAATATTGCAATCAATACCTATCAAGAAAATCATTTTAAAAAAATAATAATTAAGGAGATTTCCTAATTTCTCTATAAACTATTTCTCTTATAAGAAAGTAAGGTCCAACTAAACAAGTCTTAACTATAATACTATAATTATAGCATATATATCCACTTTTTAAATAGAAACTCACAACTAATATAAATATTGCAATCAATATCTATCAAGAAAATAATTTTTTTTTTTAAAAACAATAATTAAAGAAATTTCCTAATTTCTCTATAAATTATTTCTCTTAAAAGAAGTTAAGGTCCAACTAAACAAGTCCTAACTATAATACTATAATTAAAATATATATATCTACTTTTTAAATAGAAACCCACAACTAATATAAATATGGTAATAATCACCCCCAAAGAAAAAAAGATGTCTATTTCTATTAAAAAAGATGTGAAGGTCGTAACTGAGCGAGCCTTATAATAACTGCAAACCCTAAATGGAGTGTGTAATACTTTCTATCTTAACTCCTTATGAGTGATCGACATTCTTCCTCCAAACGATTGCAAGACGTAAGTGCGACGATAGAGTGACGTAGTAAACAGCAGAACTGCTGAAAGCTTTTACTGAAGAAGCGGGGATAATAAGTAAAATGTTGATGATTAAACCTATGAATCTTAAATTGGAAAAATACATTCGGTACACCTTATCCCGTCCACTACAGTGATGTGTGAAGGTGATCTGATTTCTTTGACAAAACGCATTAATGTGAACGGTGGAGATTAATTTTCGCAAAGATAAACCTTGCTTTGAACAATCTGAAGGCGAAAGAGAGATGCAATGTCACCATCGTGCGGGCGCACCATCCATATTTTTTTAAAGGAAGACTTAAAGATGATGCCCTTAAATTTTTATGTTATTTTCATGGTGGAAATTTCAGGTTTTGTTTTCAACGTGGACAAAACTTTAAGATGACCAACAATGCGGTAGGCGAGTGGTCCCACGAATATCATAGTGAAAACAATGAAGGGCAAAGTGTCCTTGTTTGGAACGAACTCATTATCCGCGGATCCCGCTTGCTTTTGAACTTCATTGGAAACAATCCTCTGGGGTGGATAAATAACACTTGGTTTGAAGGATACTTACTAAGCGTCTGTAAGTGAAAGACCTGCTGAAGATAAGTAGATGGATAATACCTGGTGGAGAAGCAGGGCACGTGCGATACAGGGAAACAAATCTATAAACCCTAATCTCATGTGCGTTCCTTCTCCACCACGCCATATCCATTTCTAAACATATTAAATTTTTCTGTAAGATTGTCTCGAAAATCAGTTTTATATGTTTTTATTTGATTCATACAGCAGTTGGTTTCAGGAACAATCCTTTCAATAACTCGTATAATTAATGAGTATTTTAAATGAAGATCTAAGAATGTTTTATGTTGGAGAATGTTTAATTCCGGAAGTATTTCTGACTAAGTCCAGAGGAGGATAAGAGAATAGTAACAGGCTTAGGAGACCAGAGAGGTAGTGGAATTCTGCGTCTCAGTACTTGGAATCTACAAGAGGATCTGTTTTCAGCCGATATCATTTTTGTCACCGTTTCATGTAAGTACTCTATTATTTCTATTGATATATATATATGATTGAACAGGCTATAATGTGTTTACATTTGAATATGGAGAAATATGTTACCTAGGATATTGAAGAAATTTACAGAAAACCAAGGGCCAAATTTCATAGTATAATCCACCAATCCAGGCATAATTCCCAAATTTTAGGGCTACAAAGATACCATCGGTCAAGGGGCTGGGGTTAATCATCGTGCATGTTTGCTCTTAAAATGATAATAATGTATTTAATGGTTGTTATGTGTTAAGTATAGGTTTCTTTACTAGCAAGAGTCGGCACCTGTGAATAATGTCTCAGCTATATATAGTGAAGGCCACAGTCAGCAGATCGGTCATAATTTTTGGGGTTTTTAATAAAACATTACCGGGTTCAGTTTCAATGGTCAAATTATTGAATTGTTATTCTAAGGATCTTTAATACAAATCAGAGAAACATTTTATATAAAATTATTAGTTATCAATTTTGATCTTTTATAGACAGTTTTTAATGTAGTTATTCAAATCAAGCTGATATTAACCTCATGATTATGATATAAGAAATTCTAACAATAGTATATCATTATTCATATGAACATAAATGTTTTCATAAATATTAAAATATTAAAAACATATACTATTTTATGAAAAATTATTTTTAATCTCCTATGTAGTGATCACCCTTTTAGTGATGTGATATATCTTGAGTCCAATTTGTTAGTGTATTAATTTTATTACACTTAGGCTTATTAATTCGATGTAGTCGTCCATGTCTTTTGGACACTTGTTCACACAAGTTGTCGTCATTTAGGATTCGTCTAGAGAGGTGTCGATTCTATTTTGACACCTCATCCTAGGTTCGTGGAACTCACCACCACTCATTGAGTGTTGGGTTTGAATTTTTATTCGACTCAATCACTCTTTCTATATGTACTCTTCTTCTCCTTTGATTCTCTAATCGATTGAAGGTCAACTTTGGGCTCTATGTTGTGTTACTTGTGCTTTATTTATCTATCTAGATTTTTGAATTCTTCATGGTATCAGAGCCAATCTGAGATAATTTGAAGCACTAATTATTTTTGTGGCTACTGCAAATTCCATCGCCTCGACACAACTCATCGTGATGCCCCTCTTATCCAAATGTGGATTTCTTCCTCGGTGGCTTGTGACATGGGGTTACCATGAAGCACTTCCTCTGTGGCTTGCTACTTTGTGTGACCGCAAGGGCTTGACAAGTTGTTGTTTTTTATTAAAAATGCACATTTGGTGCATGTTCTTGTTTGGTTTTTCTCGTTTCTCCTTTTATGAGAGATTTCATTGTACATGGGTACCTCATTAGGCTAGTAGTCGGGACCCATTTTTATCTTGTCCTCCTAAGTTACTCTTAAAAGGGAGCATGTTAATGTATTAATTTTACTACACTTAGGCTTATTAAGCCTACTTATTTATCCATGTATTTTCAACACTTGTTCACACAATTTATCATTATTTAAGATTCATCTAGAGAGGTGTCGATTCCATTTCGATGCCTCACCCTAGGTCCGGGGGAGGCAACACACCACCATTCATTGAGTGTTGGGTTCAACTTCTTATTTAACCTAGTCACTCTTTCTATATGTACTCCTCTTCTCCTTTGATTCTATAATCCATTGAAAGTCAACTTTGGGCTCTATGCTGTGTTATTTGTGCTTAGTTTTATCTCTCTAGATTCTTGAATTCTTCACAATTCAACTAGAAAAATAATTAAATTTTCTATATGTAGTTCAAGATCACCTGAATGCTTCAATCCTCTAAAAATTTGATATTATTTTAATGGCTTCCCATTGAAGTAGACTTGTGAAAGAAAATTTAGATTTAAGATAAAGATTTTTTAATTTTTAAGATTTAATTAGAATTTATGTCATCAAACTTTATTTCATACATAAAAAAAACCAATTTGTATAGTTAAGTTGGAGGAAATTTTATATGATCAAAATCTATAATCTTATATTCCATATTCATCGAACTGAAAAGAATCCCAAATTTTACAAAATAAAATATAATATGCTTAGCTTTAGCTCTTAGTTCATGTTGACAAGTGTATATTTTGATGAAATTTTTTTGTGAATTGTATGTATTTATTTTTTCAGATAACCATGCGCTAGACCCCAATTTTAATATTATTAATTTCTTCCTATTGTAGTTATTTTAATACTTTTATATTCCTTTTAACATATTATCACTACATAATACTTTCATTTTAACTTGTATGAAAATTATTTAGGAAAAGGATATATGATTTTCTAGTTCTTTTTTATGGATATGTGTTAACATTTATTTATTTAGCTAAATATACCTATATTTACACACAAATTATAAAAAGACACAAGTTCACTCCTCAAAGTCAGTAGGGAAGTTTTTAAAAGGAAAGATAATAGTCACACAAGTAAATCCCAAGGAGTAAGAAAATATGAGCAACAAAAAACAAACTAATGTTACAAGAGTAACCCTAGATGGAGGTCAAAGACAATCCCAAATGTCTAATTTTCCCTATACATCAGTGTAGTATTTAGTGAAATCTACAATGGGACCTCCCCTCATCACCAACAACTTTACCCTCCTCTTTATCTTTGTCTTCACCACAAATAGGTGATATAGTCATAGTTAATTTAGGAAAAATTTTAGAGCATTCTTATCATCTAACATATCCTTTAGAAGCTATCCAACAATTACCACCATCAAAATATCACCTCAAATTGCTAAAATTCAACCCAAAGGAAATAACTCTACACAAAGGAGATGAAAAGAACTGTCGAAATGAGTTTTTCCCCCCAACAAACAAGTGAGGGGAGCCTGAGACCTTGGGGTTTGACAATATTGACCTCAAGATATTTATGTTGGCAAGTGATATTTTGAGAGCACTATGGATCACTTGAGGGTTATCATTTACAGAAACACATATTTTATAGTGATCACATGGAGTAAGTATAAGTGTTGGAGACATAGTAATGAAAATGACTAAGTAGATAATTAGATTTACAGTATACTGCAGTATTGGTTTGATCAGGGAAGACAATATATGTTATGTTATGGCTTGCAAACTTAGAGGAAGAAATTTTGGGATATTTATGACCTTCAGTTAAGGTCGCATGTGTTTTGGTGTTGATATCAGAAAGTTATAGTGATATGATGGCATGTGAAGAAAAAAGAACAGTGAAACAGGGCATATGAAAAGTCACGATGATTAAGGGAAGGCTAGATAGAATGGTAACGTGCTAAGTCAGATAAATATTGTATATTTTTGACACTTTGGTAATATAAGATCAGCGACTCATTGTTTATCATTGTATAAGTAATTATTATGTTTTGTATTGTATTTGAGAGCCGAATGGATGACTAGATAGATATAAATAAAGAGTGTTTTGTGGAAGCGATATTTGTGTAAGATATGTATGATATATGGATGTGAATTTGGGATATCAGTAATGGTTGATAGAAGATGCAATATCATAGATTGACAGAGACTATTGAGAGCTATAACTGGAACTATCAAAGCATAGCAAATGCTTGTATTATTCACTCTTGAAGATTACTTTTTGTAACAAAATTATTGATTGTAAGAGATGTAAGCTCACTATACCTTAATAGGGTTTTTGTATGTACCTTTAGCAGGGTTGATATTCCTCTAAAAAGGAAATGTGCTATGTAATACTCAGTTCCTAAAAGGGCTAGATCTCCTAATAGGGATATTATACTTTAGTGCATAGTTGTGGGTATCATCCCCACCAGGGTTTTCCCTTGGCTAGGGTTTCCTCAAAAAAAAAAATGGTGTTATGAGTTATGTGTTATGTGTTTATGTTCTTTTCATTTCAACATTCATATGGTTTATTTGCAATTGGTTTAAGTTTAAATTGAACTGTTTTAATATTGATTCACCCCCCCTCTCACTATTACTCAATCCTAACACTTTATCCATGGAGGTTTCCATGAAGTGGTAACTACTTGTAGGAGGAAGAAATTTGTGAGGGATAGAAATCACAATCCAATTTGCATTAGCCTAGTGATTAAGAATGTTATTAAAATGAGTCACATCCGACACCACCTTACTCTTGAATGTAGATTTAAAATATCACTTTATTCCAAATAATGCTTTAGCGAAAAGAAAACTACTAGTGTTAATAGACAAATGAGAAAGTAAGACAACATTCATATATTTTCATATGAAAGAAAGAATATATAATCTAAATGTAAGCCAAACCTAGGTATAGTTGAAATAAATATGAGGCCAATTCCCTAAAAGAACCATATGCCACATAAAAAGTTATTTCCAAAATATGGAAAAAAATGATGAATTAAACTCCAAAATTTCTGAGCACAAAGGGAGAACTTGAAGTGGTGTTTTAAGGACTCTATATTACCATATAATATGCACTAAGGATATATGATACCCATATGTGGAAGGCAAGAGTAGATAGGAAAGCATTTAGGAAAGAATACAAAACACAAAGTGGGTGATCATAGGCTTAATGATAGAAAACTAGTTGTTTTAAATCCTTTATTTATAAAAAAACAAAAATGACTACAAGAGTTACCAAAGATTCAAAGTAGGCACAATAAGAAGGTGCAGAGAGAGCCATTCATACCCCAAAAATAACTTGTTCTTGTATAAAGTGGTGTCGGAAGACCAAAATCAATCTTTCCATCAAGGTTTCATGGTATGAATGTGTTACAAGTGTGATTTCCATTTCACTAAAAGGTCAACCTATCAATGCCCAATATAACCACTAGAATTATAGAGCCAATAGGAGGCAGTTAGTCCATGTGACAAATGCAAGAACTGTATTTCATAACACAAGGATACCAAGGGTGCACACCTTGCCATAGTCCCCCCTAGTGCAAGTGAGGGGTTTGAACCTATGACCAAGATCTAATACCATGTTTTACAAGTGTTATTGTCATTTTACCAAAATATTGACCTATCAATGAATGATACAACCACTAGACTTAAAGAATCCATAGGAGGTGGTTAAACCATGTCACAAACCTAAACGATACACTCAACAATACAGTACAAGGAGACCAAGGGTGCAAACCTTGCAACAAAATGGCAATCTATTGTAGTAGTTAGATGAAAAGATAACAATAAAACATCAAACATCTCTCAACCTATCCAATAGAGCTTAGATTGGGCTTCCATATTTGTTAAGAGAAAAGCTTCATTGTAGAACCAACTAACAAGTCCAAGAGGTTTTAAATGTCTCATTTGTAAAAGCACAAGGCACTACAAATTATGCTAGTTGAAATAAATACCACCTCCAAAGTGTGAGATATCTCACCAAATCAAGGGATTGATAGCTGCATAGGTAGCCTAAATGCTTATTACCACAAAAGTACAATCCATGTGAACAATATCTAATAAAAATAGAAGGGTTTGAAAATTAATCCCATTTTCATAGGTTAATTAAGTAAGAAACAAGAGGAGATAATTATTCAGGATAAATTTATTTGCTTCATCACTCCAATTACACAAACAATCTATTTTGCACAAAAAAATAATCCTTTTTGTTGAGTAGAAAAGAACTGAGGACCCCGAGATTCATACAAGGGGGATACAAACTCCTTGAAAACTCGGTGAGGATATTTTTGGTCAACTGAAAGAGCCCACAAACATATTCTACAAAAGCTTTTCTAGTTTCATATAAGAGGTCTTACAAAGAGCCCAAGAAGAAGAATGATTCTTTATTTATTTTTTAAAGATTGGTTTTTGAATATGTGGATGACTTATGGTTGTTTTGATTTCTTATTGTTGAATTTTTTCTTTACCAATATAATTAAATATTTACAATTACTAATATTTCTTCAAAATAAAAATTAAAATCATTTATAATGATTTCGTATCAAGCTATTAGGCACTACCTTTTTCTTATAGGAATGTATGATTGACATTATTATTTCAACTTTTTAAATTATTTTTCTCTTTGAATTCAAGTAGATTTAATAATAAAGTTCTATTTATTAATTTTTATTTTTTAGAATTTTCTCTAACTATAGGAGTGCATAGAAAAAAAATTATAAGGATATCATTTTCTATTCTGACACATTTTGGTTTCCCTTTTATGAAACAACATATCATGGAAAGTAATATTTCAAATATTTTATCATGCTTTAATACAATTTTTTATTAAGTATTCAAAGGAAAATAAAATTATACTTTCCATAATTTGAACACTAATTTTAAAAATTATTCTCATATCATAGAAATATAGATGAGGCACATGGATAAGTTTAATGAGAGGTTTTATATGGTGTTTAATCATGTTATTTGTAAATTTCAGAAATGTTGTAAATTCATTCTCCTACATTCTTATGGAAGAAAATATTAAAATAATTTAATTGTTGAAATAAAATATTAAGAAAATAATCGTAAACTTTTTTTTACATACCAGTTTATAGATTATACTATAATCTATCCTTTGTTCCAAATTTCATAGTGCAATATTTATCACTTGCCAAACTAATACAAAAATCATCTCTTACAATTCTTAAATTTTTTTTGTGAAAATAATTTTTTAAGTCATTTCAATTGACTCATTACCCTAAAATGTCATATTGCCTTTTAGATTAATAAAATTTATCCATTTTATCTTATCCATAATACACTTATCACCACCTTGATGATTAACCTTAATATTTTTTATTTCTAAAAAAAATTACTTAATTTGTAAATTATTTGTTTAATTCAGGGATAAAAACATTTTTCCTTGCTATTTTGAAGATAGATCATGGAGTTTGATTAGAAACATTGATTCAAAAAACACATACAGTTATTCTATAAGCCCTCAATACATATCAATGTTAAATATGGAAACTTAATGTCTTTGATCACTTTTGTTATCAATAGAAAAAAATTACAAAACCCTAGTTGTGATCCCCCAAGCATATTTTTAATAAATTTAATCTCTCTAATTAATAAAAAGGTTATTAATTACATTAGTAGTACAATTCTCTCTCTACAAATGTTCCTTTTATTCAAGTGAAATTCTAGAAAGCAAGATAAGTTGTGAATCACGTTTATTATCTTCTAGAGGAGAAAATTTAGAGTTCTATAACAAGTCAATTATCAATTTGGAATAACCTTATATTTCCACTCTTTGATGTCCAAATAAAATTGTCCCTCTATTTCCCCATCATGTTGACTAATTTCTAGTCTCAATATTATTTTCTAAACCTATAGTTTTTACAAATTCATTAAGACAAAAAGTTATTTTTGTTGACTTGGTGGTCAGCACCTCCTTTGGGGTTACCATGGATCTGGGTAAATCTAGTGTTTGTGACGTTCATTGATAGTTCAAGCTTTTGGTGCAATGGCAAACATTCCAACAATTGGTATCAGAGTCTTGGGTCACAGGTTTGAATCCCAAGAGGTCTCCTTTATTCCATTGGTGCGGAACCCTCGGTCGGTGCTGAGGGGGAGAGAGTCTCCTTCATTCCATTGGTGTGGAATCTTCAGTCGGTGCTGAGGAGGAGATTGTTGACTTGGTGGTCAGCACCTCCTTTGGGGTTACCATGGATCTCGGTAAATCTGGTGTTTGTGATGTTCGTTGATAGTTCGAGCTTTTGGCGCAACGGCAAACATTCCAACAATTTTAAACCCTTCTAACACCTCCAATAGCATCAATGCTAGGATAACCTTTAGAAAAGCAATGAAATCTTAATTTTACTCATTCCATCTAAGGGAACAAAAAAATTTGTGTCTTCGTAAAATGAGCCTTGATCTAATTAACCTTAGTTCTAAGTCTTGTTTTATCCCCCAATTTTGGATTATTCTAAATTCAAGGCAAGAAGGAAATTTTATACCATTACCAAACACCACCAATTTCGTATCTTATTTTATGATATTTGAAATCTCTAAAACACTTCTTTACTATACATTTTTTTGTTACTATAAGTGATGGTGATGATGATGAAGATTGACTAAGATCAGAGGTTTACAAGATAGTAGAAAGGTTAGATCAGTTATTATCTTGTCATTGATGTCAAGAAATTGATATGTGGTTTATATTGTGTTGCCATATCATTTAGAGTATGATATAAGTTGAATGAGTTAAGGAGAAGAAGAAATGAGATGTTGTGGAGATGAAGAACTTTATTGGGCAACTGATACAAATTAGACAATGTTAAGATTATGTTGATATAATTATTTTCTACCTAACATATTATTATATCAATTTGGTAGATAATGGTAAAGAAGATTAGACAAGTCGATAAACAAAACAGTTTTGGCTACAAAGAAGGAAAAGTAATTCGGTAAAGAGAAAAAGTCATTCGGTAAGAGAAAAGTAAGTCTCTGTAAAGGAAAAAGAATGAAAAACATGAAGAAGAAGGTTTTCAGCCAATCCAAAGGAGACACACATGTTTGTAGTGAAAATAACATTTAGACATATGAAAGGGACTGAATATTTCAGTCTTCTATACACAAATGATGGATATTTTGATCTCAAGGTGTATACTAATGTTGATTGGGCTAAGAAAATTGATGACAAAAAAAGCACAAGTGGCAGAGCTTTCTTTTGAGGAGAAATGTTAGTGACATGGTTCAAAAACAAACAAACTAGAATTTCATAGTCTACTGTGAAAGCTGAGTATGTTGTTGCATCTATAAATTTTTCAAACATTGTGTGGATCAAACAATTAATTGAAGGTATGCATGAAGAGATTATTGAGTCAGTTACAATTTACAATGATAATACTAGTGAGCTTTTAACATATCAAAGACTCTAATGATGCATTCAAAGACATGAAGCACAGTCCTATCAAGTATCATTACTAGAGAGAGAAAGTACAAGAAAATCATGTGATATTGCAGTATGTGAATTAAAAGGAACATATAGTTGAAATATTTACCAAACCACTACTAAAGGATTATTTTGAGTATCTCCAATGTAAGTTAGGGATTCTGCCCCTATCCAATATTCACTTTAAGGAAAGATGCATTCAACAATTTAAGTTTTTACCAGAATATCTATTTTGTGAGTTGATGCTAGTGTTCACTCTTTAGGTGAAGCCTAGAGTTGTGAAAAGATGATTATGTCTGCAATGAGAAATAAATATATTTTATGTATGATTTAGTGCTTGAGAAAAGTTTTCAGGAGTATGTGTGTTTGGCATTGTTGTCAAAGAGGGAGAATAAATGAACTGATTATGGAGGGAGAAGATTACATATTGCAAAGTGGGAGAATATGCTAATAGAAGATCTATTGAGAGATGAAATATCCATGAGGGAGAAGATCAGAAAGAAGGAGAGAAAGAAAATAAGAAGTTACAAATATGAGGGAGTACAAGACAAAGAATGACAGTGAAGTGTTTGTTGGCATTAAGTATGTTTGTCATTAGTGACAACACTTATTCAGACTCTGTGTGCTTACTGAGCTCATCTAGCAGAACAGTGTTTACCGAGCAACCCGAGCAGAATAGTGTTTACTGAGTAGACCAAGCTTTGCAGTGCTTATTGAGTTATCATTACTGGGTGATGAGATGAGTAGTGTTTACCGAGTGCCAGCATGGTAAACAAGGAATTCAGTTTCTACCGAGTGACACTGTATCTACTGAGTCTCTAGTGTATACCGAATTCAAAACTATGACCGAGTGGTTAGTATGGACTGAGTCTCCACTCCTACTGAGAGCATGATGATGCTGAGTATTGCAGTGGATGGCGAGTATCAGAAAGTCACGGAGTTAGTTTGCAGGAACTTTGTAACTCTATTTGGGCTGACTCAGTAATACTCATGTTGACTTCTATTTTAGCAGCCGACTTTGTAATTATTTTGGATTGATATATAAGCAATGATTTGTATCATATCCAAGGTCTGAATAAGCGAGAAGTGTGAAAAAGAGAAAAAGACAAAGATAAGAAAATTACAAAGGGCTACAACAGTATAAGGAGCAGTAGAGACATATCTATCACAGAAGGTGATCAGTACATCAAAGAATCTCAATCAGCAAGTACAGTTGCAAGTAAGAGATCTACTATTTCATCCTAATAGGTGAATCAACTTGAAATCCTTTAATAGGGTAGAATTAATAGTCTTTTGTAAAATCTCTTAACCGAGTGCATACTTCATTGTATGTTTGTAAATCCTCTAACAAGGTGGACCTAGCAGTCCTAATTGCTCCTAACAGGGTAGATCATCAGAAGTGATCATTGTAAGCCTTAACCAGCCAACTTTATACTGCAGTATTGAATTTTTGTGGGTATCATCTCCACCCCAATTTTACTTTCTATTTGGAAGGTTTCTGGGTCACCAAATCTTTGTGTTCAAAGTGTTATGAATGTTTTATTCTTTTTGTTACTCATGCATGCAGTTAGCTTATTGATCTAAATGTTATTTGGAATATGGTTAAGATCTACAATTTGTAAAAAGTTTTGAAGTTACTAATTCACCCCTCCCCTCTCAGTAACTTGGCTAGTCTTGAATATTTCCAACAATTGGTATCAGAGCATTGTGGTTCTCAGGATAAAGTTTGACAGCTTGAGTAAAGATCCAGGACAATGGAGATATTCAAACTTAACAAAGTAATTGAAAATGAAAAGCTAGATCTGGAAATGGCCATAGCTCAACTCAAGGAAGCAAAAGAGCATCTTTCCCAATCCCTAAAAAGAAGGAAGGAACTTGCAAACCAGATGAATGACCACTAGTATGTTGAAGAAAATATTGAAGATTTTTTCCCTTCAAGCAGCTCAAATGAAGCAAACAATGCAATCAAAGAACTCCTAGAAAAGAATGGATCTCTGCAAGAAGAAGTAAGAAAATTGAAAAGAGAACAGGAAATTCAGTCAACAAGATTTTGTGAAATCTTGGAACAAAGAAACAAGATAAAAGATGAAATAGAAGGAAAGAACAATGAAATCTAGAATCAAACTCTTCAGCTAGAAAACCTTATTGATCAAGTCTCCAATGCAAATGAAGAAATCTTGACTCTGAGATTAGAAAATGAAAATATAAGAGAGGAGCTGAGATCTGAAAAGAAAATCAGTTTAAGATTGGTGAATGACCTAGACACTGAAAGGCAAATCAATGAAAGAATGTTGAAATCTCAAGAAGATATGAATCAGCTGTATGAACAAACCCTTCATAAGTGAAAAGGAAAAGCAGGACTTGGATACAAAGAGGAAGGTGAATCCTCCAAATAAGGTACTCAAAAGAATCAAAAACCTACTTGTAATCACTGTGGCAAAATTGGTCATACTTCAAACAAATGTTGGAGCAATGTAAAAGAAAAATTAACTGGAAAATGCTACAATTGTAATCAACATGGTCATAAAGAAAATGAATGCAAGGAGAAACCAAGATTTGAAGGCAAATGTCACAAATGTAACAAACAAGGTCACAAGGCATCAGAATGCAGATCTGAAACACCCAATCCAGTAGAACAAATTGTGAAAGCAATATTTGGTTGGGATTACAACACTTGATGTAGGTGTCATTACTATGGAGAATATGGACACATTGGCATGAATTGTGTAAGGCATCACTTGAGAAAAAGGGATACTACCATAAGATGTTATACATGCACTGAACTTGGTCATATAGCTAAAAATTGCATGAATACAGGCAGAGTTGTAGACGAAAAGAAAGCAAAAGAAAATAGCATCAGGAAGTAGATGAGACAACAGTGGATTCCTAAACCTACTAAGAAAACCAGTCCAAGTAATGGAGTCACTCATGAAGTGAGTGGCTCTATCAATTCTAACTAAGTCTCCAAGGAAGCACTGGAACTGTATCTTCATAGACATATTCCAAAACAGTTCCAGAATTGAAAGAAAGAAAGATCCAAATCAGTATGCAAGATACAACAGGATCATAGGAAGGTCGGTATCAGTTACCATCGAGCAAGGTCAGGAGTAAACTAATTTCATATGGTTACCGAGTAAGGTCAGAGCAGTATGAATTTGTATGTTCACCGAGTTGTGGAATCTTCATCGAGCAATTAATGCACAGTGGATGACAGTCTGTCTAGTTCAATGCCCTAATTCGTACGGAGCATTAATGGTAAAGTTTTAACAAAAAGCATGAAATCAAGTTCATTCTTCACCACGAATATTAGCATATTGAGCAGAGAAATTTCCTAGTGCAATCAAGCGATTCAAAGCAAAATTTGCAGCAGAAATTTTTTGAAGAATTTTCTACTGAGCTACCATGGCATCATCCAGCACTAAAGTAAAGAAAGGTTTAAAAATGTTAGTTCAAGGAGAATGGAAAGTGCTGGATTTCAAACTCATTCCCGCGATTGTAGAAGCCCTAGACCCGAGTGGAGCTCAATCTCAGATCCCTCCCAAGGTACTTCTTGTAAACGACATTCACAATCATTTTAAGGGTACAATTCAAGAGCTTGGAACCCTAAAGATAGATGTTGTTCGTGATGAACTGTGTGTTGATGGTGTTCTCAAACTGGAACATAAACATTTGGAAGATAAGGGTTTGACACATATCACCCACTTTCCTCGGAGTTTCCAGATAAAATGGATTAGATATATCCTAAGCCGAGTGCATGAAGGTAAAATTTGGCTTGAGCAACCAGTGGAAATAATAGAGAAGATGATTCATCAGATCACTGGTCTTCCCATGCTTGCCAAGGCAAAATCTACAAATACCCTAGGTTGGGCAGAGTTGGGAAAGAAAACCCTAGCCGAATGGGATGGTAGAGGTATGAGAATAAACAGTATTATCGATGCAGAACTAAAATTTGGCACATATTGCATAGCTCACAAGATATACAGTTCAAGTCGACAGAATAGTGTTCCATGTGAAGCAGTTGACCTAGCTTACAAAATTGTAAAGAACAACTTGTCATTTAACCTAGCAGATTTGTTGTTGAAGCAGTTCAACAAGAATATGGAGAGCATTCAAACCTCAAAGAACAATCCATGTAAGTTTGGCTCGTTGTTGGTTTGTTTATTTTTCTATGCTCAAAAGCTTTTCCCATCAAAAGGCATAGTAAAATGGAGAAAAGATGTGCCTGTTCTTTATCAGATAAATGAGTACATTGCAGAAATGGGTGAGAATTTTGTAAACATAATGGATAACTATTTTGAATCTGTTAAGGAAAAGATGAATAACAGATTTTGGATTCCACAAAAGTTGGTGGAAGATTATAAGGATGATATTTGTTTCATGATTGATTGTGATAGAGTATACATTCAGGTAGTAAGGCCTAGGATTGTATGGGTGAAACCTCTTCCTTATGAGGTAAACATTGATGAGACAAAGGATATAATTGAAGCCCTAGTAAATCAACCTGTTGATCCAAAGGCTCCATACTTTGGAACATATGATGAAGCTAAGGTAAGAATTGAGCTAAGTATAAAGCTTCCACAGGCGGTTAACAAAGGCAGAAAGAGGATGGCCAAGATGCAATCTAGCACACCTCTAATGTTAACCGAGGGAAAAGGAGAGGACATTGAAGAAGAAGAAGAAGAAAAGAATGAGAGTGAAGAAGAACAAGTACCTGTGAAGAAGAAAGGGAAGGTGACAATCACTAAGGCACCAAAACAATCTACTGCAGTCTTCACAAGAAAAACAAGGGGCAAGGAAGGTAAAGTGAGTGATGATATAGTACTCAAAAGGCCTCCTCCCACATTAGAAGAAAAGATTAAGGATTTGAGAGAAGAATCTGGAATTTCAAATTTCAAATCTCTCAAATATGAAATTAGATCAGAGGCAGAGTAGCAGGAAATTGAAGATGTTGTTATTGAGAAAATGGGAAAATGGAAGTAATCACCTGATGATATGGCTTCTCAAATTCTAGGTGTTCTATTGGAGAAAGTTAAGATGAGATGGTCCAATGTAAGGCAAACTGTCAAGGACATATATGCTCAAACCTTAAGATAGCTGATGCCCAGTTTGAAAAATGCTGAAATCAATAAGGCATTGATAGAAAATGAGCACAAGATGACACTAAAATTCAACACTTGTCTGATTCTGATAAAAAATATAGAATCAATTGTAAAGAGTGCCACTACTACATGGAAAAACATCTATCATCTTCACCAACTGAGTGTTGAAACTATAATAATAAAACATATTGAAGATGATAGTGATGAAGATAAAGAAGAAGATGCTGCCACAGAAATAGTTCAGCTAGATAGTATTGAAGTTGAAGAAGTAGCAGAGGAAGAAGCTACCAAGGAAGCTAAGAAGAATGTTGAGGAAGATGATCCATTTTGGATAGCTGCAGAGGTAATTGCCTCACTTCCTCACTCTCCAGCAAAAGTTGCTACATCTAGCCCGGAGATAACTTCAAGTGTGATTGTGAAAAAACCAATAGATACATCAAATGTCCAATCATCCTCAGCACAACTCAATGTATCAATGAAAGAAGTGGCTACCACTTCATCTATTGAGCTTCAGCCTCCTTCTTCCACTGAGTTGCAGTCTCCAACATCTACTTCAGTACCTTCTATAATTTTTAGCTTTTCTACAGCAAGTACTTCAGTTTTGGATACCTCAGTAAGTACTTCAGATTCTACAATTGTAAATACTTCAATTTTGGGTTTATCAAGTATTCCAGTTAGCATTCCATCAGTTGGAAGTTTATCATTTTTCACTGCAATTCCTACTGTATCTACAATAACTTCTAATACAAAGGCATTAAGTACAATGACAGTTGAACCTAAGGCTCAACCAAGTACAAGATTTTTGAGCAGGAGTAAAGACATAGAAGAAGATATAGATTTGGATGAGTAGATAGAAATTCCACAATTAGATTTTGCAAATCTTTGAGCAGACCAAATGCAAATGGTTGGTGAACTCCTCCAGAAGAAAGCAAAGAAGAAGAAACTAAAAGAAGAAAGAGATAGGGAATTTAATATCATTGAGGATGCCAAGAATATTTTGACAGAAGCAATAGGTGTTGAAGTTGATTCCTCTCAACACATTTTGTTACAGTTGGTAGAGGAAGTAAACAAGTTCAATGAGGACTCTTCTGGTCAAGAAAAGTTTCTTGAGAAGGCTGAGAAGAAGTTTGATAATAAAGTCCTTGAGTGTATTTCTCAGTGAATAGCTATCAATCAGGCAGGGTTATCTTTAGTTTTGACTAACATTGAATCCTCCTATTCCAGTGTAACATCATTTTTTGTCAAAGTATGTAATGTTGTTGAGTTCTCAAAGGAGATTAAGGACAAAATAAATAAGATTGATGAGGATCTGAAGGTCAGCGCACAAAATTTGCAACTTGAACCTAGTTCAAGCTCTGCACATCATATGATAGTCAGATTCCTATCTGATAAGTAGTCAGAGTTATTGGGAGAATATGGAAGGATCAGGTCAACATTAATAGATATTCAGAACATGATCCTTCCCATCATGGATAAAATGTAGAAGCATATTGCACACTAAAAAACATTGATCCATGACAATCAGTTTTCAATTGTAGATCACATGATTGAACTCTTTGCAGAAGTCCAAGCTGCACTCCATACATGCAAGATTCTACAAGACAATTGGGACAGAACTCTAGCATTAATAAGTAAGGTACATTCTGATTTTCTCTCACATTTTGGTATCTCTATGTAAAATATTTGTATATACACCTTTGGCATTATTGTCAAAAAGGGGGAGACATATGGAAAGATATGAGAGATATGAAAGGGGGAGAAAATATATGAGAGAAATAGGAAATATGAGTATGAGGTGAAATAAAATATTTGTATCTATGTATACTATATAGGGGAGTCATGAAATGTATATACAACAGATTGACAAAGATAAATTTTGAAAAATAAAAAATAGATTCAGCATCATTTTTGTATATAAGTTTTGGGCAATAAGTGTTTTTGTCACTAATGCCAAAGGGGGAGATTGTTGGCATTTAGTATGTTTGTCATTAGCGACAACACTTATTCAGACTATGTGTGCTTACCGAGCTCATCTAGCAGAACAGTGTCTACCGAGAAATTCAAGAAGAACAGTGCTTATCGAGCAGACCGAGCTTCGTAGTGCTTACCAAGTTATCATTACCGAGTGATGAGATGAGCAGTGTTTACCGAGTGCCAGCATGGTAAATAGGGAATTTAGTTTCTACCGAGTGACACTATATCTACTGAGTCTCTAGTGTATACCGAGTTTGAAACTATGACTGAGTGGTTAGTATGGACCAAGTCTCCACTCCTACCGAGAGCATGATGATGCCGAGTATCAAAAAGTCACTTAGTTAGTTTGCAGGAACTTTGTAACTATATTTGGGCTGACTCAGTAATACTTGTGTTGATTTGTATTTTAGTAGCCGACTTTGTAATTATTTTGGATTGATATATAAGCAATGTTTTGTATCATATCCAAGGTGTGAATAAACGAGAAGTGTGAAAAAGAGAGAAAGGTAGAGATAAGCAAATAACAAAGGGCTACAATAGTATAAGGAGTAGAAAAGACATATCTATCATAGAAGGTGATCAGTACATCAAAGAATCTCAATTAGCAAGTACAATTGCAAGTAAGAGATCTACTGTTTCATCCTAACAGGTGAATCAACTTGAAATCCTTTAACAGGGTAGACTTAATAGTCTTTTGTAAAATCTCTTAACCAAGTGCATACTTCATTGTATGTTTTTAAATCCTCTAACAAGGTGGACCTAGCAGTCCTAATTGCTCCTAATAGGGTAGATCATCAAAAGTGATCATTGTAAGCCTTAACCGACCAACTTTATACTACAGTATTGAAGTTTTGTGGGTATCATCCCCACCCCAGTTTTACTTTCTATTTGGAAGGTTTTGTTCAAAATTTGGCTAATGTGGATGCATAGATGTTGTCATTATGGCAACATATGATCTCTATTGAGAGCGCAGAATCTGGAATGCAAGTATGGCAAGTTGAAGGAAGAAATTGTCTAAGTATGGATATAGTGATCCTGACAGAGCACCCGCTAAAGATTTAGTTGGCGATGTCCACTGGAGCAATATTTTTGTTTGTGTAGTTAACTAAAGCTTCTAAAAAGTATGAGGATACCCCATCTCAGTGCACATAAAGTTGGGAGTAGTACGGACAAATTTATTCAAAGTTTACCAAAGACAGTTTTTGCAGACAGAACAGTTTTGGAGATAGTTTTAGCGAAAGAGTTAAGGGATTATTTTTTCTTGTCAAAATAATGACTTAACATTATGAAGGGATGAAATCCAAGATATTTAATCTTGGATAAAGATTTTGGAAGCTGACCATGTAAATTTATTAGCTTTAATAACTCATATATTAGGCATACTTGAAATGTAATGAAAGATGTATGTAGTATGTAAAAAGAAAGAAAAGATAACTTGCGATAGTTGTTTATTGTGATAGCAGCAAAGGCTATTAATACAAAGTTGTAAGCAGTACCATATTATAGTCAGAAACATTTTGTATTACCTGTTTGGGCAGTGAGCTCAGCTGGTGATCAGGTTTTGTAATCTAACTCCTAACAGGGTTAAGGCTTCTAACAAGGCCTAAAGTCCTTTAACCAGTATAGATCTACTATATATTGTAAATTGACTCCTAACAGGGTCCAATATCCCTAACAGGATACTTTTGATTAGTGATCTTTGTGGGTACCATCCCCACCAGGGTTTTCACTTGGCCAGGGTTTCGTCGAGAACATATGATGTGTTATGAGTTTTTTCTATTTACTGCTATGTTTGTTAATCAGCTTGATAATCTTTGGATGCACTAAAGTAATCTGTTATATCCATAAGTGGGCAAAAGAAAAAGTTTGTGAAATACTGATTCACCCCCCCCTCTCAGTATTTCCTATTTCTAACAATTGGTATCAGAGCACAGTTACTCAGAGAAGGAACATTCAAGGAAAGCTTAGCAGCTTGAGTAAGATCTCTATGGATATGGATCAACTTCAGAAGAATCTTGAAGAAGCTCTTGAACAGATTGATATGCTTACTAATGAAAGAAACTCCTTAAGAAGAAAATATGAAGATGCAAAGAATGCCATTGACAAATTAAAAGGTAAGATTAAAGATTTGAAATCTAAAAAGAAATCTGATATGCTTGTTGAAGATTGTGATGAATTAGAAAAAGAAAATGAGATCCTTAAGCATGAGTTGAAGATAGTAAATCTGAAGCTTAGTATGAAAGATGGAAATTTGAGATCTGATAATGAGAAATTGAAAATTGAGAATGAAGATCTGAGGTCAAGACTTGAAAAGGAAACATCTGAATCTGAAAAAGTAAAAGTGTAGTATGTGGAAATTGAGAAGTATAATAAAATTGTGAAAGGTGAATTAACTCAATCTAAACAACTTGAAAGGCTATATTCAAAAAGTGATAAGACTGAAAAACAAATTTCTTTTGAAGAACCATTCTTTGATAGGACTGGATTTGGATATAGTATGTTTAGAACAAACCATGAAAGTAAGAAGCCAGATCTGAAGACATCTGAAAGTGTGGAGGAAATAATGCTAGATGAGAACACATTGGAAGATCCACCTAAAGAAGAACCACCTAGAGAGAAAGAAGAATCAAAGCAAGAAGAATCAAAATAGGAAGAATCATCTAAGGGTATGCAAAGAGAATTCAAAGGTAGATGTTTTGCTTGTAATACTATTAGGCACATGAAGAGAGATTGCATAGGTAAGCAATTTAAACCTTTTAATGGACATTGTTATAATTGTCATAGTTTTGGACATAGAGCTAACGAATGTAGAAGACCTAAAGTAATTTTGAATAATTATGATAGAATGATTGAGAATACTAACAATGCAGATAAGAAATCTATTGAAGAAATGAATCAAAGAAAAGTGATAGTATGTTTTAGATGCAACAAAGTAGGACACATTGCTAGAAATTGTAGGTCACAAATTAACCAGCAAGGACAAAGATTTGGAAACAATGGAATCATTTGTCAGATATGCAACAAGTTTGGACACTCAGCAAGATTTTGCAGAATGAACAATGGAGGTTATCATCATAACCCTAACCCTAGGAACAATGCAGGAAACAAAGAGAAAGGTTGTTGTAGCAATAAAGATGAAATAAAATCTGATAAAGGCACAGATCAAGGAGGTATAGTCAGCACTGAAAGTAGTCAGGAAGGTAATGTAACCAATGGTAAGGATGAATCTTTACCTGACCCTTCTTTAAGTACTTAAATTATGTAAGTTTCTATAGTTTAGGACTTAGGATTAGTGTAGATTAGGAATTTGAATGAGTTAAGTTTCACACAGTTAGATGTAGGTTTATTATGTTGTACTGATGCTATGGTTAAGTGTGCAAAAGAAAATATTGTGTTTTGCAAGGTCGCAGAAAGTTTTATGGTTGCAGGTTTCCAAAATCAACTTTTTGAGGTTTTAGCGGCAAAATGAATGAATGCGATGTCAGATCGAGTTAATGTGAAGTGTTATAAGGTTGAAATCAAATTTATCATGATTAAAAAGTGATTGAAAAGATATTTGAAAGAAGAAAAGTGAGTTAAGGATGATTTGAAGAAGTTTGGAAGCAGTTTGCAGCGATGATCATACCGAAACCCTAGATTTGCAAAGTTGAGGTATTTATTGATCTTTAATTAGTTGATAAGATGGATATTTCTATGGTTCATAATGTTAAGGATAAGAATAGACCTAAGATTAAGAAAGAACTAGTAGAACCAACTGAAATTGATGACAGTCTAGCATTATCATCCGTACCAGATGAAGTATTGCACATTCAGAATGTTAAAGGATATTTAGGTTGCAAGTTTGAAACTTTGGGAGATGCAGATTTTAGTGATGATTATAGGAAATTGTACAATCAAGACATGTTAGTTAAACTAGCTTATGGGCACCTAGAGAACAATGAAATTATCAAATATTCCATGAAGTATGAATTCAATGATGAGGAATGTACCAAGATCATTTTGAGTAGAATCCACAATGGAAATTCTGGATGGAGGACAGAGTTATTGATATAACTGCCAACCTAATTCATGAAGTTACTGGATTATCTAAAGTTGGAGAGATTCCACTGAATAAAAAGAACATGAGAAAGATTGTTTTAGATAACACTGGATCTAGTTATAATGGTAGAGGAATTGTGATAAGTAAGATTAAGCAAGATGATGTTAGGTACCTTTGCAAGATCCTAACAACTAAATTATGTGGTAGTTCAAGGGAAGATGACATGGCTACAAGAATGATTCATGTAGCTTATCTTATGTGTATTGAGAAGAAACTAGTAGACCTATGTGAAATTCTAAAAATTTAGTTATTTGAGAACTTAGAAAAGATTAAGAAGGCTAAGTACACACATTTTAGGTTTTCATCTCTAATAACCTATATGTTTTTCCATATTTTGAGAAGATTTCCTTACATAGTTGATTGGAGTGACAATGTGAACACAATGGAAAGAATAAACTTAGTCTACATGAAGCACCTTTTTGATAAAGTTAATGACAGTGTGAAGCTTGTGTTGAAGACTTTTCAGAATATTGTTAAGAACAAATCAAGGATTCCTCAATCCTTAGTTGAAAAGCATAGAGATGACATTTTTTTTATGGTTGACACTGATTTCACCTACATTGAAGTAGTTGAGCCTAGAATGGAATTCATAGACCCTCTTGGCTATGAAATATCTGAAACAGAAATAGTAGGATATGTGAATAGATTGTTAAAGTGTGAGTTGGATGGTCATGCAAATAGGTTTGGAACCTATGAAGAGAATTTCAACTCTGCAATAAGTTTAAGAGAAAAGAAGCAATCTAGTAAAAGAGTTGAATCTACTATGAAGAAAATACTGAAAGAATCTGGTATGTCAAGTCATGAGTTTGACATAGCTAAGAAGACTGCAGAAGCCTTGAAGTAAAGTGAAGATCTTGTAATTTCACTTGAGACATCAAGTGCAGATCCTGTTGATCCTATTGCAGTAAAGGTAAAAGTTGAAGTACATGAAAAAGATTAAGGAGATAAATATTTTTCTCCTATTCCTAGCAAAAGAGTAAAAGTGAGTGCAACAGGATTCGGAAAGAGATAGAAAGTGATTGTACCACCTATACCTAGAAATGTAGCAATAATTAAAGATGATGATGTAGTTTCAATCAAGAAGAAAACTTGGAAACCAAGAATTGAAAGAGTTAATGAAGATATATTGAAGCATGGAGACTTCACTAAGTTGAATAAATTCTATGATTTATATGGATCATTTGATAGATTAAATTTTGAAAATGCTATGATTACACACATGATTGTGGTAGATAAGAAACTTAGCACTATTCATGGTAAGATCCTAGAAGATTTGTATAACAGGCTTACAAATAGAAAACAAAGAGCACAAGAAGAGGACATAAAGATGAGAGAACATGTAATCAGACAGTTTTGTGAAGTTAAGGATGAAGATCATTTGAAGAGATTCTTGAAGTCTCTTGGAACTTTATTGAGAACTAAGAGAAGAACAATCCTTATAATGGGAGGCAAAAATGAGGAAGTACAAAAAGAGATAGAGCAAGCAGTAATGCAAGTTCTTGTAGATATAGTTGTAGAAAAGTAGTTGAATCAGACCCTCAACAGAAGCAGTCAGAGGAACTGCATGTAGAGAAAGTTGGTATTGAAGAAGTTCCATCTTCTTCACATATCAATATTGGCAAAGAATCAATGGATATTGAAGGCACCAAAGTGACTCTAGAATCAGATAATGCAATATTTCATGATCTAGGAAACATTGTTGACAATTTGGCTTTGGGAGAGCAAGAAAAGGTCACAGAATCAGAGAAGAATACAGAGGTAGAGGAAGCACCAGCAGTATCAGAATCAATTCCAGCAGAGCAGTCAGTTAAAGGCAACCAGATTTTGACAGAGGCCACTACCTCTAGTGCACCTTCTATACCAGTTGAAGACATTAGTGCACCTAACAGTAAGAAGAGGCATATTGGTTCAATTTTTGAAGACCTTGGAAAAGAAGTTGAAGATGATGATCAGCTTGAGTTCATCACATCTCTAAATAAAATAATTGGAAATAATAAGAAGGTGAAAGACCTTGAAGGCAAAGTTAGAGTTTTGACAGAGAAACTTGAGAGTGTGATCAGCACTAAGGTATCTGAATCGGATCCACTTGAGAAAGCTAAAATGGTAATGAATTCTTTTGACTCTAAATTTTCTAACTTGAAGGATATTGCTAGAATAAAAGTTCAGGAAGATTTTGAAGCAGAAATGCAACAAACTTTAAGTGTAAATATTCGAAATGATATTGATAGTCTAGATGTATGCATAAAGAATTTGAGGAGACATTTTGAGACAGGAAAGAATTTATGCATACAATGCACCAAATAAGAAATCCTAACAGTTGAAGAGGATAAGAAGATTAGAGAGAAGTTAGATGCTATTCTAGCTGAGACAGACACCTTGACGAGCCCTAATGTCAAGATAAGTTCTGTAGAGAAGAACATAAGGAAATTGAAAGATGAAATCAGAATGTTAGCAGAGGAGAAGAAAAGAAAGATGATCAGGGTTAGCATCTTGAGAGAGCATGTCTCAATCAAGATATCAATTGTTGAAGACCAAATTGAGCAGTGTCTTTCAACAAAGACATCATTTCAGAAGTTTAGCTTCAATTCCCTGCAAGCTTTTCAGACAGCAGCATACAGATAGAGTACTCTACTCAATGTTGCTGAATCCATTAGGAAGATATGGGAGAAAGATTTTGAATCTTGGAAGTTAGAGTTTGGTGATTGTGTTGCAAGCCTACTAGCTTTGCAATAACTAATAATAAGGTATAAAGTTTTTGAAATTTTTTGTACACCCTATCTTTGTCATTGTTGTCAAAGGGGGAGAGATAGCAGAAAATTGAATATATGTTGAGGAAGGATACTCATAGGGGGAGCTATTCTATGGAGTATAATATTTTATACATATTGTATAACTTTTGGCCACAAATTTTGTATAAGTGTTTTTTGAAGTTTTGTTTGCACACTTAGCCAATTTTCCCTTATGTTGCCACCAATGACAAAGGGGGAGATTGCTGGAAATTTGGCTAATGTGGATGCATAGATGTTGTCATTATGGAAACATATGATCTCTATTAAGAACAAAAAATATGGAATGCAAGTATGGCAAGTTCAAGGAAGAAATTGTCTAAGTATGGATACAGTGATCCTGACAGAGCACTTGATGAAGATTTAGTTGGTGACGTCCACTGGAGCAATATTTTTGTTTGCATAGTTAATTGAAGCTTCTACAAAGTATGAGGATATCCCATCTCAGTGTGCATAAAGTTTGGAGTAGTACAGACAAAGTTATTCAAATTTTACCAAAGACAGTTTTTGCAGATAGAA